>OY744538.1:27349125-27404125 GCA_963556195.1 Sepiola atlantica
ATAAAAGTTAAACTCACCAAACTTTATGTGTGTGTAGACTGACCCTTCCGAGATTTTTTTAAATAAACAAAACAAATTTTAGCCGAAAAACACTTCTTAAAACTTACAAAAACTAAAGTATTGTTTTTTACACTGTTTTGAGTTTTTTAAGCAAAAATAATGTTTTCTAAATGGGCGCCGTTGGCGGCTTCACACTCTTCGGCTCTTTTTAAAACATTTTCCATAACAGTTTGCAACATCTGAGGACTTATGGCTCTTATTTCTGCTTCAATATTTGCTTTCAGTTCCTCAATATTGTTTGGCTTATTGGCATAAACCTTTTCTTTGAGGTAACCCCATAAGAAGAAGTCAGGAGCTGTAAGGTCGGGTGATCGTGGAGGCCATTGAATTTCGCAACTGCGAGAGATAATCTGATTTCCAAATATACCCTGTAAAAGTGTAAGGGTATCTCTCGCAGTGTGTGCTGTGGCTCCATCCTGTTGGAACCACATCCTGTCAGATTTGGCGGCAACCCACGGTTGCAAGAAATTTTGCAGCATTTCTCGGTGGCGGTCACCCGTTACTGTTACCTGATTTCCGGCATCGTCTGCAAAGAAATAGGGGCCAATTATCTTTTCAGCAGTAACGCCACACCACACCGTACACTTGAGTGGATGTAATGTGTGCTGCTGAATTATCCTTGGGTTCTCCGTACCCCATATTCGGCAATTTTGTTTATTGATGAACCCATCAAGATGAAAATGGGCTTCATCCGACATTATTAGTTTTTTGAGAAAATCGGGATCATCATTGGCCAAATCCTGGAGTCGCATAGCGTACTCAAGTCTTTTTTCATTATCTCGAGGTTGAAGTTCTTGAACTAGCTGCACTTTATATGGAAAATATCCTCTTTCTCTTAGCATTCTCCGAAGTGAGCTTCGAGAAATGCCAAGTTCTTTTGATCTTCTCCTTGTGGATGTAGATGCATCCTCCTCCAAACTTCTCTCCAATTCCTCGAAATTTTGAGCTGTTCGTACAGTACGAGGCCTACCACTTCTCGCCATGTCGGATATTCCTTGTTGGTCCCTAAAACGAGCAATAATTCCTCGGATTGCTTTTACTGAAGGAGAGTTTCTGGTGTTGTAATGACGCCGATAGATGAGTTGAGTCTCCGAAATCGACTCATTGGATTTAAAGTACCACTCTATTATGAGGGTACGTTCCTTAGGGCTAATACGGCTCATGCTTGCTTCGGAAGGGGTCCTTTACTTATTCTAAAAAAAAAAATTTTTTAAATCAATAAATAAAAAAGTTATGAATTTTTAAAAATAGGACCCTTATTTTGGCCCACCCTGTATATTGACAAATATTGACACACATATATATATATATATATATATATATATATATATATATATATATATATATTCACATTTTCATACATATATTCACGCATACTCACATATTAATTAATATATTCACACATATCCACATATTCATACATATATTCACACTTCACACATGTATCCACACAAGTATTGACGGGGGAGTTTGAATTACTTACTAGACACTATCCTCGAGTATCTTCAGTCACTCTGTACAAGAGGATACTTCCCCCGACAAGTAAACCCTGACCAAATATTAAAAATAGCATATTATTCAAAGCCCAAAGCCCAAATAAGATTCCCTCGACACGGCTATACACTGGCTCATACGAGGAACGGTGCATCTTCTCCAGGTCATGTTACCTCAAGTAACAGCACTTAGCTGGATACTCCACCAGACTAGATAGATTCTTGTCCTGAAATCCGGTAAGACCAAGAGACCACAAGAAATAAATACAATAACATAGTTAACTTGTAAATTGGGGAGAGGAACATTAATGTTCTTAACTTCTTTACGAACCTAACGTTTGACAGGTAAAGGATAAGTTTAATAGAATATCTATGTATCTCATATAGATACCAAGTGTTAGGCCCAAGGATGAACCCCTTGATTTTTAGGAACTTGGACTGAAGTAAAATGAAACAAAGCATTAACGCAGTCATGCATATATACACACATTAATACATATAGGTGCATAGATTCAAAAACATAAATACATTTACATGTACAATTATATATATTCACAAACATATGCATACAGACACACACACACACACACACATATATATATATATATATATATATATATATATATATATATATATATATATATATACACACATTCAAATGTAAAATTGATCTGTCTTTGTTCCGATGGATACTACGCCCCATAAACTGGTATCGTCTTGGCCTTCGGGGCTTGATTTACGCCGGTCTATGGGTCTTTCCTGTGCAGTTCTATGAGGTTCACCCTCCCCCTCTTTATTGCTTACTGCCTGAGGCGCCCCTACCGGGGAATGCCGACGGAGCTGCCCAGGCAATTTTTAATGGCCAAGTGTCCCCTTTCTCGGGCGCTGGCTTTTTAGGTCCCATTTTCCCAACCCAACCTTGGGTCGCATCTTACCTTGTGGGAGTAAGATAAAAATGGCTTTGTGCCTAACCTCCTTGGGAGGTAAATAAAATATATATATACATTCAAATGTAAATATATATATATATATATATATATATATATATATATATATATATATATATATATATATATATTTATATATATATGAAGAATAATGGAAAGGAATTAGAGAAGCAAAAGCCAAATCAAAATTCAATTCAATTGCTCAGAGCAAGGTATATTCCGCAAAAAGGCAATTTATTCAAGTTAAATTTTCCTTAAGCCAGGCTTTTCAAAGATCAAAATCTTATCATCGGTGGAAGTCGCTGGGATAGATAAGTTGGCAAAGGCCAAGATTAAAAATTTGAAAAAATAAAATAAAAGTTGTAGGGAAAGAAACACAGGGCAAAACTCTGCCCGAATGCAAGCAAATGTCCGATTGCTAAAAAGTCCGGTGTCGAAAAGTCCAGCGGAGAGAATGAGATGTAGATAGGTAGGTCGTTAAAGGCACGAGATGTTATGAGAGAGGATTCAAAGTTAAATTCCAAGCCACAACTTCAGGTGCGGCGAAAATAGAAAATCCAAAGGGTAAGGCAGGCTCAGAGCAGAGTGAGGTGGAAAATATTCGCCATTAAAAATACTTCCTGGGCTGAGATATCAAGAAAAAGTGATTTAAAATGGGAAAAAAGGCAGCGAAAATATTTTAAAGCTAGGCCGTTGAGAAAGCCGGCTTGAAATGAAGAAAAGCAGAAACTCATATGCGACCAGTAGGCAGGGAAGGAACGAGTAAGGGGTGTGGAGGAGGGGAAAGGAACGGGTACGAAGGAGGAGAAAGGGAACGGGTACGGTGAAAGAGTGCGGTTAAAACTAAGAGTGTGATTGTGGGGGGTGAGTCGCATAAAGTTGAAATTGGATGTTACCGCGAATTAGGGTTCAACTAGAAAAGGGGAAGAATGGAGTGGGGGTGAGTCAATGAATGTTAGGAGGAAGAGTTAAAATACCAGAATGTGGTATATATATATATATATATATATATATATATATATATATATATATATATATATATATATATATATATATGTAAATCCTCGTATTTATATATTAATTACATTTTCATATATACGCACAATTATTCAGTGACGGATGTAGTCTACGCCATCCTGTCATTGTACTAATATTTATATGCGGGTGTGTAAAATAATGGTTGAATGGGAAACTTCCACGGTAGGTTAGAATTAAGTAAAATAGAATTTTACATTAGAAGACGATTGAGAGACGTGTCCCGATAGTTACGTAACCCACAGAAAATAGCAACTGAAACATTTATGTTTCCTTACGAAAATTAAAATCAAGATATAATGATACTAAACCTTATGTCTAGAATCCTTATTTTTATCAAAATCCATGAGATGATATTAGTTCTAGAAAATGTCTCAAATTTAAGACTGAGGCGTAAAGAGACTTCAGAAGAATTTGAAATCGAAGGAATCTGGTTTAATTGGTACATAGAGACAGTGAATCAAATCTAATGCAAATCTGAAGTATTTGAATATTCATATTATACCCCTTAAAACTCTTGAAAATTGGTGAATATTTATGAATTGATGTCTAATACCTATATTGTTAAAATTTCACAAAAAAGTGATTTCTTCCGAAGCGCTTCCACCATCCATTACATCTTTTGCATGAAATTAAATTAAACTAAATATAGCCCACATAACAGCTTTGTTCCCAAATTTATAATGATCAGTGAATATATATATATATATATATATATATATATATATATATATATATATATATATATATCCACTGATCATTATACTTTTTTTTATATCTCTTCAAATCTCCTCCGGTTTTAAATCTTAACCGTTTCCTTACACTAAATTTAAATTCAAACAAACATACACAACATGCTAAGCAAATTACGCGTCCCAACGAGAGTGTTACGTGACTTCACATTTCCAAAACAGATGACAACAGAAGCTGAAGAGAGCCGGATGGCTAAGTCTTTCCGTGCTTGAAACCGACGGTACGAATGTTGTACTAACTTTTTTGTACCAAAATAAATATATATATATATATATAAAGATCAATGTGTATTTATTTTTTATACGTATATCTCTAATTATATAAAGTTGGATATGAGTATATGTTTATATATATATATATATATATATATATATATATATATATATATATATATACTCATATCCAACTTTATATAATTAGAGATATACGTATAAAAGTAGATACACATTGATCTTTATTATAGAGTGAAATATTACTAAGCTAGTGTTCGGATGTGGAGAATCGTATAACATGTCAGAAAATATAGCAAATTTTATTCATTTGTTTAACATAGAAGAAACAAACATTGAAAATGAATCGAAAATAATTTCTGACCGAAATCAATACTATGCACTAAAACTACGGATGACTGTTATCTTAAACACCATCTTTTTTTAAAATTATTGTTAATCTTAAACAAACTCATATTATTTGGATTATTTGGACAACTGTTCTCATCTTGGATGTTATTCTCACAACGGTGTAACCTCCGGCATCTTCAGGTCCATTTTGTCGAACTCGGGAATCTGTACGGAATTTTGAACGGAACTCATTATTTAATGCAAGGTGGTAGATTGTTCTTGTTCCATCAGCCATGATAGGTAATTCGTAATTGTATTCTTAGTATCGCCTGTACTGAGGATTCTACCTTCAACTTTGAGAAGGCTTTCAGTTAAAACTGATTACACTCAGCACTTTTATCCATTGCGCCAAAAAGATATCAGTGTTCCACAAGACGTACCTGGAAGGGGTCGGAGTTTACATCGGCCGAAACTCTGTGAGAATAATGTCCAAGATAAAGAGCAGTAGTTATTTAACACCTACCCACAATAGATGTATGTGACACAAAGTCGGAAAGTGGGATTTGAAAAGCCAGCGCCCGAGAAGGTGAGCACTCTCGACATTAAAAATTGCCTGGGCATCCCCGTTGGCATTCCCCGGTAAGGGCGCCTCAGGCAGTAAGCAATAAACTTACTCCACTCCAAAGAGGGGAGGCAAAGCCTGGTAGGGTGGACCTCCTAGAACTGCACAGGACGGCAGCACTTTTACCCCCCCGGCACACCCCGGCACCCCCCGGCACACCCCGGCACACCCCGGCACCCCCCGGCACCCCCCCGCCGCCAGCATTTTGGCTCACGTGACACAATCGCCGTCATTTATAAACAGAATAGTCTTCATTATGAATCGTTAGCATATATCCCCCCCCATACACATTTTTTGTTGTTTATTATTTTGTTACCTTACGAGGATAGAACGAAGGTTGATGGATTTTCCCTTCTGAGTATATCCCCACTGAAAAAATAAATGTTTCAACTTCTTTAAACTCAGTGCTCTGAAAGTAATTGAACCAATTTACAATTAAAAAATTTTTTAATACTGCACTTTGTTCCAAGCGAAGAAGCTAAGAAATATTGTTTAGACCTTTCATATTTGTGCCGGGGGGTAAAAGTGTAAATCGATTCTCAGAAAACCGCCGCCACAAACAAGCGCCCTCGCTGCCGCCAGCATTTTGTGCCCACGAGTGACACAATCGCCGTCAATTATAAACAGAATAGTCTTCGTTATTAACAATTAGCATATATCCCCACCCAATACACATTTTTTGTTGTTTATTATTTTGTTACCTTACGAGGATAGAACGAAGGTTGATGGATTTTCCCTTCTGAGTATATCCCCACTGAAAAAATAAATGTTTCAAATTCTTTAAACTCAGTGCTCTGAAAGTAATTGAACCAATTTTCAATTAAAAACATTTTTAATACTGCACTTTGTTCCAAGCGAAGAAGCTAAGAAATATTGTTTAGACCTTTCATATTTGTGCCGGGGGGTAAAAGTGTAAATCGATTCTCAGCAAACCGCCGCCACAAACAAGCGCCCTCGCTGCCGCCAGCATTTTGTGCTCACGAGTGACACAATCGCCGTCAATTATAAACATTTATTGGAGAAAATTCGTACTTTTGTTTTTCTTTTCGTAGTCATGGTTTCTGTTGTTGTTGTTTTTTGTTCAGTGCGATTTTTAGTTTTATTTGATATAACTAACTTAAATATAAGTACTTCAAATCCAATAAATTTGACATAATACATTGCAATTTTAGGATTAATTTGTATGTATGTGTATATGCATATATATGTGCATATAGACCTGTGTATGTATTAATATATATATAGACATATGTGTAGGTATACGTTTATACATACATATATATATGTACATATACATATATATGTGTGTGTATGATTATGTATATGTATATATATATGCGTGTGTGCGTATGATTATGTATATATATATATATATATACACATGCATATGTATATATATGTATATATATATGTATATATACACATGTGTGTGTATGTATATTTTTACACATGTGTGTGTATGTATGTATGTATGTAGACATGTGTACGTATTTATATATATATATACATATGTGTATGTATGTATATGTATATATATACATATGTGTATGTATGTATATAAACATGTGTATGTATATATATATATATACATATATATATGTATAGACACATGTGTATGTGCGTATATGTGTGTGTGTGTGTGTGTGTGTGGTCTGTAAAAGCTTCCATCAATTTCAAAGACTTTATGACCGGGTAAACTGACATTCTGGAGTTCACTTATGTTTATCAAAACTTTTGCAATGTTCAAATTCGTGTTCCCCCTTATTTGCTAAGTGGCCATATAGCATCTCTTTGGTTGTATTAAATCGGCTCAGGACAATATATATATATATATATATATATATATATATATATATATATATATATATATATATATATATATATATTACTATATATATATATATATAACTATATATATATATATATATTACTATATATATATATATATATATATATATTACTATATATATATATACATTACTATATATATATATATATATATTACTATATATATATATATATTACTATATATATATATATATATTACTATATATATATATATATATATTACTATATATATATATATATATTACTATATATATATATATATACATATATTACTATATATATATATATATATATTACTATATATATATATATTACTATATATATATATTACTATATATATATATATATATATTACTATATATATATATATATATTACTATATATATATATATATATTACTATATATATATATATATTACTATATATATATATTACTATATATATATATATTACTATATATATATATATATATATTACTATATATATATATATATATATATATATATATTACTATATATATATATTACTATATATATATATATATATTACTATATATATATATATTACTATATATATATATATATATTACTATATATATATATATATATATATTACTATATATATATATTACTATATATATATATTACTATATATATATATATATATTACTATATATATATATATATATTACTATATATATATATATATTACTATATATATATATATATTACTATATATATATATTACTATATATATATATATTACTATATATATATATATTACTATATATATATATTACTATATATATATATATTACTATATATATATAACTATATATATATATATATTACTATATATATATATATATTACTATATATATATATTACGATATATATATATATTACTATATATATATATTACTATATATATATATATATATTACTATATGTATATATATATATTACTATATATATATATATTACTATATATATATATATATATTACTATATATATATATATATTACTATATATATATATATTACTATATATATATATATATATATATATATTACTATATATATATATATATATTACTATATATATATATATTACTATATATATATATTACTATATATATATATATTACTATATATATATATATATATATATATATATATTACTATATATATATATATATATATATATATGTATATTACTATATATATATATATATATTACTATATATATATATATATTAATATATATATATATATATATATATATATATATATATATATATATATATATATATATATATATATATATTGAAATAAGACTTTGCACCTGGAATTGTCGCTTTCAATTTGGTTAAGAATAGAATGTAGAAAGTCTAAGAACGAAGTTGAGACATATATATATATATATATATATATATATATATATATATATATATATATATATATATAATTATGCAGGTTATTTCGAACGACGATGTTTACCGCGTTCGTGCAAATTGAATTTGCGTGTGTTTTATCTAAAACGTTCGTAAAACAAATATGAAAGGTCTAAACAACATTTCTTAGCTTCTTCGCTTGGAACAAAGTGCAGTATTAAAAATTTTTTTAATTGAAAATTGGTTCAATTACTTTCAGAGCACTGAGTTTAAAGAAGTTGAAACATTTATTTTTTCAGTGGGGATATACTCAGAAGGGAAAATCCATCAACCTTCGTTCTATCCTCGTAAGGTAACAAAATAATAAACAACAAAAAATGTGTATGGGGGGGGGATATATGCTAACGATTCATAATGAAGACTATTCTGTTTATAAATGACGGCGATTGTGTCACGTGAGCCAAAATGCTGGCGGCGGGGGTGTGCCGGGGTGTGCCGGGGTGTGCCGGGGGTTAAAAGTGCCACCCTGCACAGGACAGTCCCATAGACCGGCGTAAATCAAGACCCGAGGCCAAAACGAAACCGGTCTATAGGGTGTAGTATCCATCGGAACAGATACCACACAAGTTTGCAATCGAATATACAAACTTTGAGAAGAGTAGTCTGAATAATCCAAATTATACAAATTATCAATCCCTATCTAAAAAATACGAGAAACATTTTTTAGAAACTGTTATTTTTGAGCGAATGGAAGAAGAAAGAATCCTTCTTGTAAATTGTACGCATCTCGTTTCACAAGACAATAGAAGAAAGAAACGCATCTTCGCATTTGATTGATTGAAGAAAGCGAGAAATAAAAATGAACAAAACATGTTGACGGCTTGCTGGCAGACGCGGCGATCAATTGCTACCGCGGCATCGGGTGCAAAGATTGGGGTCATTAAGTGCTGCTTTTTATTGCCTTCCTTCCCTCCTCTCTATCCGCAATAATTCTATGGAAAACAGACACTTCTAGTCACAGGAGGTTCTAATCTATAATATAAATGTGGGGTCTCTCTCAATATTTGAAAACAAAGCCCTATAAAAAGATCGAACAACTTTTCCTGAATAAAAGTTGCATACACTGTACGCGCATTAGGGTTCCGTGTGTGCAGGGAACAGATGGACGGCAACGGCGGTGATGTGTATGGTCGATGGATTCTTGTCCTGGATTCCGGCAAGACCAATAGAGCACAACAAAGATATACTATAACTTAATTAATTGGTCAATTCTGGAGTGGAAGATTTAAATTAATGTTCTTCACTTCTTTGCTAACTAAACGTTTGGGAGGTAAAGGGGAACTTTAATTGAACACTCGGATATCTACGTAACTCATATAGAGATCAAGTGTTAGCCCAAGGAAAGGTCCCTTTCATTTCTGAGACTTTACACTGAAGTCAAATGGATATATATACATATATATATATATATATATATATATATATATATATATATATATATATATATATATATATATATTTCTTGAATGTGAGATGGTATATATAATTATTTCCACAATCAGACAACGCCGCAACCCACAACCTATGAAAAGAAACAAACCGGAAGTCCTAGACTCGAGTCTAGGACTTCCGGTTTGTTTCTTTTCATAGGTTGTGGGTTGCGGCGTTGTCTGATTGTGGAAATAATTATATATACCATCTCACATTCAAGAAATCTAATATTTATTTGCTCGCTAGGTTAGCTTGTTGGATGACATCGTCCTAGCGAGTATAAAATCCTACTTGTGAGACATCGGCCTGGGTTCATAGTAGTTGGATGACTACACCCCTTGTTGAAAAGAGTAGGTTCATTCCACAGTCAGCCATCGCTGCGGTTTGCTTAATCTGTGTAAATTAATAGACATTCTTGTATGTGGCGAGGTAGCTCAGTGGCAGAGTACTCGCTTACCATGCAAGTGACTCGGGTTTCGAATCCTGAGTTCGGATGTGTTCTACCGATGAGCCCAAAGGAGGGCGTAACTCGAGTCTAGGACTTCCGGTTTGTTTCTTTTCATAGGTTGTGGGTTGCGGCGTTGTCTGATTGTGGAAATAATTATATATATATATATATATATATATATATATATATATATAGTGTGTAGATTTCAATTTTGTGTAGAGAATTTGAATAACAGAGCTCAATGTAATCAATATATATATATATATATATATATATATATTAATTAATTAAGTTCAAATATTAACTAAATGAACATAAACAATATTTTTCAAAAGTGCTCAATATATATTAGAGCTTTTATATTAAAATAAACATAGTTTGATTATCCGACAATTGTTTCAGAGCAAACAAGCTCCTCCTCAGGGAAGTTAATTGTGAATTAAAATGATATCCGCTTCTACAAAATCATAAGAAAAACTGTCGGATAATCAAACTATGTTTATTTTAATATATATATATATATATATATATATATATATATATATATATATATATATATATATATATATATATATATAGAGAGAGAGAGAGAGAGAGAGAGAGATAGATAGATAGATTGATAGATAGATAGATAGATATTTCTCTCTCTCTCTCTCTCTCTCTCTATATATATATATATATATATATATATATATATATATATATATACATATACATATCTATATATATATATCTTTATATTATCTATCTATATATATCTATATATATACATATAGAGAGATAGATAGATAGATAGATAGATATATAGATATATAGATATATATTTCTCTCTCTCTCTCTCTCTCTCTATATATATATATATATATATATATATACATATCTATATATTTATCTATCTATATATATATATATACATATAGTTAAGCGGCGTCGAGCCTGGCCAGTACTAAATGGGTGACCATTTGGGAATACCAGGTGCTGTATGTGCTCTCTGCTTATCTCGGTATTGTTTCCAGTCGTCTTGTATTACTACTTGCCATTGGAACAAACCAATGCCGACTCAGGAGAGCGGTTGTTGAAAATTGCGCAACCCTTGCAATTACAAATTCACGCCTGGGCAGCCCCTGGTGGGGCACTCATACGTCGAAATCGACGGGAGAGTCCATCATCTTTATATCTATTTATATATCTATCTATCTATCTATCTATCTATTTATCTATCTATCTATCTATCTATCTATCTATCTATCTATCTATCTATCTATCTATCTATCTATCTCTCTCTCTCTCTATATATATATATATATATATATATATGACGATTTCCTCATTTATTTTTAAATGCATTATTTTAAACTGTTTTATGTTTATTTTAATTTTTTAATAGTTTTAGTTTGTAAAATGAGAGAAATTTCGAAAATGTTCTCGAAGCAACGGAAAAACATGTTCACGAAGTTCTCAGTCATGAAAAATGGTAAACGTTCTGTTATGTTGAAGTCTAATCTAGTGGCAAAAAATTTGACTGACATCGTAATGCTATATATATATATATATATATATATATATATATGCATATATATATACTCATATATATATATATATATATATATATATATATATATATATATATATATATATATCGTTGTTCATATAGGGTTTCGTCAATCAATCAAAAATAATTCCCAAATTTTCTTCTTAATTTCTTTGTCGTTCTTTCTTCTGCTTCCTCTGTTATTCTGTTTCTTTTTTATTCCTTTATTGCTTGCCATATTTTTTATTTTATTGTAAAATTCCTCCGTTTCCTTTTTCATGTCATTGACTTCCGATCAATAAAATACGACGGATTTCATTTCCTTTCCTTCCTCCTCCCCCTCTCTCTCCCCTCTCTCTCTTTCTCTCTCTCTCTCTCTCTCTCTCTCTCTCTCGCTCTCCCACTCTCTCATCGACGTTTCTTTATTCTTTTTTCTCCATCATAAAAAAACAATCTGATTATATTCTCAATAATCGTTTCCCTTTAGGAGTGAAGCAACACTTTCCATTCATAATCTAACACTAATTTGAAATTCTTGTTTTCTCTTCAATTTTACTTTTCCGATGAAATTACGTTCCTATCGATAACATTTTTTTCTTTTTACTTTTATTTGAATAATATCTTATTTTAAAAGTCCTACGTCTCTTTCACCCCTTATTTTTGTACTTCTTTCAAATACTGACTTTTAAGCCCGTTTCCAGATAATATAAATTTTTATTTGATTTGAGTAATCCCTTGTTTTAAAACTCGTATGTCGCCATCGACCTGTTCCTTGTAGGGTTATGGTAAAAGTTATTTTCAACTTCGTTTCGTTTTCGAATTTAAAATCGTTTGGCTTTACATTTTATATTAAAAAAAACTAACCTTCTGTCATTCCTATTTTTCTATTTTTAAGAACACAGGAATACTTTTTGCGTCTATTAAAAGTGAAAGAAATGTTTTCCTTTATTTTTTATTATCACTGATTAATATTAAGCCTCCTCTTCTTTGCTAAAAAATATTAAATTAGCATACGTGATATTCTTTCCTTTCTTTATTATTAATTGTTATTATAAGAATTAAGATTAAGCCTCCATGGTGAACCCAGGTTGCTGCTCGTCTGCAGATACAAAATCACTCAGATGCCGATTCACAAAAAAAGTTCATTCAAAAGAAAGACAGTCGCTCAAAATATAAGAGCAATGGTTTACTTTTACGCGTGATATATATATATATATATAATATATATATATATATATATATATATATATATATATATATATATATATATATATATATATATATATATAGATATATATATATATATATAGAGAGATAGATAGATAGATAGATAGATAGATAGATAGATAGATAGATAGATAGATAGATAGATACATGGCTCGTCTCGCTACATCCAGCGAGACTGTGCGCGCTTCCTCCATTGGGGACAGCACTGAGGCATATTTTTTCCGTTTGTAATCTCGTTAGCTAAACAGATCGAAAAAAATGTCTTCCTCGGAAATCATGTAGTTTCGTTGACTTCCGTTCTGGAGTCACCTCTGAACTTTAAGGTGTCACTCTAACTTTCCCATTCAAACAAAGGCTTTCGTTATGTAAAACACTACTGGTGTGTCTGTATCGTCAAAGATTACGTATATTTTTTTCCATTGCTTCACAATTTACCTAAAACGTTTATGATTAACAATTAATTTGGAAAATGGTCTGTCGTGTTCGAAACAGTACAACTACTTCAATTTAGACGTTGTTGATGCTTTATATAATACCGCTTGGCTTACAGGCAGATACACGTAGCAACAAAAACATATGTTGCCACTAAAATTACACATATATATTTAAATAGAGAATGTACTCTACTTACACAACAACTTTTTGAAAACTTTTTTGAAAATGTAGTGAAACAAAATAAACTCCCGTTTACTCTCAAGTTTTGGTCCCAACTCAAGTGCAACTTTTATAATCAAATTAATCTGAAACAAAAAACAAAAACAGTCGCCTTGTTAACATTACAAATAATACTAATACTTCGACCCGGTGCTCATGATGTTTGCTTCGCTTGAATCTATACCGAATTACAACATTTAGTTGAACACGCACAGGAATAACTATTAGTAAATAAAGTCAATTTGTATGAATCAGCATGTTTATACCAGTCGAAGATACGTCTGAATAGCACTTACCATGAAAATAACGATAGAGTAGAGAAAGACTAGCAACGTAGAGACTATGATACATGAAGAATAGAGCTAGTAACTGTTCGTACCAGTTGAGGATACGTTATCGACACTCAGTCCGACAGCGACTTTGTTTCTGTCGGGATGAGGTATGGTTCTGTTCATGTTCTGGTGCCTCCTTGACGTAAATTCACTAGACTAACTCGACAATCAACTAAATCTCATTCGTTCACTGTGGAGGTCCCCAGATGCCGGAGAGCTTTCTACTCAAATAGCTTCTTTCCTCGTGCTGCTGGCCTCTGGAACTCCCTGCTCCCTGTTTCCCCGACAGTACTGACATGCAGAAATTTAAAATTAATGTAAACAGACATCTCGCTGCGCAGATCCCAGTTTAGGTTGACGCCCCCCCCCAACTTCTCCCCTTTTCTTTCTTCTCAGTAGCCCCTTACGTCTACAGTGGCGGCCTGCCTTGTTTGGGGTGAACTACGTTAAAAAATAAAAAAAAGGAAAAAAAAGAGGTCCATCTTCTCAGGTTTTACCTTCTCGCGCTTTGAGAAGGGGTTATTTTATTGCTAGTCGCCTGAGGCGCTCCTACCGTAGAGAGCCGAAAAGGCTGCTCAGACATTGTTAGTAGGCAAGAGTGCGCTTCTCCTAGTATGCTGGATTTTCAAAACCACACCTGACCATACGTCTGTCTAACTTGTTGGAAAGGAGGTAACTAAATGACTTTTTGGCCGGCTTGATTCCGTTGTTGGCTTTGGTGTCACCGATTCTTTCTGTTACTCACAGAAGGGACCACGTGGAATTTGCCGAGATTCATAAGTAAAAGTGGTGTTATGGAACCGACTGAATTCGAACTTAGCACACCAAGATCGTCAGTTTGTCTCGTTATCCACCTCACACAAATCCACCTCCAAATAGATATTTCATTTTATTATTATTTATTCTATTTTATCCATTTGATATTTTAAATAATATATACGATAATATATACGATATATTAATACGATATCGTGTGTGTTCGTGTGTCACGCTTACATCAAGGGCTCTGTGCATGCGTGCCGCACCTAGATTTGGAAAAGCATTCAAGTCACCTAATTTTCGGTATATTTTCAAGTATTTCCATTTGGCGCAACAGGTAGCGACGTCGGTCCGACTGGTTTATAGTTCGATCCCAACCAACCTCTAAGATTTTTTTTTATACATCGAAAGGGGTGTAGGGAGAGACGACCTGGAAGACGCCTATTAATACGATAGCGTGTGTGTTACTTTGTGTGTCAAGTTTACATCAAAAGCAACGACCTTCCGAATGCTTGTATGCTACTCATGAATTGGAGCCGAATTTAATTTAATCTAAAGCATTTACAAAGTACGGTTTAGGTTAGGAACAAGATAATAAGTATTGAAAACATCATTTCGTGTAATTTACACGGGTCCCGTTAGTTATAATTATCAATAAAGTGGTATAAAATGATATAATAAGAAGTTCAATTTTTCCTATTATAACTGGATATATGCTTTTGAAAATAATACTAAATTGTGATGTCTTTCTTGCTTGACTTCTATTTGTGATGTTATGAGGGGCGTTGAAGAATAGACTTTTTGGAATCATCTAAAGCAGGGTCGGGTAACCTTTTCAGGGTGAGGGCCAGATGAGACTTTTGGAAGTGAAAAACGAACTCTACGAATTACTATATTATGTTTACATGAATAAATTGTACAAAAATTGCATTGAACACTCTACAAATCTGATTTTTTTTTTCTAAAGAGACTTCTGTATGTGACGCTATGAAAGGCGCCGACGAAGAGCCATTTTGGAATCATAAAAAAATAATGACGGGGGAAGTAGCAAGTTGATCCAGCATTCGTTTTGACACACCTCACATAGGTTCTATGTGTCATGCCCTTTCCTCGTCTCTCGTTTCCTCTTTGCCTCTCTCTTTCTCTTTTTTCTATGTTTATCTCAGCCCAAGGATTTGGAATTAATAGTTAAAGAAAAATGAAATATACATGCATCATCGCTCGCTGATATTTATACATTTTTATCCCACTATAAATCTTAATTGAAACCTACTTTTACGTCTATGTCACAAAATGAGATGTGTTTTACTGGGAGGTAATATATATATATATATATATATATATATATATATATATATATATATATATATATATATATATATTAAAACAGAGACACAATTCGTTTCATGATACTAGAGATCGGTAAACTAAAGTCTATATTGTATACTATATCTAATTTTTTTTTCTATTAAATTCTTTAGTATTTCTACCCTCTCTTAACATTGGATATCTTTCTGAACTACTTGTAAGGGATAGGTATCCAGACGGTGTCAGTACTTCCAGAGCCAGTCCAGAGTATCGACGAAGTATCTAGAGTCACTCCTGAAAATGGCCGAAGCAGTTTACGATTTGAAAGTCAACTTCTTTTCTTTTTTTAGTAAGTTTCAACTAAATTGGTTTATGGGGGTTAAATTTTTTTAACACTAACCCAACCCTAACCTAACCTTTCGTATGTTTAGTGTCGTCTTTCTTTTTTACATTTTTCCACGGCTTTCAAATCGTAAACTAATTCGACCATTTCCGGGACTGAGTATTCATCGATACTCGAGACTGACTCCGTAAGTACTGAAATCCTATCGATACTCATTCCTTAGAAGTACCTTTTCTGATATCTTTTGCATCACTTTTTTTAAATACATTTTTAAATCTTTCTTTTTCAGTTCGCATTTTTTTGTTCATTTTGTCGTCCATTATTTCATATGTAATAAAATAAAATAAAAATTCGGTAATGTTTGCTTCTTCCTTTTCATCTCTTTTCTATATTTTAAAGCCTCCATCACTTTTCTTTTCATTCTCTTTTGGTCTTCCTTTCTTTATTTATTCTTCCTAACGGCCTTTAACAATGCGAAACTCATGTCAAATTTTCTCTCTAAACATCAATCCCCACTTCTGTACCATTCCTAATTAACCCCCTCCGCCGTTTCATTTCACCGTTTGCTTTCTTCTCCTCCAATAACGAAGCACTAATTTAAAGTTTTAACATTTCGCCTTCGTGTAACCGTATAAAAATCCACCTATAATTTTAGCCTTTATATTAAGACTTGGCAAGAATCTTTGCGCTGTTCAGAATTGCCAAAAAATTGCAAAAATCTGGCCATGATTACAGACTTCATCCGCCATGGCATCTCAAGATATGGAAATGCGTTGTCGATTCGTGCTTGTACTCCATCGCCATTATTGTTATTTTATTTATATTTTTTTATTATAAAAATAATTTTCATCTTGTCTTAAAAGATGCGAAGTCTTCGAGAATGACCAATACGTAATTGAAACAAAGTTACATCAGATCATCGTTAGTACAGATATACATTTTTAGTTAAAATAATAACATTTATTTATACTAGCTGAACCCCGTGGACATTCTTCGGCCCTTTCTACATCAATCTGTATAATTTATTGGTAATAATATTTCTTTTTGATATAATAAATTGTCGAGATTTTTTTTACTATTCTTCTCGGCGGGGGGAACATTCAGGTTGTGTCTCCAACAGTGTTTTGTAAAAATACTGCTTTCGCAACCTCGACACCTGTCAAGAATCAAAACCTAGCTATCTTGCTGAGAGGACTAGACACCGCCACTGGTAACATAGTGGTTATGGTTAGGGTTAAGGCTATTTCCTCCTATATCAGCTGTAAAGAACGTTCGTTTCTTTTAAATAACTGGGATTACGACAAACACTTGAGTGTTTCATTTAGCAATAAAGTTGGCTGAAAGCAGGTTATTTATCTTCCTCCCACAAGGTAAGATGTGACACGAGGTCCGGAAAGTGGGATTAGATAAGCCAGCGCTCGAGAGGTGAGCAATCTGGCCATTTAAAAATTGCCTGGGCAGCCCCGTCGGCATTCCCCGGTAGGGGCGCCTCAGGTAGTAAGCAATAAACTTACTCCTCCCCAAAGAGGGGAGGCAATGCCTGGGAGGGTGGACCTCCTAGAACTGCACAGGACTGACCCATAGACCGGCGTAAATCAAGCCCCGAAGGCCAAGACAACACCAGTCTATGGGGTGTAGTATCCATCGGAACAGATACTACACTTTGATCTTAGCCAAAAGGCCAAAATGAAGTTGGCTGAAAGCAGATAAAGGGAAGATGGTGGCCGTTTATATAACAGCCCTCCTCCTCCCAGTACATACAGGCACTAATTCGTTGCACATATGCAAATTAATCCACCAAAGCCCACTGTTCCATAACTGTCTCCTGCCAAGACAACCCCTCCTTTTTTCCACTAAATGTCTGCGAGGAAAAAATACTGTTTCTTCTTCCGTCAAAATAATTGTAATTATCAGCTAAATATTCACTGAATAAATAAAATGAATATGTTTCTCTTTTCTTTATTTATTCATTTAAAATTACAGCAAGTTAAATTTTTTTAAAAACAATAAATATTCTCTGTTTTCCTACTATAAAAATAATTGTCAGCTGAACATTCTCCAAATCAATAAAACGAATATCACGTTTTTAAGTTTTTGATTTAAAATTGCTGTATTAATCGACGGAACGACATAATTTGATTTTCTGAACAGTTAATTTTAAAATAGTTAAAAGTGTTTTTTTTGTTTTTTTACCTTAGAAACATCAGAGTCATCACCAATCGCCATCTTTGCTAATTAGACGATCTCGGTTTTTAAATGCGTGTGAAAGGTGATAACGTACATATGAGCATATTATTTTATAGATATAGGAAACACGGACTTCGAAAAACAATGACGATAAGAAGAACGTGGGGCGAGAGTATGTTTGATGGCTAATAGCGACGGAGGGGATCGACAGTGAAACGCGATTATAAAAGGAAGGAGCGATTGGCGGGGACTGAGGCAAAGATTGCCTGGCAGCAATTTTCTTCTTTGTTCGTTTTCTGTTCTGTCTCGTATTTTTGTTTCGGTACTGATATCGATCCTGAACCAGTTTCCGCGAGGTTCGACTCGGAAGCGTTCGGCTGTCTTACGCAAACGCCCGAGTGTTGACGAGCCGAATGGTACCAGACGACAATTTTGATACGGTGCTGCGTCCTGTGATTGTAAGTTATATTTTCAAGAAATTTTCTAAAAGAAACAACAACAAAAAAAAAAAACAAGAAACACATAGCGAAGTTACTGTTATCAAATAATTTTTATTTTATTTTGATACGTTGCTGCGTCCTATAATTTTTAGTTATAGTTGCAAGAACATTTTGTAAACAACAAACCAAATAAAACAAGCGAAATTACTGTTATCAAATAAATATTTTTAACCCTAAACCCTAACCCTAACAACAACAAAAAAACAAAACAAGCAAAAAATTATTATCATAGGACGCAGCACCGTATCAAAATTGTCGTCTGGTAAAAATCGGCTCGTCAACTCTCGGGTGTTTGCGTAGGACAGCCGAACGCTTCCGAGTCGAACCTCACGAAAACTGGTTCAGGATCGATATCAGTACCTTTGTTTCTTGTACTAATGACATCAGTATGAGTCACCGTTTATCAAAGCCCAAAGGCCACTCGAGGATAAAGGTCAATGAATGTCAGGTTGACGGCGATACAAACACTATGAGGATTCGAGATGATAGTTGAAGCTGAGCAGATTTTGATTGTTTAAAAGGACGGTTCAACAAGAATTTGGTAACATTGGACTTGAAAACGAATGTTCTAGCTATCCGAGAAGCAACCTCGTGTTATTGTGTTCTACAGGCGAGTAGGTTTTTGAAAGAAACTCTGCTCATGGAAGTTTCGTTAAGCCTCAGGTACAGAGAGGAAGAGAGGAAACTTATTTTTAGTGGTTAGATTATTCAGCAGGTGAGTTGTTACACACACCTTAACAGAAAGGACATGTGCATACAGCTTACAGTTACCTATAGACGGCGGTTTAGTTGGAATTACCAGTTTCTTGTGTCAAAGTTAGTTAAACCCGTTTTTTCTGGTTGACTAGTAGTAATAAGCCCCGCCTTTCCAACATATGTGCGGACATTCATTGGTTCATTTTTATTACCTTTGAAAGGCAAAAATATTTATGTAGTTTTAGAAAAAGATCGATTCAACGGTGGGCAAACAAAAAAAAATTTCGTTGAGAGTTTGGCCTTTTGGCTAAGATCAAAGTGTAGTATCTGTTCCGATGGATACTGCACACCCATACTGGTGTTGTCTTGGCCTTCTGGTCTTGATTTACGCCGGTCTATGGGTCTGTCTTGTGCAGTTCTGGGAGGTCCACCTTCCCAGGCTTTACCTCCGCTCTTTGGGGAGGAGTAAGTTTATTGCTTACTGCCTGAGGCGCCCCTACCGGGGAATGCCGACGGGGCTGCCCAGACAATTTTTAAACCCCACTTTCCCGACCCGACCTTGGGTCACATCTTACTGGTGGGAGTAAGATAAAAACTGGCCTTGTGCCTAACTCCTGGAGAGGAGTAAATGAATACTATTACCATTACATTTAAAAAACAAACAAACAAAAAATTAATTTATTGCCCTCCATTAGCAGAATATATAATGTAAGATGTAATAGAACTTTAATCAGGGCCCAATAAAGTATTGTTCATACTCAAACGCTTAAGCCATGTCTTTTCAGACTTTGGGCACAGTCTGCAAAATCGTATTGAGTATATCTTACTATTAGGAAGAGGGAGATCTTTTCTACCAACTGGTATACTAAAAAAACTAAGGAACATTTTGGTAAATAATTTTTATTCTTATAACTATTTTTACTTATTATAAAATGATTATTCTCTTCTAATCTTCTTTCGTGTGAATCAGATGATTCTGGTGTTGGCGTTTGTTTCCCCGATGTTTTTCTAGTTAGAAATCTTTCTGTAAAGACATCGGGTACTTACGGGAAGGATGACGAGAAAGTTGCCAACATCCCTAAATGAAAGTGGTACTGCGGAACCGACTGGATTCGAACTTGGTCTTCAGACCGTGTCATTATCCACTTAACCACCGTCACCTCCGATTCTCTTTTAATTATTAGGTTTAGTCAGTTTAGTTATTTGGAGGTCGCGCGGACATCATTGACTAGAATATTCCATGATCTCCCATAAAGTTCTTTAGTTCTTTCATCAGCAAACTGGTGTCATTTCTTAACTAGTTCACATATGTAATTTTATATATATATATATATATATATATATATATATATATATATATATATATATATATATATATATATAATATATATATATATATATACAAATTGCTCCAGATAAAGCATAAAGCCACTTGATGTAAGGAACTAAAAAATAAATACAAATTCAAGGTCAAAAACTAGCCAACGATAAATGTTAGATCGATAGATTCCTACCCAGAAAACAGCAATTCTTCCCCCTTTGTCAGAAACATCGTGCATGAAATATGAGGACTAAAGGACAAAATAAGGGAAGCGAGAGTTACGAGGCTGCCGAAAGTAAACCCACCAGTCACTTTCTACTTTCCGTATTGCTGGCCTTCCTCTTTTCCCTTTTTACCCTTCCGATTCCCACGTCAGTAGTTAGAATACCAACTCTTACTTCCTCCTCCTCCACATATGCCCCCTCCAAATCTTAACTTTCTGGCTCTGAGCACTGCTATTATTTTATTCAGTTTTTTCATACAGATCGTTGTTATCCAATTAGTAATGCAGACGTTCTTCCAAGTGGGTTGTTTAGTTCGACATATTTTTACTTGCTATAAGAGGACATAAGAAATATGGGTGCTCTTATCGATCCTGAACCAGTTTTCGTGACGTTCGACTCGGAAGCGTTCGGCTGTTCTACGCAAACGCCCGAGAGTTGACGAGCCGATTTGTACCAGACGACATTTTTGATACGGTGCTGCGTCCTATGATAATAATGTTTTGCTTGTTTTTTTTTGTTAGGGTTAGGGTTTAGGGTTAGGTTTAGGTTTAGGGTTAGGGGGTAGGGTTAGGGTTAGAGTAAGGATTTTTTTAAAGAAACAAAGAAAATTAAACATATTCACATGAATTTTTTTGAAAGAAACAACAGGAAAAAAAAACATAGCGATGTTACTGTTATAAAATGAATACTGTATTTTTATTTACAAAGAAATTTTTTTGAAGAAAAAAAAAACGTACCAAAATTACTTTTATCACGACATATTTTTTTAATTTTATTATTTATTTTTACTTGCTCGCGATGATACTGCAATGCAAAGCTGTTCGTAATTCATTTTGGGTTTATTTTCTTCAAAAAAAACTTCCCGACAAAAAATCCGTCTCCGAAAGCACTTATTTTCACTTTGTAACAAAGTTATCGGCTGCTCGCTGCTTCGGCTCGTCAACACTCGGGCATTTGCGTAGGAAAGCCGAACGATCCCGAGTCGAACGTCACGAAAGCTTGTTCGGGATCGATATCAGTACCGAAATATATTTGAATTATTGAACTCCGCTTATATTTTCTATCGATTGATTTCTTTCAATAAACTTATGGTTAAGTGAATGTATTTCTTTTTATTTGTATCTTTGGCGATATTGAATTTTCTCGCTCATACCCACCTATTCCGAATCTGTGGCCGTGGGCGATCATCAGTGGACTGTTTCTCTTGTACACAACAAACGTTTTAAGTTTAATTTAGACGGTTTCAAACAGATAACAATGATTGAACACTAAAAGGAATTAAATTACAAAAAAATTAGTTTTTTTCTCTTTGATCAAAAGCAAGGCCAGTCATCTTGGCCTTTTGGCTAAGATCAAAGTGTAGTATCTGTTCCGATGGATACTGCACTCCATAGACTGGTATTGTCTTGGCCTCCGGGGCTTGATTTACGCCGGTCTATGGGTCTGTCCTGTGCAGTTCTAGGAGGTCCACCCTCCCAGGCTTCGCCTCCCCTCTTTGGGGAGGAGTAAGTTTATTGCTTACTGCCTGAGGCGCCCCTACCGGGGAATGCCGACGGGGCTGCCCAGGCAATTTTTAATGGCCAGAGTGCTCACCTTCTCAGGCGCTGGCTTTTCAAGTCCCACTTTCCCGACCCGACCTTGGGTCACATCTTACCTTGTGGGAGTAAGATAAAACTGGCCTTTTGCCTAACTCCTGGAGAGGAGTAAATCAATACACTACTACAGAACTACCGATTTCAACATTCTTCTACATAAACTTACACAATTTTTTGACACTCCAACATAATACAAACGCAATTTTCTGATCCCAACCTTCTGACTCCAATTAACCGGTACACACGACCGTCGAGAAATACACGTCAACAAACTGGAAACTTTTATATATACACGATTTTCTCAGTATACCGTATTTTATCAGAGAATGTTATCCTTGTACATGCACCCTCAAAATATATAATTAATGGGGGGGGGGTGTTATTTTGATAGGGTCTATAGGAGTTGCTCTTATGAAAACCGACTCAGGAAAATTAAGTTTTTCTTCTCTTAAGCGATGACGATTACGCGGTGATCTCATTTTGTCTTACAATCTCCTCAATGGGCATTACTATATAGCCCAGGACCTATTACTCACCCAATGCACCAGAAAGAAGTCTATGTGGACACCACAAGAAACTATTTCACCGCCGATTTCGATTGAACCGGGGGGAGGGACGCTTTCTCGATCAAGATCCCTGGACCTTGGAATAGACTTCAAAGAGATGTAATAAATGCGCACTCAACGCATCAATTCAAGATGAATTTTGACATGTGCTAGGCTACTGTATCATCTTTTGTGTAAATTTCTACCACTCTTTCCCTACATGGCAACTGAAGCATGCTTGTTTTATGTTTTGCAAAATTAATTGAATTGAATTGAATATTAATAAAGTAAATTCTATACGGCATAATCACGTTGACACACCGGTTTCCGTTAGATAACCGAAGTTAAGCAACGCTGAGCCTTCCCAGTACAGAATGGGTGACTCTTTAGAAATACTAGGCGTTCTATGTGACCTCCTCTAACCGGTATATACATGCTGACTGGGGACCGCATGTGAGTTTTTATTCCCCATAAACTTCCACTTCCAGTGGAAGGCGGAATGCTCGACGTTGGACGAATATCACAAAAAGTGGTATTACCGGTTATTCGATTTGAGAATAAAATTGAGCATATTTTACGTACAGTGTAAAATCTTAAATTACTTCTTTTAAATAAAAAATGTCCACGCCGGTTTTGTTATTTTCTCCTGGTGGCGTGCTCTTCCTACGTGCGATTGAAACAAAGATGGCCGCTTTGGGATTTTGGGCTTTCAAATATTATCACGCAAAAATAAATAGTTTTCTTCCCCTCAGGTTAGTGCTCATTTTTAAACATAAGCTTTGCTCCATAACAGGGTAATTGAATGATGTTGGCGGATCAATATTTCTTGGTTTCTTTCGCCTTAAAGAGAATTTGCTTCTTTTACTACTCGTGTCTTTCGTTTACACTTCCAGTTTCTTCTTTTAATTAACCCCTCATCTTGTTCAAACGTCGTTTCTGACGGCTGCTTATTGGTATTGTATTTGTTTCTAGCAAACATGAGCAGCAGCTCCATCCCAGCTCTCGCCGGTGACACATATGTGTACCGAAACCAAAATGCCCCCCTTGTGATTTTTGGCGCTCAAAAGAAAACGTGCGCCCAAATAGTTTCTTTTAAGACGAGACGGCCATTTTGAATTATTACTTTTTCTATCTTCCTCCCCTCACACTATGATAATTAAATATCTTTGCAGCTCAATTAAGCCTTTCTTTTCGCTATTTAAATTTTTTTTCATGCATCGCTTATAGAAAAATATTTTTTTTATGAAAGTTAAGACATTTTTTATCATAACATTTCTTGTTGGCGATATTAAATTTCATAATTCTGTCATATGAAAATTTAGACATTTTTTTCTAGAATTTTCGCGAGACTAAAGGTGAGGCCAAAGACCTGAGCTCCATTCTTTTTTGTATAGTTTATGCCGACCGACCGACCGACCGAACCACTCATATTCTTCTGTTAAATAAAGTTTATATAAATCGCGAAGAAAATATTTGTCTTTTTAACTAGAATTCTAGTGACCCTTTTTCTTCTTGATCTAAAACAAACCAGAATTAACTTAAGTTTGTATTAAAAAATAAACGGTACAGTATTTCGCCGTGTTAGTGTTACTTGCTAGGTAACACTAACACGGCGAAATACTGTAGAGATACCGAAAGGCCGTGATTCGTTTATAAGAATTACGTGTTCGAGAAAGGTGTATTTGAAAAGGATAATCGGTTGGGGTTTAACAACAGTGGCATAACCCGAAGCTGTCTCTGTGACAGTGGATCTCTGCTCGTTCGCTCGTGGGGCTGGTCCAAAGTTGTGGCTCCATTCTGACACCGGTCGCAGTGTCAATATAGCCTCAGTCAGTGCTGTAACAGCCGGATTCTCCCAAACAATATCACAGCTCTAGTTTTATTTTTGGTTGATACAATGATACTCGTATTTTTACTGAGCAACAGACTTACAAATGAGAATTCGCAGCCCGACCAAATCAACACACAAGTCCAATATCTCAGAGCTCAAGGAGCCATCTCTCTTTGAGAGGCACACAAACCCAACTGTCCGTGAGATGCCCAGAAAAAACACCTGCCCACCAGACGCTCAAAGAGCTAATTCCCCGCTCCCTGTCAATCTGCTGGAATATGTATAGACGTTCCTGGAACCATGCCAGAAAGACCATCCATGTATCCGCTTGAAAATGATAGCCAGCCTTATCGATGAACATCAAAATCTTAATACATATGGGGTCCCGTATCTAAGAGGCCATTATTTTTGCGAACACTCAAGTAGGCAATAACCACATAAGGGGACCTCGTATCTGTAGAAACATTATTTTTCTGTGGCTCCATATGTCAGCATGTACCCCCCGCTTAGAGAGATACTAATTTTTTTAATTGAATAAATATAATTCTAGGTAGTCCATCCTAATTCCGTGTGTGGTTTCTTTTTTCTTAGATAATTATTTTTAGTATACAGCAAGTTACATGGCAAACATACAACCTACTAAACATGTCGCCTGGGGCATGTTTGCACCGGGTGTTTCTATTCTGTAAATTTATTAAGCTTACGTCTCCATTAGATTTTAGTCAACTCGTTGTCTTCATTTTGTATTCACGTGTTTCAGAAACAATTTTTTTGTTCTTTTTTACAGTTTTTCCTTTGTCAATGATCAATAAACCTGTGTCTAAAATAAAATATGCCATGCCTCAGAGCCTTGATTACTGATAAGAGTTTATGTTAGCTGTCCGAGGGTTGCACGTTTCTACGAATCAAACACATCCCGGGGACAGCACAACCCCTTTTGAAGATGGCTAGAAGCAGTTGGAACGTAAATGTATTAAATATTGGTTAAATGAAAATGTTTGTACTATTTGGATGATTCGGACTATTATTTTCATCTTGGATGTTATTTTTAGATGAGTCGATGTAACTTCCCAACTTCTTCAGATGCATCTTTCCAAACTTGGGAATCTTTATGTTGATGTTCGTCTTTTGAATCAGACGATGCTGTAAGCGGAAGAAAAGCCGACGGGGGGAGGGGGTAAACAAAAAACTTGACTATCACTAAAGTAAATAATAGATTCATTAATCCGACACGGGCAGTCAGTGTTTTACAAAACGGTGGAAATGTATTCGCTATCATCAGCCTCCCTCCATCCCGGGACCAGAAGTGTCAATAAAAAAAAACGGATTAGAAATGTTTCATATCAAATACCATATCGGAATTGGAATGTTTTAAAATTGAAGTTCGAGAGATGCAGAGAATAACGTCCATTCAATCTGCGCGTTTTGCGATGAAAACGATATTTCAAACTTAAGCGTGACAGACGAACGAACGGACTGAGCCTATTATAGAAGTGCTCAAATGCATCTAAAATAAGATGCGTCCATTCAATTTGAGCGTTTTTTTTTTGTTTTTTTTATGGAAATCGATCCAGACAAGGCATGAAGCCACTTGATGTAAGGAGCTAAAAAATATTACTTCAAGGTTAAAAACTAGCGATTGATAACTGTTAGGTGGATAAATTCCGACACAGAAAACAGCAATTCTTCCCCCTTTGTTAGAAACATCGCTCATGGAATCTGAGGACTACATGACAAAATAAGTGACGCGAGAGTTACGAGGCAGCCGAAAGTAAACCCAATGGTCCACTTTCTACTCTCCTTAGCGATGAATATACTATTTCAAACTTAAACGTGACAGACCAAGGAAAATGCTATTTAAAACTGAAACGTTACGGGAAGACTAACGGGAGGTGCCGCTCAGAGCACTCTTTTCTGCCTTGACAAAGAAGACACGTTGCTAGTCTCTCTCCACTCTATTATTATTTCCATAGAAGGTTATCGACTGAGCTCCAATCTTTGGTTCATCCTTGTAAGACATTCACTGCAAGAACTTGCCCTACTACCACAACGAAATCTGCATTTTCCATCTCCCTACAAGTGCCTAGCGCCCGGCGTAATTTCAATAGACAAAGCTACTTTGCAAAGACTTCCCGCCTGTAGAACACATTACCGAGAGACTGCTTCCTTGTTGATTACAATTTGGTCGTTTTCAAATCCAATCCATAAATTCTTGTCATGAACCGCCCCATAAGAAATCAAACGAAATTCTTGCATGTGACCAATGTTAGCACTCCCATAGTTTTCCCCATCTCTCGGCTGACAGTCATGCCATCTTATTAACCCTTATCCTCGAGTGGGTTTTAGTATTGATAAGTAGTGACAAAATTGTAAAAAAAAACATGTTTTTTTATACTAAAATAAGACGTGTCCATCAGATTTGCGGGTTTAGTGATGAATAAACTTCAGCGTGACCAACGAACCGACAGACGGAGCGTCAGATAGTGATGGAAAGACGCATCTGAAAAAAGAAAAAAGAGAGAGGGGGAGATATATATATATAGAGAGAGGGGGCGGGAGAACAGGAGTGCGTGATGGGATGATGGAAATATTTCAATCGATGGAATTTATTTGAAGCATTTGGTATTTTCGCTTCGGTAATCTTCTTGAGTTCATGGCGGAGATGAAGAGAGAGAAAGAGAAGGGAAATATGAAAGAGGGAGAAAGAATTAAAAGAAAAAGGAGAGAGAAAAGAAAGAAAGACGAGAGAAAATAGAAAGAGGAGAGTAAAGAATAAGACTGAAGTAAAGAGAAAGAAACGATAAAAATAAGATAAAAAGAGAGGGGGAAGAACAGAATAGGGAAACAAGAGATGGTGAGAAAGTAAAAAGAATGAAAGAGGAGAGATAAAAGAAAGAAAGACGAGAGAAAATAAAAAGAGGAGAGTGAGAATAAGAGAGATGAGGGGGGAAAGAGGGAGCAAGAGAGGGTGAGAAGAGAAAGAGGGGGAAAGAGATGAAGAAGAGAATAATGAAAAATGAGGCGGAGAAAATATAAAAAAGGAGACAAGAGAAAGAGAAGAGAAAGACAAGGTAGAAAGACGAGATGAAAGAGAAAGAGGAAAGTGATAAATAAGAGAAGAGAAGAGAGGGATAAGAGAAAAAGAGAGAGGTAGAGAGGATACAGAAGAAAATAGCGGATAAAGGGGAAGAGGGAAGTAGAAGTAGAAGAAGAGAGAAAGAAGAAGAAAACGAAGAGATGAAAGAGTATACAAGTAGAGATAAGAGAGGTGGAGAGAATAGAAATAAGAGAATATCGGGAAATGAGGAGGCAAGAAAGAAGGTGAGAATGAAGAAGAAGAAAGAAATGAGTAAAAGAAAAAAGAGAGAAGAGAAAGAAAGAACAGAGAGAAAAGAAAAGAAAGACGAACGTGAAGAAGAAGAAGAAGAAGAAGACATTTTTTTATTTAAAGTTTTCGCCGATCAATGAAAGTGACACGTCAGCCATCGTCATTTCGGTTCGAAATGACGTTCGACTGAAATGAAAATTGAAGGCGGGTAGCGATCGGTGAGTAACTTTGATATCTCACAACAAAATCTCTTATGGCTTCTCTATTGAATTCAAAACGAAGACAAATGATACATATCTAAAAAAAAAAAAAAAAAAAAAAAAGAAAGAAAAAAAAGAAAGAAAAAAAAGAAAGAAAAAAAAGAAGACCCTGAAAAACAACAAAAAGAAAACAAGAAACCAAATCGTGATTTTTGTCTTTGCACGAACGGAAGTCTTAAAAATAAGATCGAAATAGGTTTCGGAAAAGCACAGGCTAACAAACGCAGACATAGCTGCACGCAGGTACTCAAAGACAGGCGCGTCTTATGCGGAGTGTCGGAAGAAAATGAGAGGATGGAGAGGGTACGAAACTCATATCACGCTAAAGCTAACCCGACAAACGACAGATTTAAATGATTTTTGATTTCTCAATTCTGTTATAGGCGTTTAAATGTTAGCTTGCGTCAAACTTTGAACGAAATAGAACTACGTGAGGGTTGTCTGAAAAGTAACGGCACACTAGTAACTAACATTTTATTTCAGTTCAGCAAAGCTTTGGCCTTTTGAGCAAAGTCTAGTATCTCTTCTAATACTACACATCTTTTATGTCCTCGGTCAGTGAAGGAGAAATCCTTCTAGACTGATGCCATTTTTATTTTTGTTCTAACCCAGAGTGCCTTTTTTGAAAGAGACGAACTATTTACACATTAAAAACCGACTTTGTGTCTAAGTCTGTCCTCGTAGGGGGGGGGGAGTAAACAGGAACAAACTACACGATGTCCTCTTTCAAAGTAGCCCCATTAGAGCCTTTCCTTACCTGCGTCGTTGCGACCATCTTAATGGCATGTACGCCTTCAAAACTTGCACCCAAGATGATCTCCTTGGCCTTCAGGTGAATAAGTTACTGTTAGATAAGTTGTTCAAGCATAGCGATGTTCTCGGACAGGAATTGCTTCATGCTTATGACGCTGTGATCAAGTGCATTGTTGTGGTGTATACTAAATCATGCTTCCAGAAAGCTTATAGTTCTATGCTCCCAAGATGATAACACAATCCGCTGATCCCCTTCCGTCCATAGCTCACACCGTAGCTTTACTCTCTATTCTTCTTTTCACAACGGATCCTTTACTATATTACATAACGAGAGCCGTGTTTAAATGGGAAATTTTGAGTGACACCTTAAAGGCCAGAGGTGACCCCTAGACGGAAGTCAATAAAACTATGTTAATTCCGATCGGAGATTTTCGATCTCTTTGGCTGGCGAGCTTTCAAGCAGGAAAGACGTGTCTGGTGTACTGTCCCCATTGACGGCGCACACAATGTAATCAGGTCTAGCGGGACGAGTTCGAGCAGGAAAAACGCGTTTAGATCGACTCCCCGATTGGGGGAGGGCGAGCGCGTACAATGTAACTCGGAGTAGCGAGACAATATCCGTCTATTTCCGTTCAATGATAATCACACTTGGACAAGACGTTCAAAATTGTTAATAACTGTGATGCACTCCTATCTTAACACTATCCTGGATTAGATGGTGGTAACCCTCTTTCCAGTTGAGGAATAGTTTGGAAATTATTATGATATACACCATCTTTGAGATAACCCCACATATAAAATATGTTACGCTTTATTGAATTTGAAGCCCAATAAGGATAACACATTCTACTGATGAGACGATCACCAAAGTACCCCTGCATATGATTGAATGGCGATAAAGCAAAAACCTTTGCACATTTATGACTGAAACTTTGTGCACCAGTTACGCAGAGACTGAAATTTAATTGTGCAAAATATGGTTGGATTGCAGAAAAGATTGTGAATTTTATTACCGATGACATGGGTGACCTTTTTTTTTGGGGGGGGGGTCATCCTGTATCTGAGCTTTCTCTACAGTTTTTAATCTCGATCAGTATAAAGTTAGGTATGCTTGTATGTTTATATATTTGTATGTACAGGATTCACTCCTAAACTAATTAATCGATCATTATGAATTTTAGAACAAAGCTGCTAGGCGTAAGGGATCCAAGTGTGGGCTATTTTTAGTTTAATGACAATAAAAGTGTACTTTTTAGTTAAATCGAACTCTTCTGGTGACACATTTGATCCGAACCGACAAATGCGAGAACGGATCAACGAAATATTCTCTCTATTTACTGCTCTGACTCTATATACAAATCCACCATGGAGCTACTGTAAGTTTTTGTTTGTGCTTCGCACGAGTTTCTTGTTACTACAACTATATGCATTTAGTTATAGTTTGGACTAATGTATTAATTATATGTACTTTCTATGTCTTTTTTTACGTTTCGTCTTATTTTGTTAAGACAAACTATAAATAAGTGTATATTCTGTTGCCCTTTGCTGCCGACGTGTGCATATTGTCCAAGTACCACACAACATATTTTTTGGCACATATGTGTTTAGAAGATTCGTTTGAATTCTTTAACCACACGGTGAGTATTTTGCTAGAATGAGAATACTTATATTCCCATTCTTTAGTGGTGACCCCAGCGTGTAAGAAAAACAATCTGTCAGCATTTATCTCCGGACTAAACGCCAATGCGTATGGTCTATATAAGCTAATTTACAAACTGACCGCAGCCATTTGTATTGACTTTAGGCTTTCACCGCAAGGGAAAATACAGTTTTATCTGATCAAATAATATTAAATTGAATGAGAGATAAGTAAATAGAGAGAATATTTCGTTGATCCGTTCTCGCATTTGTCGGTTCGGATCAAATGTGTCACCAGAAGAGTTCGATTTAACTAAAAAGTACACTTTTATTGTCATTAAGGGTATGCGAGCACAACAGGGCTATGTATTTTACTGGTAGGAATTTTTGTTCAGCGAACCTCACACACTTCATCCACTCATGCATAGAGATTTATACTGTAGTGATGTGATAATGAAATGGTTTGGTTGATAAAAAGTGTAAACATTTGGGAATTTCCTTGCTTTTGTACATTTAGTGTATATGAATTTTCATCTTAACCCTATTAAGGGCATATGATTTCAGTATACTGGCATTTTTCATGGAATGTCACTACTTTTGTAAAGGCTATGCCTCAATACAATACCTTCTCATAAGGTTTTTTGGAATTTTCTGGAAAACTAAGTTATATGGTAAACTCAAATGGAAATGCCATCAACTAGACCCTAGAACCTCTATCTCTGTCTTCTTCTGTCATGCTTAAGTTAAAAAAAATAACATTATCGTTGGTCTGTCATGCTTAAGTTCAAAATGACGTTCCCCTTCATCCGTCACGCTTCTGAAATAGCATTTCATCCCACAGCGGTAAGATGTGACACAAGATCGGAAAGTGGGATTTGATAAGTCAGCACCCTAGAGGAAGAGCACTTATGACCTTTAAAAATTGCCTGGGCAGCCTCGTCGGCATTCCCCAGTAGGGGCGCCTCAGGCGATTAGCAATAAGCTAACCCCTTCTCAAAGGGTGAGAAGGCAAAGCCTGGGAGGGTGGACCTCCTAGAACTGCACAGGACAAACCCACAGACCTTCCCACAGCAAGAATATGTGACACAAGGTCGGAAAGTGGAGGTGAGTCAAGCCAGCGCCCCTAAAGAAGGAGCGATCTAACCTAGAAAAAATAGCCTGGGCAGCCCAGTCGGCATTCCCCGGTTAGGGCGCCTCGGGCAGCAAGCGATAAACTTACTCCACCCCAAAGAGGGAAGGCAAGGCCTGGGAGAGTGGATCTCTTAGAACTGCACAGGACAACCCCACAGACCGGCGGAATCAAGGTCCGAAGGCCAAGAGGATACCGGTCTATAGGGTGTAGTATCCATCGGAACAGATACTACACTTTGATCTCGACCAAAAGGCCAAGAAGCTTTATTTATCTACCTCCCACAAGGTAAGATGTGACACAAGGTTGGGAAAGTTGGATTAGAAAAACCAGCACTCGAGAAGTTGAGCACTCTGGTCATTAAAAATTGCCTGGGCAGCAATACCAGTCTATGGTGTGCAGTATCCATCGGAACAGATACTACACTTTGATCTTAGCCAAAAGGTCAAGAAGTAATTATTTACTCCTCTCCAGGAGTTAGGCACAAGGCCAGTTTTATCCTACTCGCACAAGTAAGATGTGACCCAAGGTCGGGTCGGAAAGTGGGGTTTAAATAGCCAGCGCTCGAGAGGTGAGCACTCTGGCCATTTAAAAATTGCCTGGGCAGCCCCGTCGGCATTCCCCGTTAGGGGCGCCTCAGGCAGTAAGCAATAAACTTACCCCCCCCCCAAAGAGGGGAGGCAAAGCCTGGGAGGGTGGACCTCCTAGAACTGCACAGGACAGTCGTGCGGTATCCATCGGAACAGATACTACACTTTGATCTTAGCCAAACGGTCAAGAAGTTACCCCTATTTCAATTTTTATAGATACTACACTTGATCTTAGCCAAAACTATGACATAGCATTTTCCTTCGCCTGTCACGCTTAATTTCGAAATGGCATTATCGTAGGCCTATCACGTTTAAATTTTTAAATGACATGTTTCCTTTGTTCGTCATGGTTAAATTCAAAATATACTGTCCATTGCTAAACGCTCAGATTGAACGGACTCATCTTACAGATATTCATTATTTTGATGTTATTGCTCGTCGAACCTTGAGTAAATGTCTGCTTTGATTCTTGAAAAGTCGTTTGACGAGTAACTTCGTTGAACAAGTAAATATTTACACCGTTTTCTCTATTCATGTTAAGTTCTTAAAAAAAAATTATGTATGCGAAGTAATTCATTTCGAAAAAGATTCAAACGCTTTTGCTTTTCACCCCATTTACAGATGGAAGAATTGAATTAAGCGGCCATTTTTTTTTTGTTGAGTCTTGCTTCTAAAATGTTATCACGTTTCTTCCCTGAGTGAAATTTTCCGAAATTTTATTTTACTGGTTTTGCTGTAAAATATTTGTTTATGGTAGATGAATAACACACCACACACATGCACCTCACCCCACGCACACACACATACACACACACACACACACACACACACATATATATATATATATATATATATATATATATATATATATATAATGAGAGGTAGTTTGCTTGAAGCATTGTGTGTAATACGTATATAGAGGAGTATTAGAAGGCTATCACAATGCAAGAAATGGAAATATGTCGGCGTTGAGAAGTATGAAAAAAACAAGTGATTTTTTTTTAAATATATTTTTTCAGAAAATTTTTTATATATAGCAAATCTTACTTGATTAAGCAATATTGCTATTTCGCATTTGTTTTTGAGATCTGAAACACCCACCATTTGACAAAGAGGTCTTCCTCGAAATATATCATGGAACACGGTCACACACATTACATCACAGTGTTAAAGTCTTGCTTAATCAAGTATGATTTGCTATATATAAAAAAAATTATAAAATTTTAAAAAATACTCCTCTACATATACTAATAATCCTCTCCCCCTCTCTCTTTCTCTCTCTCTCCCTCTCTCTCTCTCTCTCTCTCTCTCTCTATATATATATATATATATATATATATATATATATATATATATATATATATATATTGTTTCAGGAAAAACAATCTGAAACCAAGAACAAATTCCCAAACATCATATATATGTTTTTATATATTAGTCTAGCTTACGATTGTTTCAGATATATTAATGGTTCAGCTATAATTGAGACAAAACAAAAACCGACGTTGCTCGGGATTGAATGAGGATCACTACTATGTCATTTTTCTTCTATGCTCATAACACCATATTACTTTCTTTGTCTTTACTGTCCCCTTCTCCCGTTCAGCCCCTAATATATTCGACAGAAGCTTAAATCTTGAAAAAAAAAACTGAATTAGCACCTTATACATATGGTTGAAATTTCTTTAAAATTATATATACGTATTTGGAGTTTTAAGGGAGTTCTGTCCCCATGGGTAACTAAGAGGTAGGGGCACGTAGATATTCCGCATAGAAAGGGTAACGTAAAGATAAGGGAACACTTCCATTGTCTTTTCCGCACAATGTTATACAGGTGCTATAATTTTCATCAAAATAGGACATATTTGAAGTTTTAAAGGAGGTGCCTACCCATAGCTCTATTAGGTTAGGAGGGCACTTAGAGATTGGGGACACTTCTATTATCCTTTCCATAAGATTTTATGCATATGATTTAAATTTCAACTAAGATATATTTAATGTTTAGGAGTGTTGGGCCCTCATAGCCCCTTTAGGGGTACACTTATAGATAGTGTTGCCCGATAAAGTTTACATAGGAATACACTTTTAGACTTTATGTACATTTTCCTACCTTTCTTTTTATATGGAGAACATCACATACACATACACACATACATTGAGTAAATATATATATATATATATATACATATATATATACATATATGTATATATATACATTCATATATATATACGTATATATATACATATATATATACATTTATATATATACATATATATATACATTTATATGTATATACATATATATATATATACATATATATATGCATATATATACATATATATACATACATATAAATATATACATATATATATATACATATAGATATATACATATACACATATACACACACATATATATATATATATATATATATATATATATATATATATATATATATATATATATATATATATATATATATATATATGTGTGTGTGTATCGAGGCAGCATTTTTTCTTTAAGACACGTATTATTAAAAATAACTGACAATTTTTGTCTGGTTATTTTAGTGTTGATCCCTTCAATTTTCCGGATTAAAATCTTAATCTCGGAAGGAAATTGGCTGATGAAACTGCCATAGTGTACATGTTGGTCCAGAGTACTTTCTGACCCGTCTGGGTTCATCGTCAGTGGAATATGTATATATATATATATATATATATATATATATATATATATACTTCACTGTTGACATAAATTCCTTACCAATGTTTTGATCAGCCTTATAACTTACCTCATCAGATGTAAAGTTCAAATTAGTCGCTCACGTATAAACACAGAGCTCAGTTTTTATTCATTGGATAGGAATGTTTTATGTGGGTCGTTTTTCACTGGTTTAGTAAGGCGTTTGGAGTTTCCAGCCTTTATCTGAAATGTAACTCCTTAAAATATAGGTAAAAATAATGATATTGTTTACATCGTTAGTGTGGGTTCTTCAACAGCACCGTAAATACGCCTTACTGTGCTGACAGGTGTCCGAGGCCTCGGATTTAGAGTGGAGCTAAATTCTGGAAGAGGTAGAATTAGCAGTTTTTGTTTGGTACATACTCAGCACATTATTCCATTTACGTGTAAACTTTTTAATAATGTTCCATTTGATATTATGGTGCATTATTAGTATATATATATATATATATATATATATATATATATATATATATATATATATATATACAGGGTGGGCCAAAATAAGGGTCCTATTTTTTTAAATTCATAACTTTTTTATTTATTGATTTTTTTTTTTTTTTTTTAGAATAAGTAAAGGACCCCTTCCGAAGCAAGCATGAGCCGTATTAGCCCTAAGGTACGTACCCTTATAATAGAGTGGTACTTTAAATTCAATGAGTCGATTTCGGAGACTCAACTCATCTATCGGCGTCATTACAACACCAGAAACTCTCCTTCGGCAAAAGCAATCCGAGGAATTATTGCTCGTTTTACGGACCAACAAGGAATATCCGACATGGCGAGAAGTGGTAGGCCTCGTACTGTACGAACAGCTCAAAATTTCGAGGAATTGGAGAGAAGTTTGGAGGAGGATGCATCCACATCCACAAGGAGGAGGTCAAAAGAACTTGGCATTTCTCGAAGCTCACTTCGGAGAATGCTAAGAGAAAGAGGATATTTTCCATATAAAGTGCAGCTAGTTCAAGAACTTCAACCTCGAGATAATGAAAAAAGACTTGAGTACGCTATGCGACTCCAGGATTAGGCCAATGATGATCCCGAGGACCCTTATTTTGGCCTATTTATATATATATACGTTTATATATGTATATATGTATGCTTATATATACATATATGCATATATATATGGATGTATATATATGTATATATATATATGTATATGTATATACATATGTATATATGTATATATACATATGTATATATTTATATATATATATGTATGTAAGTATATGTATATATACATGTATATATGTATATATATATGTAAGTATATATATATATATACATTTATATGTATATGTATATATATATATATGATTAAGTCGGTCGATTTCTCCAAGTTAGATAACGACTGCGTTACATCTGACAAATCGATAATTGATTCTGACTAGCCAATTTTATTTGTGGATAGAGCCACCATATTCTTCAGAATAATAAATTCAAACTCAATTTTATTTCTTTCGGAAATGACTTTATTCGACTAGGAACATTTTATTTCAGATGGAAGCCATCTTTGTTATCTGGAGCGCATTTAAATTAAAATAGACGCTATTTCGTAGCAGAAAATGATACTACTACTATTCAGTGTATTCATTAGTTTATTAGTGATAAATAATACTAAAAATACTTTCTTTTTTATTCGTAGAACTTAAAGTGTAAACAAATAGGAATTATCGATTAACTGCGAAATTTCGCTTTCACATCACGTGAGGTAACACGTATTTTGTAAACAGTGTCTTCTAAATAAACATCGCATATTTGATAATACTTCGTTTCTCTTCATATTAATGGTATATACGATCTATCAGATGAATTTCGGGTAAGATATATTCATTATTATACATTATTTGATTCTAATTTTTAAATATTTATTAATTTTTTCCAGACGTACGATCGATTGAACACCTGATTATTTCTTATCACATATTTAAAAATACAATTAAAACAAATTCTACCTACTTTAGTAGATACGACAATAAATGGCACGATTTCAATTACAGGAAGCTACTTCTTACTGCCGACACCCTACCGTTGCTGCTTTTAATTTAGAATAAACGTGTTTCTATTTCTATATTTTTTAAAAACCATAATGCAGTTATGATGCCGTATAGTGTCGCGTGTATAATATCAGTATACACGTATGCTCGTGGTTAGGTTTCACGCGAATACAAGAACTCATATCGTATTTAAAATTTAGACTTTTCTCGTATAAGAAAGATATCCATTTTAGAACAATTAAAACAGACTCCAAGAGAGAGGGGGAAGGTGAGTAGCAGATTGGCATAGAGCCACCATAATGACTTAACGGCTCACCCTACTCCAACCCGCATCGGGGTTTCTTCAGTTCTAGCTGGAAAGAGATCATTGTAACCTTCGACGGAAATGGCATCTCATGACTTCCGCCATCCATTGGAATCATACTCTGAGCACACACCTTTCAATCATTCAGCCCGTCGTTCTTTTAGGGCCCCCGTTTTAACTAACCTATTATTATTCTATTATAGAATGAGACGCGTGCTCTGCCATTCACCAACAATACAAAACAACTGAGTTTCTGTCAAAATCGTCCATTCTTCTTAAACAACTTAGACACAACTGAGTTTCTGTCAAAATCGTCCATTCTTCTTAAACAACTTAGACAAGTTTTTTTTCTTTTATAAATTTTAAACCATATACACGAATAAAATAAACGTCGCTCATTTAAACCAAAAAATATACGTTTTTTTTTTTACTTTTCGAGTTTAAAAATCAAACAAACACTTTCTCTGTAAGCGAAATCTTCGCTGACTTGAAATCACTATAAACACTTTTTGTTTTCGTTTGTATGTACAGCCTTAAAATAAAAGTATTTACGTGTAATCGAATTCCACCGATATTACATAACTTTATAAATACTGTGCGAACAATGGAAATATTGAAATATATTGGAATTTATTAACGTCTCCCTCACTGACTGGCTGCAGTTTTGTCTCTTAAGGGTCTCAGGGATTGGCTGTCAGGCATCCCAACCCCTACTCCCTTAGGGGTCACGTGAGTCAGGCCATAAAAACGCTTGCACGCTGTGTCCCGGCCTTTTCGACCCCCCCTTTTGAACTTGGTAGAACCGCGGCTGGATGCTTCTGAAACAAAGCCCACGACGGCAGTCGCAGAGATCCCCCACCCCTTCCTGTTACCAACCATCTTGGACTGAAATGACTACATCTCGACAAGAGACAGAATTGAGATGGGCGCACCTGCAACCTGTTACCAGAACTCCCACAAGATAAGTTTGGTGAAGCACGTTTTTGCAAACCTAAATTAACTTCCTTCTTTCTGAACTTTGAACTCACCATTTGTTGTATATATATGCCCTCATTTTTTTTCTCACAGGCAAACCTGTTTAAAACTTATATACGATTGTTGTTGTGTTCTTTCCTACAAAAGCTGTTGCCCTGTTTCTATTTTGCACTTATCTACATAATTGTTACTGCATTCTCACTTGCGAGAATCGAACTTTTTCTGGGGATATTTAATCCCAACAAATGAAAAGATCATTAACGACACAACTTTTAACTTAACATAAACACGTTTCCCTTTTCTATGATTTTAAACTCATAAAAGACAAATAATTAGGTTTTTGTCGAAATCGTCCATGCTTCGTAAAATTACATAGACACTTTCTTCTTCGCCCATGAATTTCAAACGATAATAAAACAAAGCATTTTTCTCAATATTAACACGCATGAACTTTAAATCGCTGATTTCAACTAAACATGTTCACGTTTTTTTCCTTTCTGAATGCAACACCATAAAAAAGAAAGCACTTGCTTTCTTTGCGAAATCGTAACAGACATGAAATGTTTTAAAGACGTTTGCTTTTTTTTCGCATGTATAACTGTAGCAATAAAACAATTATTTAGTTATCACGATATTCCATTGCTTTACAACTACGTAAGTAACCACGGCTAAAATGCTAATATTCCCATCAGGTCGTCAATGTCGTTGCTGCAACTTAAAATAAACACTTTTCTTTTCTCTGATTTAAAAAATTTGAAAACAAAAGAATTCTTCAATCAATATAGACGTTTTTTTTTCAATGAATTTCAAGCCGTAACAGTACAAGCCATTTTTTGTTTCGATATAAACAATCTATATTTCTGAATTTCTTAGATGAGCATAGATAATTTGCATAATTTTGGTCATTCGGACTACATTTCTCATCTTGCGTGTTATCATCACAACGTTTCAGCCGCTGTAACCAATGTTAAATTCAGTTCTAAGTGATAGTCATCTGAAGATTAAAGGTTCAATCCTCGGTGCGAGCGATACGAAGAATTGCGAATTACTGAAGACTTCTCCCAGTCATGGCTGACGGACGAAGAGCATGCTACTCCCGTGGATTCAATTGAGTGCTTGGCCTTTCGGCTAAGATCAAAGTGTAGTATCTGTTCCGATGGATACTGCACCCCATAGACTGGTATTGTCTTGTCCTTCGGGGCTTGACTTACACCGTTCAATGGGTCTGTCCTGTGCAGTTCTAGGAGGTCCACCCTCCCAGGCTTCACCTCCCCTCTTTGGGGAGAAGTAAGTTTATTGCTTACTGCCTGAGGCGCCCCTACCGGGGAATGCCGACGGGGCTGTCCAGGCAATTTTTAAACCCCACTTTCCCGACCCGACCTTGGTTCACATCTTACTTGTGGGAATAAGATAAAAACTGGCCTTGTGCCTAACTCCTGGAGAGGAGTAAATCAATACTCCCGTGGATTCAATAAAGGGTTCCGTTCGACATTCCGTCCAGATTCCTGAGTTCGACAGAAATATTCTCGAGTTCGAAGAGATACACCTGAAGAAGGCCGGAGGTTACAACGGCCGAAACGTTGTGATGATAACACTCAAGATGAGAAATGTAGTCCAAAAGGCTTTTTTATTTCCCAGGTTTAAAAACATTTTTTAAAAAACTTTTTTTATTAGCGCAATCGTCGCTGACTTTAAATCATCATAAATACGTTATTTGCATTTACACCCATAAAAATGGTAAAATAAAAAATTAAATATTTGTTATTCATGACGTGTGGCCTATTTCTTTTCTTGCGACATTTTTTAGGGGGGGGGGGATAATTTAACATACGAACATAGTGATGTCATGCTTTTGATAAAATGATATTTTTAATTTCTGATATTTTCTGGAGAAATGTATACATACGGATAGCGACAGCTAGTATATATATATATATATATATATATATATATATATATATATATATATATATATATATATATATATATATATATATATATTAGCCTGAAGATTCCCCCGGGGATGAAACGCGGGAGCCTCTGTGTAGCTTAATTGCCATAAATATATTTTCATAGCTTACTACCTAGCTTTACTTATGTATCGAGCACAGTTGAAGTAAATACTGAAAATTGATACATAAAAAATTGTATCTCCTTATAAGATTTTATGTGGATACATGAAATACTAATATATATATATATATATATATATATATATATATATATATATATATATATATATATATAGGTACAATAAATTCCTATAATATTTTAAACAACTACAATATTAAAAAAAATATCTTTCACATAAGCTAATTTTAATCTAACAACTGCAATATTTAAAAATATATTTATAATGTTCTTAGAAATGTCTTTCACAGATGTCAATTAAATCTGAAAAAGAAATAGACAAATTCAAATGATACCAGCATGGAAATCAGCGAATGAAAACATACACACAGACAACATTTGAAGTTGGCGAGCAAAGCGACGCTGTTTATAAAAACGTTTATATTTCTATTATGATGTAAGGTGATGTACCTATTTAAAGGAATAAATGGAATTTCCCAGACAAAATAAATGCAGTTACAACTAATTAATAACAGTTATGGCCCCAAAATCATGACGCGTACTTCTGTAACATACTTTTGTTAGTCCCCTTTTGTTTACTATAACACTGCGTTTGCCTTGATTATTACCGGCCCGCTAGGCCACAACAATTATGAAAGTAAAAAAAAAGAGAAATGAAAAATAAAGAAATTGAAAATTTTAGTAAGTTAAATAGTGTTGGATCATTAAACGTCTTTACACAACATCAAAGAAAAAAGAAAGTCTTTTAAACGTTATGTTTACTTTATTCGTCATTTGACTCATTGATTATAACAGTATGTTGACGTCGATTTCTTTCTCGGGTTTAACGAATTATTATTTAACACAGTCGTCTCTGACGACGGTTGATTACAGAAATTTCTCCGAAATTTATAAATATAGAAAAAACCTTGTCGTTGTTTAATGTCATTTTTGTTTTCAATAAGAAATACTCCCGCTTGTCAAAAATAATTTGTGCACTGTCAGAGAGAAACATTTCGGATTTTAGTGTTTCTATGCAAACTAATTTTCTTTGATCTATCGGAATGTTTTAGATCAGGAGTGATAATTTATATTATTTGGATGCTTCGGACTACTGTTTTCATCTTGGGTGTTACTCTCACAGCATGGATACGTCGCGCAACGGATTAAGTTGTGAACTAATAATCAGTTATAATTGAAAGCGAGAGGTGACGGTGGCTAAGTGGTTAACGATATGGACTGATAACCTGGGTGTGGCATGTTCAAATCCAGTTCTTTCTACAGAAACACTTTCACATAGGATGTTGGCAAACCTTCACGTGGTCTCTCCACTTTCCGATCTTGTGTCACATATTGCTGCAGTGGGAAGCGATTAAACACCTGGTCCCTCCCGTAAGTATCCGATGTATTTCAAGAATTAATTCTTACTAGAACGATATCGGGAAACTCATGCCAACAATAAAATCATATGATTCATCGAAATGAATGAATTGATAGACGTTTTGAAGTTGAAGGTTCAAATCTCACTAGAGGCGATACTAACTAAAAATACAAATAAAAAATACTGAAGACTTTTACTCGGTCATGGCTGAGGGAACAAGAACAATTTACGCCCACGGATTAAATAAAGAGTTCACTTCAAAATTCTGTATAGATTCCCGAGTTCGACATAAAGAATCCTGAGTTCGACAAGACGCACCCGAGTAAAGTCGAAGGTTGTGAGAATAACATCCAAGATGATAATGGTAGTCATACTTATCTAAATAATATAACTCATTTTGTGTGTGCGAGAAAAATAAGTCTAGAATGTGCTGAAACTAATGTTGGATAATGGCCCTGTGAGGCCAGACGCATGTTGAGTGGACATATGTGTAGGGGGTTGTTTGGTTTGCCCTGCGCGATTTAGTGCGGGTGGACCCGTACAACCGAGTGCAAAATAAAGCTTGTTCTCACAATCGGAGCTCACAAGCGTTGACAGGGCCACCATGTTGACGAGACCTCAGGTAAAGGATCAAAATGCACCTGCGTATAAGGGTTCTGTGACGTTACGGGTTCTTGTGTGGGAAACTGAGTTTTGCCAGTCTGGTTTTTGGAAGCAAGCTGAACAGACGTATTTTCTCCATGTAGTCCGCAAATGATTAGGGGAATTTATTTCCCTAAAAGAATACAGGCGTGATGAGATTCCTTCTTACCCTCGTCGAATGGCTAAGGACTTAATGGACTATAGATAGCTAGGAATTAACTACGATAAAGTAATAAATTGATCTATCCCTCAACCTTAGTAAAACATCTCCAAGAGCGAGAGTAAACTGACGCCTGAATAAACCTAATTAAAATTTAAAAGATTGTTCGCCTCCTGAATCGTGTTATGAAGATTTTTGTTGCAGACACAGCGGACGGCGATGTTCACGGCAGTACAGAAGCCAAGAAAGAACTCAACCACTAGACGACATTGAGACGACACACCTCCACGACGAAGAAGAAAAGGTACGAGTAATTAAAGGGTATGTAACACTAAAACATTCAGTTTTGGGTCAGAATCCATTGATAAATAAAAACATAACTGTTTTTAACTTAGAGATATTTAAGGATTTATTTCAGACTATTCGCTGTGGCCAAATAAATACGAACGAATAGCATTATTAGAGAAACGGTAAAATATCAACTTCTATATCGATTTTAGAAGAATTACAACGTAAACTAGCTTAATTTGAATAAATTCGTGTGAAATTTATTCGTTTTCTTTGTTTCTTGTATCTTTCTGGGGTGCTAATACAGATGAGGGTACACATGAAAAACGCATTTCCAAATAATTTATTTTGTTTATACTCACGTATCAGGCAGAAATAAATATCCTCACGAAAAATTAGGATAAATTATCGAGTAGAATTTTAATACAAAATGAAAATCAGTTTAATCGTATTTGCCGAACGCCATTGATTTATTACGTATTAATATGACAGACTGGGTTATGTTCCCTTGTTATACGTGTTGTTTGCTCGAATCAATGACGGTTCCATAAAATACGATAAGACTGATTTTTATTTTTAATTAACATTTTACTCGATAATTTTTGGTAATCTTTGGTGTATATACCTATTTTTGTCTGATACATAAGTATATCAAAGAATATTCCGGTTAATTTATTTGGAACTCCGATTTTCACCTGTGTAACTGCGTTTTTCATATGTGCCCTCATCTATATAAGCACCCTCTTTTTGTCTTCAATTCTTTGTATACTAAAATATATAACGTATTTCTATGGCATTAAAGGTGTGTGTTTATGTTAAAGTTTAATCCCACCTCTACAGCTAACCTAAACAATAGCAAACATCGAATGCACAAACTGTTTCCGACAAGCAGGGAGTACTTAATATATATTATTCATGTAAATTTAAACACATATTTTTCATAAATATTTGATTTCAAACTTTTTCGTGTATTATAAATTGGTCTAAGACATTTTGGACAACGGACATTAAGGTCAAGTATTTTTTTTTTCAAAACGGTGGTTGATTTCGAGTCAATATATAAGGAGAGTAGAAAGTGGGTCTTGGGTTTACTTTCAGCAGCCACGTAAAGCTCGCTTCCATTATTTTGTCTTGTTGTTCTCGCATTCCAGAAGTGATGGTTCTAATTCTAAAACGGGGGAAGAATTGCTGTTTTCTGGGTAGGAATTTATCCATATAACACTTACCGTTAGCGAGTTTTTGACCTTGAAGTAGTATTTTTGAAGTAGTATTTTCTTTTTAATTTTCAGCTGCTTGTCTGGGGCGATTTCCATAAAATACTACGAGATGAGGCTCGCTTATTTCGTGCAAACTTTAAAAGTTTTCATTTTCATTTATTTTTAAAGCATAAGTAAAGTGGTCTACCGTAGTCGAGGGCGACCCGAAAGCTCCCCTTTTCTTTAGCTAATACATTTATTACTCTTGATATTTACCTTATACCGCTGAGTATTTAGGGAGGGAGTATCAAGTGCCATTTTTAAGTCTTTCGTATGACTCGATCGAGGATTGAACCCTGGTCACCGGCCTATTAACGAACACTCTTAACATTATGCTAAATTGAGCCGGTTTAAAGCACAAGCAATTTAAAACATACAAAGTAATTTTTCCTGGCCAAAATTGATATTTTTGACAAATACAATTAAAAACAATATTTAAGTAAAATTCGTTTCGAGAGAATAATTTTACATTGAAAAATCAAAATTAAGTTGTTAGCTCCTTACATCAAGTGGCTTCATGCCTTGTCTGGAGATATTTAAGGAGAGTAGAAAGTGAACTTTCGGTTTACTTTTGGCAGCCTCGTAAATTTCACTTCCCTTATTTTGTTCTTTAGTCCTCTCATTCCATGAGCGATGTTTCTGACAAAGAAGAAGAATTAATGTTTATGGGTCGGAATATTCTCAAAATGTCGTCTCAGTTATATAATGATGGGAGTAGAAAGTGGACCTTGGGTTTACTTTCGGCAGCCTCGTAACTCTTGCTTCCATTATTTTGTCCTTTAGTCCTCACATTCTATGAGTGATGTTTCTGACTAAGGGGGAAGAATTGCTGTTTTCTGAGTTGGAATCTATCCATATAACACTTATCGTTGCCTAGGTTTTGATCTTGAAGTTGTATTTTTTTAGCGTCTTACATCAAGTGGCTCCATGCCTTGTCTGGAGCGATGTCCATACAAAATAAAAGAAGAATTCCATTAAAAAAGTGAATTTCATCATTTCATCCGTTGGCCAAATAGTCCGTTGGCCAAATCGTCCGTTGGCCCAAATGTCCACCTCCTGTTATAAGTACATGTAAAAAAACAAATGTCTGTATCTAATGACAAAAATGTTTACGATTACAATTTTTTTGACACAACTAAGAAAACTGTATGAATAGAACAGCAAAAAAAAAAACACAAAAAATCCGATATTTTTTAAATTTCTATTTTAATCTAAACTTTAACAGGATTGTCTTTTTAAATTTTCCTTTTTAAATTTTCCTTTTTAATTTTTTTTTTTTTTTAATTTAAAACAATTTGAAAACGTTATTTTTTGTGTGTGATCAATGGTTGATGGGTTGTACTGCGGCGCGATTACAGCAATTGTTTAGACGCAGCATTCGGATGAAAGCGTTCCGGAATTTGGGAACTTTCCATCCGTAAATAACTGGATTGACCGCGGAATTAAGGAGTTGGATAATTATGGAGAATCTGATCAGAACTTCGTTGGCGTCTGGACTGCTGAACACTTGGACAACGGCGAGTATACAGGCGGGAAAATTGAGGATACCAAACAGGATAGTGATGCAGCATAGTTTATAGGTGAAGCTAATGTCGTCCGGACGATGGCCAGTCACGGAGACAGCCGAATGCCTGGCGTAGTAAAAGATGCGAGCGTAAAAATAGAGCGTGAGGAGCAGCGGCGAGAATAGCAACGAGAGCGGCACCATGAGCAGGGCCGAGATGGTGGCGTTGCCCCGGAGGAAGACGCATGCGCGTGTCTTGTTGTCGTAGGTGACGTTCAGGGCGCCGGTCCACATGACGGCCATGAAGGAAGCACCGAACGCCAGGCACCAGACCGTCGACAGGATGAGAAAGACGTTGCGCTTGGTGAAGGTGTTCTCGTACTGTGACCGAGTTTTCATCGTCAGCACAAAGCGGTTGTACGAGATGGCGGCCAGCGTGTTGATGGATGTGTAGACAAAGGTCGCCTGCGCCACTACCGTCACGTGACACAGGCCGAACGGTTGGCGGGCGAACATCATCATCGTTCTAAGAGGGATAACGAAGAGGCATAGGATCAAGTCGGCCACGGCCAGGTTGCACACAAAAGATTTCGCCTTGGTCCGGAGGTCGTCGTACAAAAAGATGGCAAGGATAACCAGCGAGTTACTGAATGTCCCCACGGCTGAGATAAGTCCTAGAAGAGTCACTTGTAAGGCCACAGTCCAACAGCGGGCGAAATCACAAGAGTTACCCGAACTAGGTTCTTCTACTGTGATATTTTCCATTCAATATTTATTTAATGGGTTTCATTAAGAAAGTACAAAAAGGTTCAATTTCATTTAGTGCATATTACAGAATCCGTTTTTCAATTTTTTTTTTACTTATACTGCTTTTCTAGCACACATCTTAACTCTTCTTATTCATACTGGTGAGTTACCGAAGTGAACTAATACAACCATGTATTTAAAAAAAAAGATCTATATCTATAAAAGACGAAAATGATCTGTCTGTCCGCTTATCACTATTTTCCCACCCAATTGAGACCTAAAATCCATATCAATTATAAATAACTGCACTCTGAAGCTTGTTTATACCAACAACAAAATAGTAAGAATAACATGCTCACCATTTTGACATTTGTCGAGTTTGCAATTTAAACACTGGACCCTGCTTTTAGGACAACTCAAGACTGACAGATAATTCTTTCGTTTTAACTTACACAAGGACTGAAGATTTTATTTATTATTCAAATTTGTAAATTTACACCGCGGTAATATTTGAGAGTTTAAATGTTTAAATTGAAAAATCTAAACTAAACAAATACCCACGGCGTTGTTTATTTATTTATGTTGTGTATTGTATTTGTGTGTTATAAAATGATGAATTGTGTGCCAATTAATGAATATGTTATAAGTATTACTTTTTGAAATAATTATTATATTCTTCACAAAATTTATATTGATTAGATAACTATATTATATATAAAATTAATGAAAGATAAAAACACACATATATATATATGCATATATAGATATATAGATTGTGAATTAATAAATACTATTTTATAGCGATAGTTAATAATAAAAAAGTATATTACACATATTTTACTTATGAGACATCTATATTTATAAATATTATATATGAAATTATTGAAAATAAAAATATATGTGGTTTTACATATATGTATATATACTTAATAATATATTTATATACTATTTTATATTGATTGTTAATACTAGTAGTCTAAATTATTGCTACTATATAAATATTATATGTGAGCATTATACAAATTAAAAAAGAAATAGTCTCTATATATGGTAAACTATTTACCTATTTATTGTATATTTATATTAATATTGATAGTATATATTAATAGTATCACATGTATTATATAAACAATTTATATTCTTCTGAATTCTTAATCATAAATTATGTAATCCTTGTATATGCATAATAAGAAAACGGATTTATCTTAATAATTTATACCAACACTATTTTGTAGTAACAATGTTAATATTTTATATTTATAATATTTTATATGTAACTTATGTCTATATTTGATATATTATACATGTATATTACGTACGCGATATATATATATATATATTTATATTTATTATATATTAAATAATTGTTATATGCATTCATAAAATTAAGAATGTTTGTATGAATTACAAATAATTATATTAATATATATTATATTGATATAAGTATTATTATTTCAAACGGTAATCTTATTTTTTGATATTATGCACATATAATATTTATATTCTTAGTCATTTAATTCAGAATTAATATATAATATGTTGAGTATATTTTCACACACACATATATATATATATATATATATATAGGAAAAAATAATAATGTATTAATTATATATTACTTTCATGTATACTTAAATGTGTTTTCGGGCAAAAAGAGAAAAATGTTGAAAATAGCATAATCAATAATTTATAAACAATATTCAAGGTTGTGTGTATTTAAAGATAAACGCACTACTTATTAAATAAATACTATTATCCTGGAAACCATTATAATGTATTATTACTATTTCTGTAATTTGTTATTTGTATTATTAATACGATAAAATAATCGTATAGTTAATATATCGTTTATCTTTATATTTCTCTATTAGCAATTCATAGTAGACTATTAGCAATTAATGGTAGACTATTAGCAATCAATGGTAGACTATTAGTAATTAATGGTAGACTATTAGCAATTAATGGTAGACTATTAGTAATTAATGGTAGACTATTAGTAATTAATGGTAGACTATTAGCAATTAATGGTAGACTATTAGTAATTAATGGTAGACTATTAGCAATCAATGGTAGACTATTAGTAATTAATGGTAGACTATTAGCAATCAATGGTAGACTATTAGTAATTAATGGTAGACTATTAGCAATTAATGGTAGACTATTAGCAATTAATGGTAGACTACTAGCAATTAATGGTAGACTATTAGCAATCAATGGTAGACTATTAGTAATTAATGGTAGACTATTATTAATTAATGGTAGACTATTAGTAATTAATGGTAGACTATTAGCAATCAATGGTAGACTATTAGCAATTAATGGTATACTGTTAGCAATTAAGGGTAGACTATTAGCAATTAATGGTAGACTATTAGCAATCAATGGTAGACTATTAGCAATTAATGGTAGACTATTAGCAATTAATGGTAGACTACTAGCAATTAATGGTATACTATTAGCAATTAATGGTAGACTATTAGCAATTAATGGTAGACTATTAGCAATCAATGGTAGACTATTAGTAATTAATGGTAGACTATTAGCAATTAATGGTAGACTACTAGCAATTAATCATCTATTTGTTGTTAATTTATTTCGAGGCTTGAGTATTTAAAAAAAAATTGTTTTTAAGAGATGTAATCAGAGCTCAATGTTATGTTCACAAAAATCAGATGTTTAATTTGATCCCGGATGTTACCAAAAAAGAATCAAATATTAAGTTAAAAACTTACTAAATACTCGAGTTAAAAAGTAATAATATATTTAAGTTAAGCTGTAAATATATACTTCAACTACTTATCTTTTCCCCCCAAAATATATGAGACGTTAACTGATGCGTTCTTTTTTTGATTCTTCATTTAATTTGATCTCAGATTTTGTGAAAAGTTATCAAATAGTTAATTTTTAAAGTAAATATCGATTTTTAATATTTGTTAGGTTTTTTTTTACTTTCAAACGACAAGATTTGTGAAATGGTTCTGTCTGGTTTTCAGTTTTTTTTTTCAAATATTCCTTGGATAAAAAGGGAAGCACCAAAGAGTCTAGAAATAACAGGGGAATATGTTGTCCTTGTCAGCAGTAGATGCGATTTCAGTTCAACGGTTCCTGCCGCTTTGGGGCCTTGGAAAAAAAAGAGAGAAAAAAATAAAAATTAGTAAATATGAGATAAAACATGGTTTGCTCTTTAGTTAACTTTAAAATAATCGCATACAAATTCAATTGTAACAGATGGATTGAACTTAGCTTTGTCTCATTTTTTCGGCAATAGAGAAAAAAAAAACAAGAAAACAATTGGATAAAAAAATAATCGTTTTTCCTTATCAGCTGCTTTTATATTTCCGTATATCTTGAACGACTTCGTAACAAAGCGTCTTTAATTTAAAGTCGGTTAAAGAGGGTGACAAGGGGTTAACGCTATAGGCCGGATAGGTTCGATTGAATATCACACTGAATTCGACCTCTCTATTACCACGTTCTGGTGTTGTCTGATGCCTTCATTTCGCATGTTTATAGCGAAGCGTGTTAACGCCTAGCGTTTTTCACATGTGTGTTACTCATCCTTTTGGCTAAGATCAAAGTGTAGTATCTGTTCCGATGGATACTACACCCCATAGACTGGTATTGTCTTGGCCTTCGGGGCTTGATTTACGCCGGTCTATGGGTCTGTCCTGTGCAGTTCTAGGAGGTCCACCCTCCCAGGCTTCGCGTCCCCTCTTTGGAGAGGAGTAAGTTTATTGCTTACTGCCTGAGGCGCCCCTACCGGGGAATGCCGACGGGGCTGCCCAGACAATGTTTAATGGATAGAGTGCTCACCTCTCGGGCGCTGGCTTTTCAAACCCCACTTTCCCGACCCGACCTTGGGTCACATCTTACTTGTGGGAGTAAGATAAAACTGGCCTTGTGCCTAACTCCTGGAGAGTAGTAAATAAATACTCATTCTGCAATCAGATGTTCGTTCCTCAGTTTATCGTTTGGGGTGTGGGTGATATTACACCGGTCCCCGTTGGAAATCATTGAAGATCAACAACGTTGAATCTAGTCACACTTTAGATTGGTGACCGTTTAGGAATACCAGGTGCCGTAATTTTAGAAGTAAACGTGTCCGTGGAGTAATTTTATCTAATAATATTATAAAAGGTATAAGTTATAATAAATAAGGAACTCGCGAACAGGACATCGGTCATTTCCGGCCGGACTGACTTCGTATACATTGAAAAATAATAGCAACAATGCACAAACTCGTCGTTTAGTAATCCAAATGCATTCTGTCTTCCTGTGATTAATATGTCGGAAAAAAGGGAATGGCTCTATGGATCAAGTTGATAATCCAGCATCTGGTAAGAGACTCATTTAGACAATGTTCATTGTTTTTTTTGTTCTAACTTATATTTGCTAGAAATCACTCAGGCTGTTTCACACGGAAATAAACAGTATGTATTCATTTCTCCTCCCAAGTTATCAGAAAAAAAGTAGGATGGATAAAACTTTTAAATACGGTATAACGAGAGTCGTCAAATACGTATGGATAAAATTGAGTGACACGATGTGACTTCTGAGAGAAGATTTTGTGTCTTTTTGTCTGGCGATATTTCTAGCAGGGAAGACGTGTCTAGGGCTCTGTCCCCAATGAGAAGTAGCGCGCAATGTGTGGTTGGTTGTAGTGAGAGTACCTATCCGTCTATCTAGATGGCTATCCCTTTTCGGTCTGTCAATCATCTCTTCCTTGGTAACTTTCCTTGATAACAAACGATGTTGGCGAAACTGCGAATTATTTTACAGGGGTGAAATGCACCTATAGTATTTGTTATACGTGTCGCCATGCTTTACCTGGTTAATTTCAGTTCTCTTTGTTTCGTTTGAATGTTGCATCACGAGGGCCGTGTTTGAATTGAAAAGTTTGAGTTTTAAAGGGCCAGAGTTGACCTCTTTGTCTGGTGATACTTCAAGCAGAAAAGACGTCTAGGACGCTGTCCCCAATGAGGTTGACAGCGTGCACGGTATGACCTGATGTAGTGAAAGAAGCTATCCGTCTATCTATATTTCTGTCTTCCTCTCTATCAAAAACTCGTACGAAAGTGACACGCCCCTCTGATATTTTCTGTGGTTGTTTTTCTCTTTCTTAAATAAACTTTTTTATATAAATCAACATCGGTGTCCAAGTCGTTTTGTATCAACAGACAAGCAAGAACCTAGCTTCGACGACGACGACGACAACGACACGGGTGTATAATGTTTATACACACATCTGTAAGTCAAAATATAAACAAAAAGAATTATTAGTCATAATAATGCAAATAAAAAGATACAGTATTCTTAATTCATTCGCTTTTTTTAAAACTTTATGAAAAAAAATAGGTACTTATGCAGTTTACGGACAGGACTGAAACAATAACGTTATTATTTCCAAAGCCATTCTTAACATGGGGAGGTGGGTCTTTATTAACTATTCTGTACTTTCACCTAACAATTTAATAAACAAAAGATACCGTAAAATTTTAATTTAACTTGAAAATCCTATCTAAAAAATAACCCGGTCTGTAAACTGCATAAGCACCAGAAAAATAGAAAAAAAACTGTGTGACTTGTGAATATGCAATATACAGTTAAGACTATGCAGAAACATGATAAATCGGTTGAACATGTGTTAGTTCTATCTATGTCCCCCAGGATGCAGCTGAACAGTTTAATAGGCTGCAGTAGGTATATTTAACTAAACGTGTAAAATGCAAAGCACATGTTAATATACTCAAGGTGATACAGTCTTCCTAATAATATGTTGGAAGATGCATTCATTCCTTGAGTACAGCATCCACAATAATAGCATAATCATGCGATTAGTCTGGACTGATTTATTAAAATGATATTTTCTTTTTAGCTACGGAAGGCCAAAATGGTTGGATATTTCCGCGTGGTCGTCTAGTGGATTATTTTAGATTCTAGATATGAATTTATTGGTACCTCGATTTATAAAATCGGGGACTTATGTTTTGAGGCATGTCCGTCCGTCCGTCCGTCCGTCCGGATTTTTCTCCGCAACCATCCATTGAATTTCTCTGAAATTTTGCATGAAGTTGTAACTTTGGTCAGGTTAGAAAGTGACATTCTCCGATTTTTGAAAACAATCTGTATGGCCCCCCAGGGGGTCAAAAGGCTCCGAAATGGCAAAAAATGACATTTTTTGCCCCATAACTTTTCATTCATCTATTCAATTTCTCTGAAACTTGGCCAAAATGTGGAGGCAATTGTTCCTAATAGAAAATAAGTATCGCTGACCTTGGAAAACATCTGGTTCGCGCCCCCAGGGGGTCAAAAGCCCCCAAAATGGAAAAAAATGACCCTTTTCTCCCATAACGTATATCCATCCATTCAATTTTTCTGAAACTTGGCCAAAATGTAGAGGCAATTGTTCTGGATATAAAATGAACATCCTTGACCTCAGAAAAATTCTAGTTCGCGCCTCCAGGGAGTCAAAGGGGATTAAAAAATGCCCCAAATTGTCCAAATTTATTGCATTTTACACTCGCCACATCGAGTCGCGGCTTGTTAATTCTACAAACCAGCTGTGGTCGGGTGGCTTACTACTTCTCTAAGACGTTTTAATTATTATTTCTTTGGCCATATCCAATGCGGTTATCTGCAGGCCTGTAATTCCGTCTCTCACCAACTCACAACGAAAAAAAACACTATTAAATGTATGAAAATAGAACAATAAAATAAAAATTAAATAATAGCAGACAATTATTTATAAAAATTCTTCTTCTTCTTATTATTATTATTATTAGTAGTAGTAGTAGTAGTAGTAGTAGTAGTAGTAGTATGTGTAGTAAGCATTTAATTTAATATGTTCAGTGCCATTTCTTTATGTATCTATAATACACATAGCGTAGTAATACTGGGAATAAATAATATCCATTCTATAATAAAGACCGATGTCATAATCAAAATTATGTAAACATGTTCCAAATATTCAACATAAACAAAAAACTTATGTGTACATACGTTTCAGAAATTTTTAATAAAAACCCCTTCCTAAGCAAAAATCTGAGTAATTCTGTTTTATGTGTTTGTAGTTATTTAAAATTCTATTATTTACTTGGACCCGTAACGGATTGATAGAGAGTTTTCCTTGAATTATTTTGGGGTGGCGAAAGGATTTTTATTAAGAATTTCTGAAACATATGTACATATGATTTGTTTGTTGATGTTGAATTTTTGAAACATGATTACATAAAATTGATTATGTCATAAATTTTGTATTCTTCTGAGTTATAATATATGAGCTCTGTGGGACCTAAAGTCCTATCCATTGAGCTAGTTTTACACTTGCTGTATTCGCTGGTATCTTAGAGATTTGAATAGCTTCACTTTTAATATTTGTAAATTGAGATAAATTATTTTCTTGTTGCATTAATGTACGACTAAAGTTAAAACATTTGATTTTATTTAACACACACACGCACCACACATTAGTAGAGAGTATGCGCCACCTGACATACAGTTGTAAGGTTCTCCTGGGGGTGGCTATT
>OY744538.1:27409125-27494125 GCA_963556195.1 Sepiola atlantica
TTTGCTCCTAGCCAAAAGTGTTTAAGTATGTGGATACGTTTTTGTATCTCTATAAAGCCACAATTCGCCCATGCATGAAGTATTATTTCCAAATCTGGGCTGTTGCCCCAACCACTAGTCTTTCTCTCAGTGTCCAAAAAAATGCCTCTAACCTAATGGGTCCCGTACTATCTACCAAGCTTCAGCCCCTGTCCAATCATCGCAATGTTGCATTCCTGTGCTTTTTTTACAAGCACTTCAACGGAGTGTGCTCCGATGACCCTGTTGCACTTGTATCCCATCAACGTAAATACCCCCGCCAAATCCGACAAGCAGCAACATCGCACTGTAGAAAGTCCCAGATGCTAATAGGTTCTTTCATCAGACCGCTTGTCTTTTTAATTACTGTCGTCATATTTGGGCTGGTGAATCTCTGTCCCATTTGAATGTTCTTGATAAGATGCAGAAACGTATCTGTAATTCTTCTCTGCACCCCCTGTCTCACATGCATGATGTTGCTAGTCTCAATCTTTTCTATAAATCCTGTTATGGCATGTGTTCTTCAGAATTATGTGATCTATTCCTTGCTTCTTTTGTTCCAGCTTGTTTGATTCGTTGGTTTAGCGGTCTACATCAATTCGCTATTTTGTTACCTCATTGTAATACATCTTCCTCTTCCAATAGCTTATTTCCAAGAACTGCAGGCTTGTGGAATTCTCTTCCCGGTGACTTTTTTCTCCTACCTAGAGTCTTGGACTTTTCAAAACTAAGGCCAATAGACATCTCCTGTCTTTGCGATAATCATATTTCGTTCTTGTTAGCTCCTTACATCAAGTGGCTTCATGCTTTGTCTGGAGCGATTTCTATAAAAAATAAATCCCTCCCTGCTTTCTGTTTCCTCAACTGTACACAAATACGGAAATATAAATGTAATGTGAACAAACATCTCGCTGCTCAACTGTCAACTTGGGATTCACTCATAAATCTGGTCCCCAATTTACAGTACCTTCTTACGTCTCAGTGACAATGAGCCTTTTTTGATTTGAATGAAAGTAATAAAAACATTTAAAAAATTGAATTCGAATACAAGTCTTATTCATACATAAAATATTCTTCACGCGTCTCGTCGTCTTATTCCTTTTGTGTTTGGCGGATGACGCACGGTCCGTAACACTGCATATGAATGCGGATTTCTAAAATATAACAGACCGAGGAACATTTTAACTTAATTTCAACAAAACGACCAACTGAAAGTTTTCAAGAAATCAATAAAAAAAATCTTCGAAAATATGACGCATCATTCTTTAGATATATAGTCTCGTTTCAGTTATAAGATAGACAGACACGAATTCTCCATTATAATATATATATATATATATATATATATATATATATATATATATATCCTTCATATGCACGCTTGAACTTGAGTTGAGCACGGTTCTGAAGAATAAAAGAGTTCCCGAGATATTAAAAATATTATACCATACGGAGTTTCCACCAGACCATCTTGATACAGGTATTACATAACATTGTAACATTGTGTAGATGGACAGATATATGTGTATTTGTGAAAAAATAAATAATAATAAATAAATATATATATATATATATGTGTGTGTGTGTGTGTGTACGTATACATTGTATTAAGGGTGAAACTATTTCATTTGTTCCACCATTATATGTCTTATTTGCTCCAACTTGTGTCTATCCGTCAAACTTCTGCATCGTATTGCCTTCTAAGTATCACATTTCTCTCTCTCTCTCTCCATATACATATATATATATATATATATATATATATATATATATATATATAAACAATATTAATTTTAAGTTCATAATATTAAATTATTTTCACCTACATACGCCAACGTTTCAAGCTTTCGCTCTCATCAGTGTAGGGAATGACGGTAGCAAGGTTCGAACCCTCTGCAAAAGAATCAACCCACACTCCGTAAGCAAGCGCCATAACCAATTGGCCAAGAGGGGAATTTAAGTTCTATTTATGCGAAGGGAGACACATATAGAAAGACTGACTAAAGATTCAACGAACGTTGTTGGAATATGTTTTAACTTCCCCGAACAGGGCTCAACTACAATCTTATTCAAGCGGGCTAATAGCAATATTAATTTAAAGCGGGTCAAGCTAAAGCTTTCATCAGTGTAGGGAATGACAACCTCAGACGGTTGCAAGGTTCGAACCCCTGCTACAGAATCAACCTAGACTCGGTAAGCAAGCGTCATAACCAATCGACCACGGGACATTACAGAACGGAATTTAAGTTCTATTTATGCGGAGAGAGGCACATACATAGATAGATAGATAGATCGATCGATCGATCAAACATGACTACTGAATAATCATATAACAGTACTCAATATGATCTCTATTTCTTAAATAGCATTTCGACAAGGTTTGGCATTGGATCTACTAATTTGGAACAATTATTGACCATTTTTGGAACCGTGTACAAAGAGCTGGATGAGGTCCAGGAAAAGCTTTTCTCTTTCTAATATAATCTATTCTATGTTAGAGGTGGAGATAAATTGACGAGAGTTGTAATCGGAACCATTCCTGGACAACCACATGTTTTTATGGTTTACTAAGTATACCCAACCGGCGTTCTCCGGGAGTGTTGTTATTGTCCTATTTGTTAAAAAATTTTATTACCAACTTGACCGAAATATACTGTAATGTGTCAAACTAAACTCTGAAAACCCCATACCCGCAAAAAGTAATCAAATTAAACCAAATCTAATTCATTGACAAAAAAAAAATATCAAAGTGCAACAAGCCATGTATATAAGTGCAACAAGCCATGAAGGGCGAAAGTGACGATGATACATCATTTGAGGGTGACCACGAAGACCGTGATTTACCGCTGTGGTGAAAAACGCAACTCAACGTAGTTTTAATTCCCCGTTGATGATGTAATGTATTAGAATCAAGTCGTCTAGGATTCTCCGCTGGTCACGTGAGAACAGATTTTGTCTTTGAAAGTATTATTTATAGGTCAGCGTGGAGAGTCGTGTAACCATTCTGGTTGCCAATGATATAGTTATACAGTAGAACTCATCGATAGTGACCATATTGAGTACGGTCTACTATATTTAAATAATTTACTCCTGGAATGTTTTGGATTATTCGGACTACTGCTTTGAGTGTTATTTTCACAACGCCCCGGCTGATGCAACCCCCAACCCTTCTCAGGTGCATCCTGTACAACTCGGGAATCCCTTCCGTTGAACCCGTGAACCCGGATTGCACTTCGAACACAACTCTTTCTTTAATCCACAGGAATAACATGATCTCGTCCCGTCAGCTATGACCTGAAAGAAGTCCTAAGTAATTCGCAATTGTAGAAGAGTGTTACTTAGAACTGAAGTTTTAGTTAATACTTTATTCGTTCGGTCCTTGCAGATAATTCTAGGATGTATTTTTGGAACCTTAAACCTATTTTGTTTTAATGTGCAGTACTATGGAAAAAAATGTTTTCGTTTTTTTTTGTAACGAACATAGTCGTTAGAATTGTTTTTTAAAGTTCACTCTAGAGGATTTTTCACTATAGACGAAGTCTACTATAGAGAAGTTCCACTGTATATTTTTAAATTTGGTAAATTTTAAATACACAATCCGCATCTATCTTAGTAAACACGTCAATTCCCCAAGGGATGCGACGCTTATGGGTCGTTACTTTGGTCACCTCCACCGCACACACGTACGCATGCGCTCAAAAAGAAACGAAACAAAAATATTTATTATGTTATATAACGAGGGCCGTGTTTGAATTGAAAAGTTTGAATGACACTTTTCAGGGCCAGAGGTTATCTCCAGACGGAAATCGCGAAACTATGTGTCTTCCGGGCGCAAATTTTCGATCTCTTTGTCTGGAAATACTTCAAGCAGGAAAGACGTGTCAAGTGCACTGTCCCTAATGGGAGAGCAGCGTGCATGGGTCGGCTGGGTGTAGCAAGACAAACTGTGAGTCTATTTATGTGTCTTTCTCTCTCTCTCTCTCTCTCTCTCTCTATATATATATATATATATATATATATATATATATATATTTCTCTATCTCTCTCTATCTCTACTATGTATCTCTACTATCTATCTCTCTCCATCTCTCCATCTCTCTCTATCTCTCTCTCTCTCTCTCTCTCTCTCTCTCTCTATATATATATATATATATATATATATATATATATATACAGGGTGTTTCAAAAGTCTTGGGAACATAACGATTTTTAATAACTCAAAAACTATTAGGAGTTGAAAAATGAAATTGGTACCGTTGGAAAGGTTAAAGTTTCAAGTTTTGTGGGGAATCTTCAAAGTTGCTCAATATGAGCACCATTCGTCACACGGCAGACATCTAGTCGATAGTCCATTTCCTGCCAAACGCGTCCCAGCATCTTGACGTCAATGGTTCCCACAACTGCCGTTACTCGAGCCTTTAGTTCGTCAATATCTCTTGGAAGGGGCGGCACATAGACTTGTTGCTTGACAAAGCCCCAAAGGAAAAAGTCACACGGGGTAAGATCTGGAGACCTAGGAGGCCAGGGCATGAGAACGTCATCACCTCGCCCAGATCTCCCAATCTATCTACCAGGCAGCCTTGTGTTAAGAAACTGCCTTACTCTAAGACTCCAGTGTGGTGGTGCACCATCTTGTTGAAAAATGAAGTCATCAGATTCTGCTTGTTCCAACTGAGCCATTAACCAGTCTTCCAGCATGTTGAGATAGGATTCACCAGTGATAGTTGCCTCTTCAAAGAAGAACGGTCCATAGACACCTTTCTTGAAAATTGCACAAAACACGTTCACTTTTGGTGAATCTCGCTCGTGCTCAAGAAGTTCATGAGGATTCTCAGTACCCCATATGCGAGTGTTATGCTTGTTAACTTTGCCATTCAGATGGAAGGTCGCCTCATCGCTAAAAACAAGCCGGTCATCAAAGCCGTTATCTTCCAACTTCTCTTGCATTGCAATGCAAAAGTCACGGCGAAGTGGCTTATCAGTGTCCTTCAACTTTTGGACCAACTTGAGCTTGTAAGGTACCATTTGCAGTCGTTTCCTTAAGACACGTCAGACAGTTGCTGGAGCAAGCTGAAGTTCCCTGCTGGCTCTTCTCACTGATTTACGGGGGCTCCGCTGAAAGGCTGTCCGAACTTGCTCAACTGCATCTTCTGAAGTTGAAGGGCGACCTGTTCGCTTACTTGGGCACAAACACCCATCTTTCACAAATTTAGCATGCCATCTGACAATGGATTTCCTTTCAGGGGCTTCTTTTTTAAATTTCCTGCGAAATGCACGCTGAACACATGTCCACGATTCAGTCTTTGCAAATTGGAGGACGCAAAATGCCTTGTCTTGTTTAGAGAACGCCATTACTGCACCTGGAAAGATAACACGAAAATCATTAGTATGACCAAAAACTTGATTAAGCAAGCTTTAAAATGGCACCAGTTTCATTTTTCTACCTGGAATAGTTCATGAGATATACGCATTTGTAATGTTCCCAAGACTTTTGAAACACCCTGTATATTGAAAAGTCACACATTGGAAACGTTGGCGGAATGGCAATAATAAAGAGAATATTTTTTTATAAAATATTTAGAAAACCTTGACGACGCAAATTATTATTTTTTAAATAAATTATTTATTTACCTTAAAAACTTCTTTTTTTTTAACTTGAGTACTTTCGGTAATATATACCATCTTTGGTATATATTACCGAAAGTACTCAAGTTTAAAGACAAAAAAATGTTTTTAAAGTAAATAAATAATTTATTTTAAAAACAAATAATTTGCGTTGTGCAGGTTTTCTAAATATTTTATAAAACATATTCTCTTTATTATTGCCATTCCGCCAACGTTTCCAATGTGTGACTTTTCAAAATACCTTTCCCACATAACCACGTGATGCACACAGCCATATCAACATTTTCGTCCATGAAATCAAGACGAATTTCAACCTGACTGCGATAAGTTTGTCCCAGTCAGGAAGAAAAAAAATTAAGAAAGAGAAGAAAAAAATATGCTTATTCTTCTGAAGATGGTATATATTACCGAAAGTACTCAAGTTCAAATAAAAAAAATGTTTTTAAGATAAATAAATAATTTATTTTAAAAACAAATAATTTGCGTTGTGAAGGTTTTCTAAATATTTTATAAAAAATATTCTCTTTATATATATATATATATGGTAAAATGAAAAAGGAAAACCAAAAAACTGGATGTTTTTTTTTATGTGTACATCAACGTTTCGTCTTTATTTATAAGACTTCATCAGGATGATGATATAGGGAAAAGATATCATGCAAGCACGGATACATGTAGGGTAGACATGTTGGGAAGAAAAATAAAATAAAATGAAAAATAATGGCAGCGTCTAGCTGGGCGTCCGTACTTGTTAGAGAATGAAAAATGAGTGGGAGAAAAAAGGGGAAGGGTGGAGGGAGCAAGGACTACTGTGGCTGGCGATGAGAGAAAGAGGTGGGGGATGAGCAGGGGTAAAATGGATGGCAGAGAGAGATTGGAGGAAAAGGGGGAGGGGGTGTCTGACCAGATGGCTGCGGTCGAGACCGAAGGGGAAGAGTGATTTGGAACGTTTGTGTGTGTGGGGTGTGTGCAGGGAAATGGGGATGGGCAGAGAGGGAGGGGGGGGCTGTGATCTCGGTGGATGGGCGAAAGCCATAGTCCCAGAGAGCGTTTGAAGAAAATGAGGGAATTTAAGAAGAGGCATGGGAGAAAACGGATGAGAGGGGGAAGAGGGAGGATTTGTCGTGATAGGGTGTGAAATATTTGAAATATTTGGAAAATGATAGCAATGAGTGAGGGATTGGAGTGGGTGGGGGAGGGGGGTGATTGAAAGGGTGGGTGAGGAATATATTTGAAATATTTGGAACATGAGAAAGTTTATTTGGACTGTAGTATTAAAAATGTGAGGGAAAAATGAGGAAAAAATAAGAGAAGATACAGGGAGAAAAGGGAAGGGTGTGGGTGAATGGAAGAGTGTCATAAGGTTAGAGATGAAAATAAAAGTTAGCCATGATCAGGCAAAAGACTTTGTTCAGTGAGGATGATCTTGCTTATTAAGGGTGATAGGTTAAAGAAACCATTTCGCTGCTTGATAGTAGTGGAGGATGTGATGAGTGCAGTTTCCAATAATCTTCGCCGAGATTTGTTGTGGATGTGTTTAGTGATTTTGGCTTGTTCAAATTTGAATGCATGACCATATTCTAGAGCATGGGAGAAAAGTGCACTAAGAGGGTTGTTGTTTTTTATATCCCTTTTATGTTCATTTAATCGTTTCTTTAATTCACGTTGTGTTTCTCCCACGTAGAATTGATGGCAATCATTGCAAGGGACAGTGTATAAGCCGGCATGGGATGTGGGTGTTTTTTGGAAATGTCTGGATGTGTTTAAAGTTTGTTTTATGGATTGAGAAGTGGTTTGTACTATTGGAATGCCTAATTTGTTGAGCGTGTTGCATATGGATGTGTTATTGGAATGCGTGGGTAGGAGAAGGGGTCTGTCTATGAGAGAGGTGTTAGGGGTTTGATTTTTTTGTGTGGTGTTTCTGGAGAATATTTGGAAGGCTTTTTTCTTGGCATTTAATATGAAATGTGTGGGGTATTGCAATGTTTTTAGGGAATTAAAAATGTATTTTATTTCTTCATCTATGTGTGGGGGGCTACATATTCTAAGGGCGCGTAGGAAGAAGCCTATAATTATACCTGTTTTGATCTTGCTATGATGGTGGGAGTAGAAATGTATGTAGTCATTTTTGTGAGTGTTTTTGCGGTGTACCTTAAATTCTAGTTTATTGTTGGACTTAATTATAAGAGTATCAAGGAAGGGAATAGAGCCGTTTATTTCAGTCTCATGGGTGAATTTTATGGAGGGTTCTACTGTGTTGAGTTTATCCTTAACATGAATGATTTGTGTGTCTGTGGGGAGGAAAATTAAAATATCATCTATGTATCTAAAGTATTCGATGTTAGGAGGTAGTCTATATTTGAAAGGACCGGATTCTAAGAATTCTAAAAAGAGGCAGGCCAATACACCGCTAAGGGGGTTGCCCATGGGGAGTCCAAATTTTTGTTTGTAGAATACTTCGTTAAATTGGAAATATGTTATGTCAGTGATGAGTCTAATTATTTCTATAAAAATGTTGGGGGGAAAAGGTAGGTCGGTTTTTGTTTTCTTTATATGTGTGTGAAGTAAGTGTAGGCATTTTTTTACAGGTACGTTAGTGTAGAGCGAAGTTACATCTAGGCTGTGTATATTTTTATTTTCTACGTTGATGTTTTTTATTCTGCTAAGAAGGTCGCCTGAATTTTTTATGTGGGAGGGACTGATGGTACCCATTAGTGGAGTGAGGATGTTAGCTATGGCCCGTGCGATTTTGTGTGTGGTGCTACCTATGCTTGATACAATTGGACGCATGGGGGTGTCAGGTTTGTGGGTTTTGGGGAGCCCGTATAATGTGGGAATGATAGGGTGATACTCAATGTTTGATGCCCATTTTTTGTTGTTCTTAATTAGGTGTTTGAAAGATTTGTTAAAATGTTCTATGTTTTTATCTATAGTTTTTTGGTCAGTTTTAGTGTATGTGTTTTCGTCGGATAATAGAGTAGATATTTTTTTGATATATGAATTTTTGTCCATGATTACTATGCCCCCTCCTTTGTCAGATGGTGATATGAGTATGTTGTTGTTGTTAGCTAGGTGTTTAAGAGTGTCTATGTATCTCTTGGGTAAGACGGGGTCATTAGGGAGAGTGGTGGTAGTTGAGATTATGCCTTGAATGAAGCCTTTGGTGAAATCTGTGTCAGTGTGTCTGTAATTTTTTAGAACTGTGTTGGTGGTGGTGTTAGAGTGTATTCCAGTGGCGAATTTTAAACCGAAACTGAGAGCTTCAGTTTCTATGTTAGAAAGTTTATAGGTGGTGAGGTTGTTTATGAGTTCCGGACGTCCTAGAGTTTTCCATTTGCTGTTTTGGATAAGTTTGTTGAGTTTGTTGTTTAGTCTGGTAGTATGTTGTGTATTGAATCTTTTGATGGATTTAGTGATGTTATCGATAGTGTTGGGCAGTATTGTTTTATTATTTTTGAGGTTGATGCCCAATGTTCTGGCCTCGTGGAAAAGGTGTGAACTCTTGTGTTTTAGTAGGTTTGCAGATGATGTTAAATATGTTTGAATGTAGTCAGGAAAAATGTGGTGCGATTGCTTTAGAAATGTAAATGTACTTGCGGGTATGACCTTTTCTTCGATGCATCTCAGCAGAAAGTTTCTCCTGTTGTTGTGGGAGTTGGCTGCGAATAGTGTGTTCTTATATTTCCGTAGCTTCTGCTGGAAGGTTTGGTTTTCCATTTCGACAAAATGGGAAGAGAAGGATGAAGGTAATCCGACGTGATGGTAAAATGAAAAAGGAAAACCAAAAAACTGGATGTTTTTTTTTATGTGTACATCAACGTTTCGTCTTTATTTATAAGACTTCATCAGGATGATGATATAGGGAAAAGATATCATGCAAGCACGGATACATGTAGGGTAGACATGTTGGGAAGAAAAATAAAATAAAATGAAAAATAAAATGAAAAATAATGGCAGCGTCCATATGCAACACGCTCAACAAATTAGGCATTCCAATAGTACAAACCACTTCTCAATCCATAAAACAAACTTTAAACACATCCAGACATTTCCAAAAAACACCCACATCCCATGCCGGCTTATACACTGTCCCTTGCAATGATTGCCATCAATTCTACGTGGGAGAAACACAACGTGAATTAAAGAAACGATTAAATGAACATAAAAGGGATATAAAAAACAACAACCCTCTTAGTGCACTTTTCTCCCATGCTCTAGAATATGGTCATGCATTCAAATTTGAACAAGCCAAAATCACTAAACACATCCACAACAAATCTCGGCGAAGATTATTGGAAACTGCACTCATCACATCCTCCACTACTATCAAGCAGCGAAATGGTTTCTTTAACCTATCACCCTTAATAAGCAAGATCATCCTCACTGAACAAAGTCTTTTGCCTGATCATGGCTAACTTTTATTTTCATCTCTAACCTTATGACACTCTTCCATTCACCCACACCCTTCCCTTTTCTCCCTGTATCTTCTCTTATTTTTTCCTCATTTTTCCCTCACATTTTTAATACTACAGTCCAAATAAACTTTCTCATGTTCCAAATATTTCAAATATATTCCTCACCCACCCTTTCAATCACCCCCCTCCCCCACCCACTCCAATCCCTCACTCATTGCTATCATTTTCCAAATATTTCAAATATTTCACACCCTATCACGACAAATCCTCCCTCTTCCCCCTCTCATCCGTTTTCTCCCATGCCTCTTCTTAAATTCCCTCATTTTCTTCAAACGCTCTCTGGGACTATGGCTTTCGCCCATCCACCGAGATCACAGCCCCCCCCCCCTCCCTCTCTGCCCATCCCCATTTCCCTGCACACACCCCACACACACAAACGTTCCAAATCACTCTTCCCCTTCGGTCTCGACCGCAGCCATCTGGTCAGACACCCCCTCCCCCTTTTCCTCCAATCTCTCTCTGCCATCCATTTTACCCCTGCTCATCCCCCACCTCTTTCTCTCATCGCCAGCCACAGTAGTCCTTGCTCCCTCCACCCTTCCCCTTTTTTCTCCCACTCATTTTTCATTCTCTAACAAGTACGGACGCCCAGCTAGACGCTGCCATTACTTTTCATTTTATTTTATTTTTCTTCCCAACATGTCTACCCTACATGTATCCGTGCTTGCATGATATCTTTTCCCTATATCATCATCCTGATGAAGTCTTATAAATAAAGACGAAACGTTGATGTACACATAAAAAAAACATCCAGTTTTTTGGTTTTCCTTTTTCATTTTACCATCACGTCGGATTACCTTCATCCTTCTCTTCCCATATATATATATATATATATATATATATACAGGGTGACCCCCCAAAAACGGGCCCCGTGTACACTTTATGTGATATCTCCTTTATTTACTCACCGATTGCCCTTATTTTACAGGACATGGCAGAATCACCGACCGTGAGTACACCAAGCCCTCAGTGGGAGCTGGGACAAAGAATACACTGTGTTAAATTTTACTAGAAGACAGGCTCGTTTAAGAAAACGCAGGACAGTTTCATGCATCAGTTCGAATGTTAAAAGGCTCCATCCAAAAGCAGAATTCAGAACTGGGTGGACCACTTCGAGAAGTATGGGACCGTGGAGAACCTCAACGCTGCCAGTGAGAACCGTCCAAGCCACTCGGGACGTCCCAAGAAGCGGACAGCCGAGCTGGTCGAAGGTGTGAGAGAGTCTCTCCAGGAGAGTCCGAAACGCTCTGTGCGTAAGCGAGGTCAGTCCCTCGGTATCTCCCTTGAGACTTGCAGAGGAGTGCTGGTGAACGATATCAGGGTTACCCATACAGAATACAGACGCTGCAGACACTTACAGCCTCAGACAAGAATCAGAGGAGTGCTATGGCAGTCAAGATGCTCGATAAGATCGAGGAGACACCAGGTTTCCTTAACCTCCTTTTGACCTCAGATGAAGCCCACTTCCATCTTGACGGAAAGGTGAACTCCAAGACAAATGTCTTCTGGGGGTCCTCCAGACCCAATGAAGTAGCCACCAAGCCCCTGCACTCTCCTAAGTGCACGGTGTGGGTTGCAATCTCGTTCAGAGACATCATCGGACCAATCTTCATCGAAGAATCTGGCGCAGCAGTGACAGTCACTAAGGAGTGGTATGTGAAGGTCCTCAAAACCTTCAAGAGTGAGCTCCAGACCCTCTACCCGTCGCTCATGAGCAAGTTCTTGTTCTAGCAAGACGGAGCAAGTTCTCACGCCTCAAACCTGTCCCGAGATTGGCTGAAAGAGAACTTCGGAGGCCGAGTGATCAGTCTCAAGACTAATTTTGAGTGGCCGCCCCATAGCCCGGACCTAAGCCCCCCAGATGTTTTCCTTTGGGGCTATCTTAAGGACAGAGTGTGCGCAGGGAAACCCAAAACCATCACGGAACTCAAGGAAGCCATCAGGGAGGAGATGAGAGCCATTCCCAATTCAGTCTGTAAGAACGTCATGGACAACTTCGTTCTGCGCCTCAAGAAATGTACGGAGCTAAATGGAGGCCATCTAGAACACATGCTGTAGAACGGAGAAAAAAAGGCCAAAGACCCTAGTATTTTGTTGTGATGTTTTGAATATAATAAACTAGTGATGACCAAAATTCATTTCATTCGGACGAAACACTAAGAAACGGGGCCTAATTAGAGTTGGGGCCCGTTTTTTGGGGGAGGGGGGTCACCCTGTATATATATATATATATATATATATATATATATATATATATATATATATATATATATCCACGCGTACAATAGTTATTAGCCCTCTGACGTTTTATGTGGCTGTTCTCATTTTATTTAAATAAACATTTTAATTAGTCAACATCGGCGTACGAGTGGTTTTATATGCACCAACAAGCAAGACTCTGGGTTCGACGACGACTCGGATGCATAAGGGTTTATACAAGCATTCGTAAGTGAAAACGTAAAAATTATTTAACTAAGCCGAAACCCTTTTGCTCTGAATAATTCAGGTGACTGAAATAGGAGTTAACCTGTCACGCGTCAGTGTCAAAATAAATATTGTTTAAATCCTCAAGTCTGAAAAGACTGAATGTTTAGAAAGTTATTTACACCGATGAATTGTATAGAGCTTAAAACAACATTACGTTACCAAACAATAACAGCTTGTTTGGTAAACACGTAAGATTTTTAAAAAGTCATGTGACGATGATAAAGTATTATTACTGGTTTGTTTGACTACTTTTTTAGAACAAGAAAATAATTATTCGTCTATGAAAGTAGAAAGAAGCGAACAAAACACACAATTTATATTGCTGCTTTCAGTGTTTAAAAATATTGACGTACCAAACGCTAGAAAAACGAGTAAGAAAATGTCAAAGTGTTTACACAATGCGAAAAGTTGTCGTTTCCTATTCATAAGAGTCCAAGATGGCGACGGTGATCATGAATTTTTAAAGGTCCCTTTAATTCTTTTTAAGATAATCTACGCTTGTAGAATGTAATATAAACACAGGTAGAGGTTGGAATGAAATACATTGTATCTAATATTATGATAAACAATTAATTGTAAGAAATAACTAATTTAATTGCGAAAATAGTTAGGGAAATGTAGAAACTTTTGTTTTATTAAGGGCGTATAAGCTCATGCATCGGTTCAGGTAAGTAAGAAAAAATATCACCATTAACAGTTTTCTTAGCCGGTTTAAGTATTTTCGTAAAGTAACTAACGCAAGATAAATTATATATGGGCCAGTTACACAATGGAAGGAAAAATATAATAGGCTAGTCTGAATCAACTATCAATTCATCAGGCGGATTGTAATTTGGACATGACTTTGAAATTCCGACAAAATTACTTTATATGTTAGATTGTGAGTTAATCACCTTTTCGGTTGTGCTTAAAGGTGTTTTTGCACCTCGAAGGGAGGAGTTACGTATATTCTTTTTTATATATTTCGTCCTTTGTAAGAATTGCATATGCAAATTTTATGCGTTTTTGCCGAAGTTAAATATAAGCTAATCATAAGACAGGCAGACTTAAGTATTAAATATAATTTTCGCGTCGGTCTGTCACGGTTAAGATAGAAATATGATGCATATCATTAAACGTGCAGATTGAATGGACGCATACAATGGACTTGTTCTCGTATTTTGATTTACTTGAATAATTTAATGAAGTAAAATGTTATATTTCTCCTTAGATTCCGACGATCTTCTGTTTTCATTTACACTCGACGAAAGAAATATAGTGAGAAATAAAAACGCTACGATTCGGATATAAACAAATGGTTGCTAATGATACCGAGTAAAAACGAATAAAAATACAATCCGTATAAAAAAAGTGGTGGCTAATGATACCGAGTTAAAACGAATAAAAATACAATCCGTATTAAAAAAATGGTTGCTAATGATACCGAGTTAAACGAATAAAAATACAATCCGTATAAAAAAATGGTTGCTAATGATACCGAGTTAAAACGAATAAAAATTCAATCCGTATTAAAAAATGGTTGCTAATGATACCGAGTTAAAACGAATAAAAATGCAATCTGTATAAAAAATGGTTGCTAATGATACCGAGTTAAAACGAATAAAAATGCAATCCGTATTAAAAAATGGTTGCTAATGATACCGAGTTAAAACGAATAAAAATGCAATCCGTATTAAAAAATGGTTGCTAATGATACCGAGTTAAAACGAATAAAAATTCAATCCGTATTAAAAAATGGTTGCTAATGATACCGAGTTAAAACGAATAAAAATGCAATCCGTATTAAAAAAATGTTTGCTAATGATACCGAGTTAAAACGAATAAAAATACAATCCATATTAAAAAAAAATGTTTGCTAATGATACCGAGTTAAAACGAATAAAAATTCAATCCGTATTTTAAAAAATGGTTGCTAATGATACCGAGTTAAAACGAATAAAAATTCAATCCGTATTAAAAAATGGTTGCTAATGATACCGAGTTAAAACGAATAAAAATACAATCCGTATTTTAAAAAAAATTGTTGCTAATGATACCGAGTTAAAACGAATAAAAATTCAATCCGTATTAAAAAAATGGTTGCTAATGATACCGAGTTAAAACGAATAAAAATACAATCCGTATTAAAAAAATGGTTGCTAATGATACCGAGTTGAAAAGAATAAAAATACAATCCGTATTAAAAAAATGGTTGCTAATGATACCGAGTTAAAACGAATAAAAATACAATCCATATTTAAAAAAATGTTTGCTAATGATACTGAGTTAAAACGAATAAAAATACAATCTGTATAAAAAAATGGTTGCTAATGATACCGAGTTAAAAAGAATAAAAATACAATCCATATAAAAAATGGTTGCTAATGATACTGAGTTAAAACGAATAAAAATACAATCCGTATAAAAAAATGGTTGCTACTGATACCGAGTTAAAACGAATAAAAATACAATCTTTATAAAAAAATATGGTTGCTAATGATACCGTATTAAACGAATAAAAATACAATCCGTATAAAAAAATGGTTCCTAATGATACCAAGTTTTAAATAATCAGGATACGATCTGGATATAAACAAATAATTAGTAATTATGTCAGGTTTAAAAGAATAAAGTTACAATCCAGATATAAAACATTGGTTGCTACTGATATCGGGTGTAAAAGAATAATACTACGATCTGGATATAAACGAATGTTTTCTTAGGATACCGGGCTTAAAAGACTAAAGATACACTCCGCATATAAAAAAGATTGCTAGTGATACTGTGCTTAAAAGTATTAGGATACAGTCCGGATATAAGTAAATGGTTTAAAATGACACCGAGAAAATTAATATAAAATCTGAATTTAAATAAATGGTTGCTAATGATAACGTGCTCAAAGAGAATGAGGTTACGCTCCAGATATAAACAAATGGTTGTTAATGGTACTGGTTTTAAAATAATAAGGCCACGATCTGAATATAAATAAATGGTTTCTAATGATATCGGGTTAAATGAAAAGATTCGATCGGCATATAAACAATACGTTGCTCATGATGCCAGGTTTAGAAGAATAGGGTTACGATATGGATAGAAACATTTTCAATAATGATACCGAGCTTATAAGTACAAGGATGTGATCAAGATGTAAACAAATAGTTGTTAATGATATCTAGCTTTAAAGAATAAGGTTACTATCTAAATATAAACAAAAGGTTGCGAATAAGATAGGGTTTAAAAAGAACATGGATACAATCAGGATATAAACAAATGGTTGCTAATTATACCGAGCTTAAAAGAATAAGCTTACTATCTGGATGTAAACAAATAGTTGCTAATAAGATACAGTTTTAAAGAACATGGATACGATCCAGATATAAGCTAATGGTTGCTAATGATACCGAGCTTAAAATAATAAGGTTACGATCCGGATATAAACAAATGCTTTCTAAGGATACCCAGGCTTAAAGACTAAGTATAAAATGATAACGTTCTCAAAATTAATTAGGTTACAATCCGAATATAAACAAATGTTTTTTATGATACCGCGTTAAAACAGATACGATCCAGATATAAACAAGTGGTTGCTAAGGATAATGGATTAAATAATATACGATCCGAATATGAACAAACGTTGCTAATGATGTCAGGCTTACAAGAATACGGTTACGATCTGGATATAAACATTTTTAATACCGAGCTTATAAGATCAATAATATGATCTAAATGTAAACAAATACTGTGCTTGATAAGGTTATGATCTGGATATGAAAAAAATTGTTTATGAAATGAACAAAGGAAACAATAAAGATAAAACAAATAGTTTCTAATGATAACGAACTTAAATAATAAAGATCCGATCCAGATATAAATACATGGTTGCTAATGATACCGGGCTTGAAACAATAAGGATACGATCCAGATACAAATAAATAGTTGCTAATGATACCGGGATTAAATAATAAGGATCCTATCCAGATATAAATAAGTGGTTGCTAATAATACCGGGTTTACAACAATACGGATCCGATTCAGATACAAATAAATAGTTGCTAATTATACCGGGTTTAAAAAATAAGGATCTGATCCAGGTATTAATAAATGGTTGCTAATGATAATGGGCTTAAAAAATAAAGACCCGATCCAGATACAAATAAATGGTTGCTTATGATACCGGGTTTAAAAAATAAGGATACGATCCAGATACTAATAAATGATTGCTAATGATAACGGGCTTAAAGAATAAGGATCCGATCCAGATGCAAATAAATGGTTGCTAATGATAACGAGCTTAAATAATAAGGATCCGATCCAGATGCAAATAAATGGTTGCTAATGATAACGTGCTTAAATAATAAGGATCCGATCCAGATGCAAATAAATGGTTGCTAATGATAACGGGCTTAAAGAATAAGGATCCGATCCTGATATAAATTAATGGTTGCTAATGATACCGAGCTGAAAGAATTTAGAGCCGATCCAGATACAAATAAATATTTGCTAATGATACCGGGCTTAAATAATAAGGATCCGATCCAAATACAAACAAACGGTTGCTGATGATACCGGGCTTAAAACAATAGGGATACGATCCAGATAAAAAATTAACAGTTGAAATTATAACGGGCTTAAATAATAAAGATCCGATGCAGATATAAATAAGTGGTTGCTAATGATACCGGTGTTAAAACAATAAGGATCTGATCCAGATACAAATAAATAGTTGCTAATTATAACGGGCTTAAAATAAAAAGATCCGATCCAGATATAAATAAATGGTTGCTAATGATACCGGGCTTAAAAAATAAGGATTCGATCCAGATATAAATAAATGGTTGCTAATAATAACGGGCTTAAAAAATTAGGATCCTATCCAGATATAAATAAGTGGTTGCTAATGATACCGGGCTTAAAACAATACGGATCCGATCCAGATACAAATAAATGGTTCCTAATGATAACGGGCTTAAAAATAAGGATCCGATCCCGATATAAATAAATGTTTCTTATGATACCGGGCTTAAACAATAAGTATCCGACCCAGATACAAATAAATGGTTGCTAATTATACCGGGCATAATGAATAAGGATCCGATTCAGATACAAATAAATGATTGCTAATGATAACAGGCTTAAATAATAAGGATACTATCCAGATTCAAATAAATAGTCTCTAATGATACCGGGCTTAACACAATAAGGATACGATCCCGATATAAATAAATGGTTGCTAATAACACCGGGCTTAAAAAATAAGTATACGATTCAGATACTAATAAATGGTTGCTAATGATAACGAGCTTAAATAATAAGGATTTGATCCAGATACAAATAAATGATTGCTAATGATAACAGGCTTAAAAAATAAAGATCCGATCCAGATATAAATAAATGGTTGCTAATCATAACGGGCTTAAATAATAAGGGTACGATCCCGATATAAATAAATGGTTGCTAATAATACCGGACTTAAAAAATAAGGATCCGATCTAGATACAAATAAATGGTTGCTAATGATAACGAGCTTGCTAATAAAACTGGGCTTAACATAATACGTATAAAATCCTAATATAAATAAAGTATAGATTAGAATATTGGGCTTACAAGAATAAGTTTACGATTTGAAGATAAACAAATCGTTGCTAAGAACACGGTTCTTCAAACAATAATCGTAAATGAATGATTTCCAAAAAAGTCATATATAAAACCTATCAAAATTCTTATTTACTTATTTTAAATTAAATCAAATCAAATTTATTTGGCAAAATAGCAAATCGATACAAGTCATGAGACAGGTAGAATATATTTACATCCACGTACAGTCTGGATGTTTCTCCGGCTTGATACTTAATGCTTTTCAAAATAAATACATTTAAGACCGAAATTTTTTCATTTCAATTCAAATACATTTCGTATGTTTCGTTCAGTAATGAATGCAGAGTGAAGTAATGTCTGAATAAACAACGATTAAAAAAATCATTTTACATGTAAACATATATAACTACTTAAAGAAGAAGGTATATCACAAGCAAACACATACTGAATGCAAGAATAAACATCTTTATGCAAATTAAATATCACCAGCCATGTTGTAAACAGTGATGTTATAAAAAAAAAAGTTGTAAATAACGATGACGTCATTAAGGGATGATTGAAAACGAGTATTAATCAATAGCAGTCTTGTCCTACGCATTTTAATCTAAAGCAAAACAAACATCGAATTAAAAGAAATCAACATCAAATTAAAAAGGATAACTTTCAAATTCATATGTAATAATATGAGGAGGTTACACAGATTAGAAACCGGTACGAAGGCATCTTGACTTGAAGACACGTATGGAAAAAGAATAATAATTAAAGGCAAAATAAAAGAAGAAAAAATACTTATTTTAGAGAGAGAGAGAGAGAGAGAGAGAGAGAGAGAGAGAGAGATTGGAGATCAGAACATTCCTTTGTCGGTGACGTCAGTAGGTTGTAACAATTAACACGAGAATAAATAGTGTTTTAAAACAGAATTTAAGATTGAAATTCGTAAATGTCGGTGAGCATCACGTATGTAAATTGATGTAAGAAATTGTTATTTATCAGCGAAGACTCTGAGTCCTGGGGAGAAAGGAGTCTGACAGATAGACTGACAGGTCGGGAAGTTAGATATTCTGGTAAAGTCCCGGTGAATGTTTATTCATCAGTGAAAATTTAACGAAAAATAAAATAACTTTTTTTATAAAACGAAATCATTTATCTGATTATATATTTCAAGGGGGAAAACTCTTACTCGACCAGAAACGAGAAGGTAAATTTGATTACGTCCCTTGCGAAACGAAAATTCGGCTTTTGCAGACTGAACACAAACTTAGTTCTGAACTTGTTAAAGACACTTATTTGACTCTGTGTTTCCAGAGTTCTCACTCAAGGGATGCAGCGGTGGAGATTTACCCTTTGGGTACAAAAGAAAGGTGCCTCAAATCGTTTGTGCGCATATGGTTTTGTGCAGACTTCCGGTTAAAGTAATAAATACAGATGTATATTTTAATCCAATCATAAGCGTGCACGTCTGTTCTGTCCCGTGAATATTTCATAGCACTTAATTGATGACTAAACTTCCTAACTAGATCAGCTACTCACCTCCTTCCTTCTAATGTCATCCTTGTATTTGAATTGTTTTGTGTAGAGTTCAAAACTACTTGAACATTCGAGCACGTGTTTGGCATGTTTAGCCGCCCTACTCAAAACTGATCCCGACATCTTTTGTATTCACCAAAGCCTTTATTACCTTTCAGACACTCCCTGCACCCTTTTGCTTTGCAATAACACTTATCTTTAGAACAAGTATTCTTTTGTTGTTAACCTGTTTTGATATATATATATATATATATATATATATATATATATATATATATATATATATATATATACACTTTTTCTGAGAACGTGCTTTTCTTACCCCTCATTTTTGTCTGTTTAACGTATCACATTTCTCCCGCTCTCTCTCGCTCTCTCTCTCACAAACACTCTCCTCAATGGGAGTATCTAGGACACATAATTTCTACGGCAAAAAAAAACAACGGGGTTCTACAACTACATATTCACGCAGAAAGTTCCAGAGAAGAGAATAATTTACAGAGCTAGGAGAGTGGAAAATCTCTACACGAATATTTAGGCAAAAATAAAATCGTCCGAAAAAGAGTAAAATCCACAAAATGCAGCATATTCCCACCGGACAATAGCAAATGGAACATATCCAACTATTCAAGGAATTGTCCCAGGGGATTATGAAAGAGATTAAAAAGCAGCTAAGGCGGTTACAGATATGCTGCATGATAATTCATGTCTGAAAGAGATAAGACCATTACGGAATATAAATGACCATTATGAAAATAGGCTGTAAGAGATGGAATAATTACATTTTTTTTCTCAAAAACGGCGGCCAACGGAAAGTGTTTATCGACCGTGGTTTCTACGAGGGATCAAATTCGGTTGCTACTTCAGAGATTATTACAAGAAATACACAGCTAACTTGGGATTATTAAAATGGCTAGAAAAACATTAGGAATTAGAGACCCAGCCCCATTTATATTAAGTGGAATTGTCAAAGATTAAAATATATAGTCAAATGCATATGGAATCATATGTGATATGATGGTAAAATTCGCCGAGAAAGTCGATAAGTATAATCAAAGAACAGAATAATTAATGAGACGACAGGTGAAAGATTTCTTCATAGAAGGAATTCGGGATTCAGAGATAAAATTATGAATACTTTAGAACGATCCAAGTAATTTAAATCATATATATATATATATATATATATATATATATATATATATATATATATATATATATATATATATATATATATATATATATATATATTAACTAGCAAAAATAGAGGATAGACTAACGGCCCGAGCTGACTTAAAATTCCGTCCGGAAGATTGATATCCCGGACGTATGGAAGTTTGCCATACCCATAGACAGAGTCGTTATAGAGAATTCCCAAGAGAAAGGGGAAATGGCAGATTCACAATAAATGGAACCCGTACAGAGCGACGAAAGATGGAACTTAGAGTGGAATGTTAGAAATTTTGAAAAATTGGACATCCAGCTGACACTGCAATTCGGGAATAGCGGGAAACTTGTCAAGTCTATTCGCGAAGGATCCAGCCAGCGGGCGAACAGTATACCGTCGTATGCAATAAGTAATACGTGTCGCCGAACTCAGTTACAATTAGGTTAGGAGATAATAGGGCGTAAGTTGACACTGAGATCGAAGTCTCAGTAGTAGATAAGAGAGTGTATTGATCACTAAAAATAAAATAAAAAAGAAATTATTTTAGAGAGAGGTTGGTAATCTAAACATTCCTTTTTCGGTGAAGTCAATAGATCAAAGCAATGTACAAAATAATAAATATTGTTTTTTTAACACTGTGGTTGAAAAGATCGTTCGAAGATTGAAACAAGTAAAAAGTCCGTAAGCTACACTGACGTAAATTGTTATTTAACAGAAAAAATATGTGTCCCAGGGAAAAGGGGCCTAGCAGGTAAACAACGTATCAGGGGTCACAGGTTGCACAAAACTCCCAGAAAGTGTTTGTTTACCTTGAAAGAATTAAATCGAATATAAAATCATTTTTTTTTTCATAACAGAAATAATTTATCTGGTTATTTATTTTAAGGGGAATAACTCATGCCCCGACAAGTAACGGAAAGGTCAATTGGCTCACGTCTCTTACATAAAGAACATTTGGATTTGGCAGTCAGACGATAACATTGGTTCTGATCGTGTTACATACATATATTTTGTTCAAATAACAAAAATAGAATATTAAATTTGAAAATGGACACGTGGAAGTAACAAACGAAAGGTTAAAATTACCTCTCGCTGAACAAATACGAACACATTTTGAAGTAACGATGGGACAACAGTATCTCTCAATGGAGCAGAGACGACAACGGGTGTTCTGTTTAATTATTAATCATTCGTCTGTGATTATCATTCGTTCATTCGTCTGTTGTATATTACTACTACTGTACATTTTCATGCTAATAACATTTTCATTTGAAATTTAACTTTGATTAAGTTTCCAACTATTTCAGAAGTCACGATTACACGAATGTCGATGATTTGAACATAAACATTCATCTTTTTAAATGTGAAGTTGACGATTTTTAATTTCAACATTTTTATGCTGATGGTTAAATGGTGTAGTCATTTATTTTTATGGTAAAACAGTGTAGTCATTTATTTTAATGGTAAAACAGTGTAGTCATTTATTTTAATGGTAAAACAATGTAGGCATTTATTTTTATGGTATAACAGTGCAGTCATTTTTTTTAATGGTAAAACAGTGTAGCCATATACTTTCATGGTAAAACAATGGAGTCATTTACTTTTATGGTAAAACAGTGTAGCCATTTACTTTTATGGTAAAACAGTGTAGTCATATACTTTTATGGTAAAACAGTGTAGGCATTTATTTTTATGGTAAAACAGTCTAGTTATTTATTTTGATGGTAAAACAGTGTAATAATTTACTTTTATGGTAAAACAGTGTAGTAATTTATTTTTATGGTAAAACAGTGCAGTCATTTTTTTTAATGGTAAAACAGTGTAGTCATATACTTTTATGGTAACACAGTGTAGGCATTTATTTTTATGGTAAAACAGTCTAGTTATTTATTTTTATGGTAAAACAGTGTAATAATTTACTTTTATGGTAAAACAGTGCAGTCATTTTTTTTTAATGGTAAAACAGTGTAGCCATTTACTTTTATGGTAAAACAGTGTAGTCATATATTTTTATGGTAAAACAGTGTAGTCATTTATTTTTATAGTAAAGCGGTTGAGTAATTTATTTTCTGGTAAAAATGTGTAGTAATTTATTTTGATGGTAAAAGGGTGTAATTTAATTTTATCAGAAAACAGTGTAGTCATTTATTTTCATGTAAAATGGTAGAATCATTTATTTTGATGTAAAACAGTGTAGTCTTTTATTTGTATGGTTAAACAGTGTAGTAATTTATTTTGATGGTAAAACAGTGTATTCTTTTATTTATATGGTAAAACAGTGTAGTTATTTATTTTGATGGTAGAAAGATGTAGTTATGTATTTTATGGTAAAAAGGTGTAGTCATTTATTTTGATGGTAAAATGATGGAATGATTTATTTTTATATTAAAACTGTGTAGTTATTTATTTTGATGGTAAAACAATGTATTTATTTATTTTATGATACAACGGTTTAATTTATTTTTATTGCTAAACAGTTTAGTAATTTATTTTGATGGTAAAACTGTAGTCATTTATTTTGATAGTAAAACAGTGTAATAATTTATTTTGATGGTAAAGTTGTATTATAATTCATTTTGATGGTAAAACAGTGTAATTCAATATGAAGGTAAAACAGTGTAGTCATTATTTTTTACAGTAATAAAGAGGGGTCATTTGTTTTCATGGTAAAAGGGTGTAATTATTTTTTTTTTATCGTAAAACAGGTTAGTAATTTATTTTTATGGCAAATTGGTGTAGTCATTTATTTTGATGGAGAAACGGTCGAGTTATTTATTGTCATGGTAAAACGGTGTAATTCAATGTGATGGTAAAACAGTGTAATCTTTTATTTTCCTGGTAAAACGGCGTAGTCATTCATTTTGATGGTAAAACATGTAGTCATTTATTTTGATGATAAAACATTGCAGTCATTTATTTCGATGGTAAAATGTGTAGTTATTTATTTTGATGGTAAAAAGGTGCAGTCATCTATTTTGATGGTAAGAAGGCGTATGCATGGAAGGTGAGTACATGCAAACGCGTATTTATAATATTATGAATTTATGTATTTATTTGGTTTGGCGCGGATGAGCTAAATCTCTCCATATCATTTTTGCAGTTGTTTTTTCTCCGTTGTTTTACGAAGATGTCTACTCGCTAATTGTCAACAAAAAAAGAGAAAATATAGAAACATGAAAAAACAAAAGATGGCGGCTAACTGAAACGCTAATAATAGTCACTCCCATATGGAACAATTTTAGAGAGTCACAATTACACGGTCGTTGGAAAAACGAGACGCAAGTGGATTCGCACAGGCACTTTTTTCTACTTCCTTGTCCTCCTTGTTATTTAGAACTTTAATGATCATCATGTCTTTTTTTTATTGCTCCGTTCTTACGTTACCTTTTGTTTTGTTTTTTTGTTCCTTTCATGTTTTTTTTTTCACAGTCATCTATCTAACAGCAACTGACAGATCAAAAGAAGTGTAGAACAACACCATTCCATTCTTGAGATGGCCCATTCGATATACGCGTTTAGCGCTGAAAATCTTATTTCAAAACTAAGCATGAAATACCGACAAAAATGCTATTGAAAACGTCAGTGTGAGAGACCAACAAAAATACTATTTTAAATTAAGCGTGACAGACCGACGAAAATGCTATTTCAAACTTAAGTATGATATATAAAAAATGCTATTTAAAACTTCAGCGTGACAGACCGATGAAAATTCTATTTCAAACTATAACCATGAAAGACCAGCTAAAATGCTATTTAAAAATTAAGCATAACACACCGACGAAAATGCTATTTCAAACTTAAGCGTGACAGAAAAACAAAAATATTATGTTAAACTTAAGCGTGACACACCAACGAAAATGCTATTCCAAACTTAAGTATGATAGATCAACGGAATTGGCCAAACTTAAGAGTGACAGACAAACAAAACAATTATTTTAAACTGAAGCCTGACAGACATACAAAACTATTATTTTAAACTTAAGCGTGACACACTGCCGAAAATGCTATTTAAAATTTAAGCGTGACAGACAAACAAAACTATTATTTTAAACTTAAGCGTGACAGACAAACAAAAATATTATGTTAAACTTAAGCGTGACACACCAACGAAAATGCTATTCCAAACTTAAGTATGATAGATCAACGGAATTGGCCAAACTTAAGAGTGACAGACAAACAAAACTATTATTTTAAACTTAAGCGTGACAGACAAACACAACTATTATTTCAAACTGAAGCGTGACACACCAACGAAAATGCAATTCCAAACTTAAGTATGATAGATCAACGGAATTGGCCAAACTTAAGAGTGACAGACAAACAAAACTATTATTTTAAACTTAAGCGTGACAGACAAACACACCTATTATTTCAAACTGAAGCGTGACACACCAACGAAAATGCAATTCCAAACTTAAGTATGATAGATCAACGGAATTGGCCAAACTTAAGAGTGACAGACAAACAAAACTATTATTTTAAACTTAAGCGTGACAGACAAACACAACTATTATTTCAAACTGAAGCGTGACACACCAACGAAAATGCAATTCCAAACTTAAGTATGATAGATCAACGGAATTGGCCAAACTTAAGAGTGACAGACAAACAAAACTATTATTTTAAACTTAAGCGTGACAGACAAACACACCTATTATTTCAAACTGAAGCGTGACACACCAACGAAAATGCAATTCCAAACTTAAGTATGATAGATCAACGGAATTGGCCAAACTTAAGAGTGACAGACAAACAAAACTATTATTTTAAACTTAAGCGTGACAGACAAACACAACTATTATTTCAAACTGAAGCGTGACACACCAACGAAAATGCAATTCCAAACTTAAGTATGATAGATCAACGGAATTGGCCAAACTCAAGAGTGACAGACAAACAAAACTATTATTTTAAACTGAAGCGTGACAGACAAACACAACTATTATTTCAAACTGAAGCGTGACACACCAACGAAAATGCTATTCCAAACTTAAGTATGATAGATCAACGGAATTGGCCAAACTTAAGAGTGACAGACAAACAAAACTATTATTTTAAACTTAAGCGTGACAGACAAACAAAACTATTATTTTAAACTGAAGCGTGACAGACAAACAAAACTATTATTTTAAACTTAAGCGTGACACACCGCCGAAAATGCTATTTCAAACTTAAGCGTGACAGACAAACAAAACTATTATTTTAAAACTTAAGCGTGACACACCAACGAAAATGCTATTCCAAACTTAAGCGTGACAGACAAACAAAACTATTATTTTAAACTTAAGCATGACACACCAACGAAAATGCTATTCCAAACTTAAGTATGATAGATCAACGGAATTGGCTAAACTTAAGAGTGACAGACAAACAAAACTATTATTTTATACTGAAGCGTGACAGACAAACAAAACTATTATTTTAAACTTAAAAAATGTGAAAGACAAACCAACGTAGACCGCCTCACACAAAGATGTGGGGACGTATAAAAAATTAGAAACGTTCAATCAATATGCGCGAATAACGCTGAAAATACTATTTTAAAATGGAGCGTCACAAACTGCTGAACCGACGGACGATGCCTATCTCATAGATGTAAAGACGCAGACGTATGTAAAAATGACGACGAGTGGTAAATGCTTTTTGATTGGTAGAAAAAACATGTTCTAAAAATGAAATTTGCGCTCTTAAGTTGCTCGATAACGTAAGCGACCTTTTTCGTTTCTTCATTTGTACTTATCTCGTCTGATGAACAAAAAGTAAGGTTTCTTAAAACATCGATTTCATTTATTTCGATTGAATTTTCGGTGATCTTAAAAAAATATGAAATATATACGGTTCATGGCGAAGAAAAACTTACAAAATATTCTTCGTTTTTTTTGCCTTCCTGTTTATTTACGGCTTTATATATATATATATATATATATATATATATATATATATATATATATATTCACTTATAAAATAGATCATTCAGTGAAGACCGTGGTTGTGCCAATAAAAACAAGCTCGATGATACTCGATTACAGAGTACAGAGCATTTATATGCGATTTTATGAACGCTTACCAAAGCATTCCTTTCAGTAGATCAATGATCACAATTAAAGACTTTTTCTTACAAATATTATGTATTCAAATTAAATGTTTTTTCCTACACGTGTTTCACTACCAAGCAGGCACTTGTTTGGCAGATCATCAGGGAAATTAAATGTCTGGAATAAGGGTTTCAACTACCGACAATACACAATGTGGCGTTGCATTAGTTGAGGTCATTTAAGAAGAGAAGAGGAAAAAAATTAAAATTAAAATTAAAAAACAAGAAAGTACAAAGATAAAAAAGGAAAACCTAGCAAATGTCTTAGAAAAGTAGCTCGTGCATTATTTCTGCCACCAAGCCAACAAGCAAATAATCGGTCCCAAATGCATTCAAAGAGAACTCCCCCAAAAAACTGGAACAATGTGCGATAATACACTTTCACGTCGGGCGGCACAATAATTAAAAAATCCACCCTCACCCAAACAAAAAACTAAAGCATTCAAGTACCGCTCACAAGTTACCATTCCAAGCCACTGATAGTATGGGAATTCTACATCTATTCCATTACAAGGAAAGGCAACATAAATGTTCGTCCGGAATGCCAGCGGTCAGACGAGCCTTATTTCCAGGGCTGACTTGTTCCCCTGTGTTTATTTCGAAACGTACACGTACATAGATAATAAACAAAACAAATATTTATTATTTGTAACCCCTAGAAAAACCTGTAATGTGTAGTATTAACACAACATGACGTCGCTAGCTATAAATGCATCGTTGTTTTCATTAAGTAGAAGGCTCTCTTGACATCAAAGCCGCCGAATAAGTGTTAAAATTATCACTGTTTATCTAGCTATTCAGCGGGATTTGAGTTGTAAAGTTCGAATATACGCGACCAGTATGAATAGTTATGTCTCTTAAATAATAAACAAAACAAATATTATTCATATATATATATATATATATATATATATATATATAAAATTAATAATGTTATAAAATATGAAAATAAGGACATAATATCCCATATTTTGCAGCGTTTTTGAAAAACGTCAACAATAAAATTACATGGCTCTTGAGGCGGGCATAGCCAAGGTCCAAGATCACAATAACTGGTATATTTAGCTAATTTAGACCTTGGAGAATGGGAATAATAGCAGTTTCCATATGTTTGAAGAAAAAGGTCAATTTTGAAGAGGTCTAATATATATATATATATATATATATATATATATATATATATATATATATATATATATTTGTTTAGTTACGGAATAATGAACACCGACAAAATCATAAGTTCTTTTTTTATTTATATCAGTGACCAAACATTTTTTTCTAATTTTTTTCACAAAATATCTCGATATAAATTTAGGTATGTGCATATGTTTGTTTGTACATGGTTAAACCTGAAACTAATTGGCAGATCATTATTAATTTTGAAACACAGTTGCTAGGCGTAAGGACATGTAATGTGGGCTATATTTAGTTTGATTTAGTTTTAATCAAATGCGTTTAAAATGAGATAGAGGTTATTCCTGAAAATTCAGATACTTTTGATTTTTATTAAATTTGAACAATAGCATTTATGTTAAGGGTAAAACAGTTTAGTTATTTATTTTGATGGTAGAAAGATTTAGTTATTCATTTTGATGGTGAAACGGTGTAGTCATTTATTTCGATGGTAGAAAGATTTAGTGATTCATTTTGATGGTAAAACGGTGTAGTTATTTATTTTGATGGTAGAAAGATTTAGTTATTCATTTTGATGGTAAAACGGTGTAGTCATTTATTTCGATGGTAAAAGGGTGGAATAATTTATTTGATGGTAAAACTGTGTAGTTATTTATTTTGATGGTAGAAAGATTTAGTTATTCATTTTGATGGTAAAACGGTGTAGTTATTTATTTTGATGGTAGAAAGATTTAGTTATTCATTTTGATGGTAAAACGGTGTAGTTATTTATTTTGATGGTAGAAAGATTTAGTTATTTATTTTTATGGTAAAACGGTGTAGTAATTTATTTCGATGGTAAAAGGGTGGAATCATTTATTTTGATGGTAAAACTATGTAGTTATTTATTTTGATGGTAGAAAGATTTAGTTATTCATTTTGATGGTAAAACGTTGTAGTAATTTATTTCGATGGTAAAAGGGTGGAATCATTTATTTTGATGGTAAAACTGTGTAGTTATTTATTTTGATGGTAGAAAGATTTAGTTATTTATTTTGATGGTAAAACGGTGTAGTCATTTATTTCGATGGTAAAAGGGTGGAATCATTTATTTTGATGGTAAAACTGTGTAGTTATTTATTTTGATGGTTGAAAGATTTAGTTATTTATTTTGATGGTAAAACGGTGTAGTCATTTATTTCGATGGTAAAAGGGTTGAATCATTTATTTTGATGGTAAAACTGTGTAGTTATTTATGTTGATGGTAAAACAATGTATTAAAGATCTATTAATTAAGATTCCTAAAATATCAGTTTCTGTTAAGTATTTTGAAAAGGTTTTAGAGAACATGATATGGGAACAACCTCTTATTTAAAAATTCATAGCTTTCAGATTTGCATGGAATTTTATTCACAGTCCCTTGTTACTTGCTTCCTCATGTCTTGGGGAGGCGAGTAAATAGGGACTGTTGATCAAATTCCCATGAATAGAGATTTTCTACGTGACCATGTGTGGGGAAAACTGCTAAACTAACAAGTTATCATTAGGAATTATGGGATACGTGTTCTAAGCAACACCGTGAGTAACGTGAGCACATAACAATTTTTTTTATTTTACCATTTAGGTGGTGTGCCCCTAAAACCGCACTCTACCTTCCCCTTCTCAAAACAAGAAATAATTAAAATTAAAACTAATGCAACACATTATGTTTATACCTTCCTTGGGACATGTTTTCTTATAGTATATATATATATATATATATATATATATATATATATATATATATCTATATATATATATATATATATATATATATTGGCCTTTTCCTTATCCTTTTATTTCATTCTTTGCCAATATGAATATCTGAGTGAAAGATGTGACTTTTTCGCGTGATCGGATGTTAGTTTCTTATAACTATTGATCGATAAAAACGACATGCCAGTGTTGCTGCTGTTTGTACATCTCTGTATAAATAAAAATAATTATATATATATATATATATATATATATATATATATATATATATATATATATGCGATTTTATGAAGGGTTACCAAAACATTCCGTTCAGGAGACCAATGATCACCATGAAAGACTTTTTCTTACAAATATTATTTATTCAAATTAAATGTTTTTTCCTACACGTGTAAAAATTTAACTTGAATAAATAATATTTGTAAGAAAAAGTATTTCATTGTGATCATTGGTCTCCTGAACGGAATGCTTTGGTAAGCCTTCATAGAATCGCATATAAATGCTCTGTATTCTGTAATCGAGTATCATCGAGCTTATTTTTATTGGCATAACCCCGTTCTTCACTGAATTATATTTTTCATTAGTGAAAAATCTAAATATATATATATATATATATATATATATATATATATATATATATATATAAATACATTTAAAAATGATACGCGGAAATCTCTCTAAGGCCCTTTCGACTATCATCTCGTCAGGAGAAAATCGATAGTTTTAATTAATAATATTGTCGAAAGAAAAAGCGCATGGGGATTTGAAAGTGCCTAAATTAACAATAGAGCAATTAAAAGTCAATTTAATGATTTACTTAAAATACGATTAAAAGGCACTGCGTAAGAGGAGAAACAAAAAAAAAGAGGGAGGGAGTTCAAAGTTCCCCAAAGAGATTAAGCGATCTAAAAAATTCCTTCTGTCGGCACAAGGAAGGTTTTCGCATAGCGATAGAGACAGACTCAAATATTTTCAAATGGTTCTTGGAATCTGCTCTATGCAAGACCTCAAAACGGTCTACTTTATAGCTACTGGCACAGCTCGGGTTTTCAACCAAATGCTGGCCAATAGCAGAGTCCAAAGTATTAGAGGAGGGGTAACCCAAGGATCGTACCCTTCCCTGACGTATTTTTGATGGAATGTGCTGGTTTATGCGGGTCTGTAAATGCAAGGAAGTGCGCCCTATATAGCCAGCATCACATTGCCATTTAAATTGGTATACAATATTACTATAACTTGTATAGGGCACACTATCCTTGCGAAAGGAAGGAAAAGCAGGTCTAATAGCATAAACTAATCGTAAGGAAACAGAGTAGAAACAATTATTAATGCTATCAACAATCTGTTTACCTAGTTTAGTACTATTTCCCCCTATCCAAGGTAATTTTAAATAAATGTGGCATTTTACAGGCCCAAATATTTTGGGGGATTTAAAGTCAGCAACATTTTTATTAATGCAATCATTGATAAGGTCCTCGGGATAACCATTATCAATGAATATATCCCTGATCCTATGAAGTTCACACTATAACCTACTTGGAGAACAAATCACGAGGGCTCTATGCACCAAAGTGTAAATTAAGCCTACCTTTCTAGACTTAGGCACAAAAGAAGACCAGTTTACGTACAGGCCAGTAAAAGTAGGCTTCCTGTAGATGGAAGTGAGAAAGCCACCCCTTGAACGTTCAACAAGAACATCCAAAAAATGGAAGACAATTATCCTTCTCACTTTCTATCGTAAACTTTAAAGCCTCATGAATAGAATCGAAAGGGCCTTAGAGAGATTTCCGCGTATCATTTTTAAATGTATTTATAAGTTTTGTACCTCAAAACATTTATATATATATATATATATATATATATATATATATATATATATATATATATATATATATATATAAATTGTTTAACTTTTATATTAGGGTAATTATTTAATGTCTTCATAAAAACAAACAGGAATATGAAAAAATAGCAAGCCGTCAATCGATTCTACATTGACATGGTCTTATTATAAATTGACAAGGTCTTATTATAAATTGACAGGGTGTTGTTACAATAAAACAGTTATTGTTGCATTCTATTCTGAAGATTTGACACAGTTTTGACTATCTCAATGTGCGATCTTCAGTAATTTTATCTGTTCAGATAAAACATATTGTATATATTCATGGAGCGAGGAAGCCAAAACGACAACGTGTGCTGGGTGATGTATGCTCGCCTCCATACGAACTCATGTATGACACAAGCCCGGGTTTAAGGGTGGGTATGGGTCTCTTACAATATTATTCATTCAGGGCAAAAAAAAATTTAAAATTTCTCACGATATATCTCTCCATTTTTAGATTTTCAGCAGAACTATAAAGTGTCCCCTCCCCAACGGCGATGTTTTGACAGCATAACACATCGGTTCTCCTAAGAGACGTTAAGCAACGTTCAGCCTGGTCAGTTCTAGATGGGTATTATTTGGGAATACTAGGCGGTGTATGCGGGGGAACAACGACACCTACCTGCACCAAAGTAACATCATCATCATCTCCCTTTATCGCGACATATATTTAACTTATGGAGACTGTTTGTGAATTCAGTATCTCCTAAAATTTACATAGCTCTAATATTGTTCTAACATGTTAAATAAATAAATAAATAAAACGAAGTTCTACTGAATCTAATGTACTTGATTACACAGGAATAAATGCCACTCCTCTTGAGGAAGCCCCCTGCTTTGACAAGCCCCTAGTGTAAAAACGTGACAAGACCCCGCGGAGAATTTCGAGAAATTGGTATACTAGTACATATATTTGGGGATCTGTGTGGAGTGCGATGAGAAAAAGAATTTGATTCTTTTTCACACATAATTATTGTTATTGTATTTCTTAGTGGAATGTCGCATTGGTAAAAATATTGTTTTGAATAAGTTGACGACCAATTCCCCGAATGAACCTCTTGATCAATTGACACAGTGTGGGGTGGGGTGAGGGATGGACCGGTCAACGGAGACGCTTCGACATCACCAATCGTTTTTAGGAGAGTGGGAACCTCGCCAATGCATGCGTCTCGAGAAGACGTCCAAAAGTTGTCGAAGCCACATTATCCAACACTAGAGGTCACGAGTGGAAGCGAATGAGCGTGAGTTTCTGCAAGGGGGTCCACCGATTACACGAGGGAATGGGCAGATTACACTAGGACTGACTTTCACCCGACCTGAAATGGAAGACTTTGCTTTTTCAAAACTTGAGTTCACCCCAAACAAGGCATACTGCCACTGAGACGTAAGAGGGTACTGTGAATTAGGTGCAAGAAATAAAGGGGGTATCCTAAGAGAGTTTCTTGGCGAGATGTTAGTTTATATTACATTCAATTTTTTGCATGTCGGTACAGTCTGGGAAACAGGGAGCGGGAGGGAGTTTCAACGGCTAGTAGCTCGGGGAAAAAAGCTATTAGAGTAGAAAGTCCAACCGGATCTGGGGACCTCCACAGTGAATGGGCGGGATTCAACTGATTGTCGAGTTGGTCGGGTGTATTTACGTCGAGAGTGGGGAGAATAAGCAAGTTCAGCGGAGCACATACCATTGAAGTACTTGTAAAACAAGCACAGAGATACAATATTGCGGTGATGGGACAGGAGCTGGATCTTGGTAAATAGTGAAGGACCTATTAGATTAGATACTCTTTTTGGAACCTGTCGAAGTTGCTGGAAAATTTTTTTAAATCATTCTACTGCTCCAGAAAGTACCTCACTTCTGATGCAATCTTCTACCCAATATAAGAGTCAGATTAGGCCCTAGATAAAGTATTGCTGTCACATCTAGGTAGGTACCGCTCAGAGCACTTTTTCCTGTCATGACAGAGTACAAAATCGACTTCGTAATCTAGTGGGAGTTGATCTCTTTTTTGTTCTGTATCCCTTTTTTTCACAGAAGAGACGTTGTTAGTCTTTCTCTACTCTATGGATAATTTCATGGTAGGTGCTAAACTGAGCTTCAAGCTTTGACCCCTCCCCCCCCATAAAGCTTTATCAGTAAGAACTCGTCTTGTTTCCAACACTGCAAACAACTCTCTTTTCTTCTGTGTAGTTAAAATCAAACGAAACTTCCATGAACAGGGTTTCTCTCCAAAAACTTCTTACCTGTTGAACACGTTACCGTGGCAATCGTCTTCCCTGACCAGGATATACATGCGAGTGAGGACCACTTATGAATTGAATATGCTCTAAAAATCTTTTTCCTTGATGATGGGAAGCCGTGGCTCACTTTCGAGCAAGCAGAGAGGTAATACACCTTTTAAACTCCAAATTGAAACATCTCAGCCAGAATCTATAAAAGCTCAACTACGAATGACAAAATGACCTACTTTCAATTTTAAATCAGATCAGCTGAATTAGAAATGAATAAAAGCTGAAGCTCAATTTTCTTTTAATTATCCCATTTCCTTTGTTTCATGTTACTTCCGTCTTTGATCCTTCCATATAAACTGACGAATCACCGCTGTTCGTATCACTTATAATTCCCAACGGCCTATTCACAATTCAAATGCTAAACAGGGTAATTATGAATGTCAAATTAAAAGCAAAAAATAATTTCAGTCTTCCTGTAATTATCTCTTTTCATTAGTTTTATGATTTATCTCTTTGATCCTTCGATATAGACTGACTCATCATCGCAGTTCGTATTCAGAGTCAATAACCTATACTTGCTGGACCCGTGGAAATTCCACAGTTTTATCCTTCATCTGTTGTATATTGGTATATGATTAAAATATTTCCATTCTATGGACGTCCGGCGCGTACGTAGATCCCTCGATATTCCTGTACACCCGTTGTTCAAACTGAAACAAACTCATCCAAATACTATGGTTCATCAGAATATATCTAGTAATAGGGGTATATCTCTAAAACCCTTGTATTTCCATTCTATGAACGTCCGATATTATTGTACCATCTTTGAACAGAACAGATACTAGACTTTTATCCTAGCCTATTTTAGTTCGAGTTTCACATTCAACACAACAGATAACATTTAACAAAATATTTTCTAATTGCATCTTCGGTGATCGAGCGATTCCATTTTAATAATAGAAGAGGCTAGAGTGGGATAACGTTCGTACTAACATGGAATTGCCTTAGCGTATTACTATATTGATTTTTACACGAGCTATTCACATACTAAGCAGGCTAATTACCTACACACTCTCTAGGGATTTGAGCGGCATTCTTTAGTACTAATGGTTTACAATTTAATAAAGTCAAAAACCACTCGAGGAATAAAGTTAAGGAGATTAAAAGATTGCCAGTTTAGCGATGAAAAAAAAAACATGAGGGGATTGAAGATCATTACTGGAATCAACTAAGTTTGTAGAAGGTTTAGGACATCTATTGACATTAAATTTGAAGACGACTATGTTGTAATCTGCAGGAAGCCATCCATCAACAATGTGTTCAACAGCCGGGAAACCTTGGTGATGAACCTTTGTTCGTCGATATTTCGCTTGGCACACGAATGAAAAATATTTTTTTTCATTTTAGTAATAATACGAGTTCTTGCTATAAATGTTCAACAATGGCGGTTTAAGATTGGGGTGCAGTCGGATAACCTCCATGGAAATACGGATAGAGTATTGATTTACTCCTCTCCAGGAGTTAGGCACAAGGCCAGTTTTTATCTTAGCGCCACAAGTAAGATGTGACCCAAGGTCGGGTCGGGAAAGTGGGGTTTAAAAATTGCCTGGGCAGCCCCGTCGGCATTCCTCGGTAGAGGCGCCTCAGGCAGTAAGCAATAAACTTACTCCTCCCCAAAGAGGGGAGGCGAAGCCTGGGAAGGTGGACCTCCCAGAACTGCACAGGACAGACCCATTGACCGGCGTAAATCAAGCCCCGAAGGCCAAGACAATACCAGTCTATGGGGTGCAGTATCCATCGGAACAGATACTACACTTTGATCCTAGTAGAGAGACTTGCAACGTCTCTTCTGTGAGAAAAGGGCAGTAAAGAACTGAAGAGATCATCTCCACCGTTTTTAAAGCTAAACAACGTATTGTTTACTCAAAGTGACTACCGATCTTTTTAGATGGGGGGGACTAAATTTAACTTCCGGTTATTTACCGATCTTTTTAAGGGGCGTAAATTTAACTTCCAGTTGGTTACCGATCTTTTTTAGGTGCTGACTAAATTTAACTTCCGGTTAGTTATCGATTTTTAGGGGGAGTGTTACTAAATTTAACTTTTGGTTGGTTACCGATCTTTTTAGGAGGCAACTAAATTAAACTTCGAGTTGGTTACCAATCTTTTTAGGGTGGGGAGAATTAATTTAACTTCTGGTTGGTTACTGATCTTTTTAGGAGGGGCTAATTTTCACTTCACGTTAATTATCTCCACGATAATTTGATTTTATAATTTTAAATTCTATTCTTTTTAATTTGAAGTTGCGTTTATTTTCATTTGAAGTTGAGCTTTATTCTACTACTATGTCTAAATAACAAAACTGAACCTCTGCCTGTCTGTCTGTCTGTTCTGTATATCAATAGAAAGATAAACTACTGGAAAGATATTTATGAAATTTGGAATAGCGATAGTAGACGTCATAGGGAGTATAATGAGCTAGGATTTTTGATGATGAAAAAAGGGAGTGAAACGCCTCGTCCTGAAAATAATATACCCATGAATTCTTTCTGATATTTATAAAATAAATAAAGAAACGTTATAGACAGTGTATATAGTTATGTTTGATTTATTTTTGAAAGAATCAAAGAAATTAACACCCTCACTTCCCCTCCCTCCAAAAATAAATAAAGAAACGTTATAGACACTGTATATGGTTATGTTTGATTTATTTTTGAGAGAATCAAAGGAGTAAACACCCTCACTCCTCCTCCCTCCAAAAATAAATGTGCACATGGATTTAAGTACTAGTGGAAATGTATATATGAAATTTGAAACATAGATTTTCGGCATGATCAATTCTATAATACGTTATTTATAACTTTATCAACGGGGATATATTAATATCGTGGGGTCTCCGTTAACACCAGAAATCCAGAAATATAAGGACGAAATATAATAAGCCGCGCACTTTTAAATTTATAATTTATCCCATTTAACCTCTCAACCCGAGCAACATCCGGTAACACTGCTGGTATATATATATATATATATATATATATATATATATATATATATATATATATATATATATATATATATATATATATATATGTGTGTGTGTGTGTGTGTGTGTGTGGAGGGGGGGGTAAATATGAAATGAGAGTTTCAGACAAAATGTGAAATTGGTTAAGGAAATGTGGAAAATCGGAGTAACAAATATATATATATATAGAGAGAGAGAGAGAGAGAGATAGATAGATAGATAGATAGATAGATAGATAGATAGATAGATAGATAGATAGATAGATAGATAGATAGATTGTTTATATTCCAATTACCAAAAAATTACGTCTTTAATCAAATTATCTATTTTTATTTTATTTTTATCTTTCCATGGCAGAATTACTTGTGGTCTTACAATTGTTACGCAACGAGTAAAATGCATTTACTCGCTGTTCTTCAGATACCTGAATGAAAGACGTATATAAAGTATCACATCAAGCATAAAGTTCGTGGAGAGAAAAAAATATTATAAGTGGATTATACGTCGTTCGTAGCAATCAACTCATCTCAATGTAGATACTAGACACGAAAATAAAATCCAAGATATCGACGCGATTAACTCATGATGAATCCAGTTAGACCAACTATGGCGCCTCCCGAAAGGAATATATAACACATTTCTTTCAATGTTCATTCCTTAATTACCTGGCACGTCCTTCTCGTTTCCATCTTTTCAATTTCGTCTCAACAGATTTTCGTTAATCAACAATTCCATCCGATTCAGCCATATTCTTGTTTCGAAATATCGCGTCCTAGAATCTGTTGTCGCTCGAGTGAATCCAATCCATTAATCCTATTAATATTTTTCTGTATTGTTGCAGCGTTGAGACATTCTGTGCGCATCTTCCTTATCCACTTATAATGGACACTTCCGCTGTGGTTGTCTGTCTGTATTTCAGTCAGAGTTTTTTTTTTAAACGAATATCTTAATTTCATTTAGAAATGGCAAATATTGAATTAATGATGAAAAAAAATAAAATTGCACACACATGAATCAGACGCCGTGACCGGAAATCGGAACAAGTAAAATGCAGAGACTTAAAAAAAAAATATTTATTTAAAATTCAAATTTTCGATTCACACAGGTATCTTCATCATGGTAATAGACAATTTGTTTTCCTTTCTAAAAAAGCAAAAAAAAGGAAGAAAGTAATATTGTCTATTATCTTGATGAAGATTCCTGTGTGAATCGAAAATTGAAATTTTAAATAAATAATATGTTTATTTGAAAAGAAAAAGTCTCTGCAATTTGCTGGTTTAAAAAACCGTTTCAAATATATATATATATATATATATATATATATATATATATATATATATATATATATATATATATATATGTATATATATATATATATATATATATATATATATATATATATATATATATATATATATATATATATATATATATATATATATAAATGTATTTTGCCCTGTGTTTCTTCCCCTACAACTTTTATTTTATTTTTTCAAATTTTAAATCTTGACCTTTGCCAACTTATCTATCCCAGCGACTTCCTCTGATGATAAGATTTTGATCTTTGAAAAGCCTGGCTTAAGGAAAATTTAACTTGAATAAATTGCCTTTTTTGCGGAATATACCTTGCTCTGAGCTATTGAATTGAATTATGATTTGGCTTTTGCTTCTCTAATTCCTTTCCATTCTTCTTCATATATATAAATGTATATATATATATATATATATATATATATATATATATATATATATATATATATATATATATATAATGTTTCTATGTATATTTGGGATTTTTTTACATGTTCAAATATAGATATCATAACATAAAGGAATTTTTAGAGCTCAATAGTGTAAGGCTAGAGCTGTGTTATGTATTTTTTATTCGATTTTCATCATAATTAATGTTTAGAAAGACAACTTTCTATATTTCACAGAATTTATTTTCTTATTTAACAATTGTTTCGACATACACCAAGATATATGTAAATGCTCGTATGCCTTTATTTCCTGGTGTGGCTATCATCAGTGCTCATTATATAAAGAACAATGAAAAATAAGGCAAATAAAGTCCAAAAATTACAGTCAGTATTCATTAACAAATCTTTTTCCCCTAATGGAATTTTTCATAACGTATCGGCATCTAATATTTTTCACTTTTAATATTTTAATAGTTCAGCATCCTTTAATATTTTAATAGTTCAGCATCCTTTAATATTTTAATAGTTCAGCATCCTTTAATATTTTAATAGTTCAGCATCCTTTAATATTTTAATAGTTCAGTACTCTTTAATATTTTAATAGTTCAGCATCCTTTAATATTTTAATAGTTCAGCATCCTTTAATATTTTAATAGTTCAGCATCCTTTAATATTTTAATAGTTCAGCATCCTTTAATATTTTAATAGTTCAGCATCCTTTAATATTTTAATAGTTCAGCATCCTTTAATATTTTAATAGTTCAGCATCCTTTAATATTTTAATAGTTCAGCATCCTTTAATATTTTAATAGTTCAGCATCCTTTAATATTTTAATAGTTCAGCATCCTTTAATATTTTCATTCAGATTTTTCTTTTTCGGATTGATCTAATCTAGTAGTACCGGGCTTAACAACCTACATAAACAAACCTCGCTGTCGGTGTCATATTACTTAGTTTTCGGTCTTTTGAATTTCTAACCTATCTATAATTAACTAAATTAATAAAATCTAGAGTATAATCTAAAGCATTTGGTGTTACAACCCCCAGAACTGGTGTAGGTAGACGTCCAGACCCCGTCCGACGCCGGAACGGGGGCCACCAAAAAAAAACTGCGACGATCCGTTACGACATTTCCGGTCGACGTCGTTTCGCCTTTTACCGGATCGCGAGTCTCTGGTGCCGATAGCCGTGTGCAGGGAAAGCGGCAGTCGGTCGGGCAGCCAGCACTTTGTGGATTTTCTTCTGCTTGCTCCTCCTCATCTTCGCTCGCTCGACCCCCCGCCCGCTTGCCCGCCCGCTTAAGCGAGTCAGAGTTACTCCCGCCGTTTACCCGTTCGAGTCTTCCTTTTTTTCGACCCGGCTATATCTTAAATTGAAGACTAATACTTAATCTACGGTTGTTGGAACAATGGTTGGACGATTCAACCACTCCAGAAAGTACCTGACTCCTCCTGATGCAATCGTCTACCTATATACCTACCTATAAGCTTTCTTCAAAAGGCTCAATTTCAGTACAGGTGCCCTAGTGTTTTCTTTTAGAGACCAGATGCATGTGGATAACGAAGTCTTATCTTTCTTATCCAGGCTATTGAAAAATATTTTATGGTTTTTGTATCTAGCCTAAAACTCAGTACTTGTTCCACCTATAGAAAACAAGTTTGTTCCACTTATGTAAAAAACAAATTCACAGGCTTCACCATAAGAGTATGTTCTTGATTGATTTGAAGTATTATTTTTATAAACTTAGTTCACCCTAAACAAGGCAAGTTGCTACTGTAGACGTAAGGACTACTGAGAATTGGGGTGAAAATTTTTGGCATCATCCTAAATTGGGAGCTGTGTTATATTTAATTTGCTGCATGTCGGTACAGTCGGGGAAACAGGGAGCAGTGGGGAGTTCTAGAGGTCGGCAGCTCGAAGAAAGAAGCTATTGGCGTATAAGGCTCTCCGGACTCTGGGGACATCCACATTGACTGGATGGGATTTAGCTGATTCTCGAGTTGGTCAAGTATTTACGTCGAAGGAGCACCATAGCAGCAAGTTCATCGGAGCACATTTCATTGAAGTACTTGTAAAACAAGCACAAGGATGCAACATTGCAGCGATGGGACAGGGGATTGAGCTTGGTGAATGGTGAGGGACCTATTAGATTAGATACTCTTTTTTAACCTTGTTTAAGATGAAGAAACTGGTGGATAGTGCACCAGCCCAGATGTAACAACAATACTCCATGCATGGGCGAATGCTGGCTTTGTAGAGATATCAGGTGTGAGAAGTTTTGTAGCGAGGTAGAGGGAGCCCAAGGGGCTTTGCAGGTCGACCGAAATGTTGTAAGAGTAACATCCAAGATATGAACAGTAGTTGGAAATAATACAAATCGTCAATCCTCATGTACAAAATTCCGAAACATAGACATAAATAATAAAACTAAACATGAATGAACAAAAGAAAAAGAAAAAAAGTAGATAAAATAAAACGCCGCCATCTTGTTTTTTTTTCTTATTTGTTGTTATGCGAATGGGAGGCACCTTTGACCTTTTATTAATTCACAGGATTCTCAAATAGAAATGCCGACCTTCTCAGTAAAGTAAAAGAAAGAAGAAAAACCAAAAAAGACAAATATGTTCATTTGAACGAAGAATATAAATTGGAGAAGAAGAAGCTGTGATTGTTTTCACATATAAAACAATAGAATTACGCAGTGGAGTCTGAATTCTTGCGTTGATATTTCAAGTAAAAATTCAATTTCTTTTACATTTATTTTTGAAGTGAACACCGAATCCACTGTAGTAATGATTCTAAAACCAGTGGACACCATCCGTCAAAAATCCGAAAAAAATATGCTTTTTCAGTGTTTCTATTTAATTGCTTCCCCACGAGAGCAGAGTTAGACACAAGGGCGGTTTTTAATGTGGGGGAAGAATCCAGCTACCCCAAAAGGGGCGGGCTGGATTGGACCAGAAATAAAAATTGCTTTAGTCTAGAATGATTTCGCATTCACTGAGCAGGTACAGAAAAGATGAAGTGTAGTATCAGAACAGATACCACACTCAGCTCCTATTCGTCTAAATATCTATATTACTAATCGATATTTGGTATCTGTCTGTCTGAAACCGAAACTACACTATTACTTCTATCAATTGTATTAGTGTACTATCTTTTAATATTTTATTCAATTTACTGTACTATTTCAGACTAATTTACTATCTGCTAATGCTCAATTCATGGGTGGAGATAGTGTAGTATCTGTTCTGCTATCATTGTAACATCCTCCCAGGTATTACTTCCTGCTTTGAGGGTAGTTTCGTATATGTTCGTCTGTTGTGATACATCCTCCCAGGCATTACCTTTTCCAGTTTTTCAAATTTTGGAGTGTAGTGTAGTATCTCTTCTGTTGTCATTAATCCATCCTCCCAGGCATTACCTCCTCCTTTAGATGTGTAGTATAGTAAATGCTCGTTCGTCATGATACCATTCTCTCAGGCAAGCAGAAATATGCGATCGGAGGGAGTAGTATTCTTTTATAAGTCACTCTAGACAAGGCATAAAGACACTTGATATAAGTGGCTAAAAGAACGAAAGATGATTAACGCAAAGACAAGAGATGCCTATTGACCTTAGTCTTGAAAAGACCAAGGCTATGGGTAGGAAGAAAACAGTCAGCAGGAAGAGAGTTGCACAAGCTATTGGAATACGAGAATTATTATAACGAGATATCTGAACAGCGACTTGATGAAGACCACTAGACCAACAAGTCAAACGAGCTGGAACAAAAGAAGCAGAGAATAAATCAGACAATTCTGAAGAAGACATATCATAATAGTACTAATAGAAGAGACTGAGACTAGCAGCATCACGTTTGTCAGAGAAGGGGTGCAGAGAAGAAGAAAGGGTGGGGTCAACCAAATTACAGATACGATTCTGAACCTTATCAAGAACCCGCAAATGGCACAGAGATTCACAAGTCCACACATGATAATAGTACTCTATAAAGGTCTGATGGTAGATTTGTAGAGATAGAGAATATCCTCAGGTGTGAGGAGCGATAGAATGAACCGACTTTACCGGAAACAAAAACGGCAATGGATCTAATGTATGAACTCGAAGGAAGATTTGATGAGAAAAAAAACAAAGAAGTATTAAAAGTACTTAAAATATCCATATAAAATCATAGTATTACATCAGTAATATAATTGTTCATATATAAATTAATATTATCATTTCTGATGACATAAAGAAGAAAATACCCACACCGTTGACATTTTATCATAGAGTGAAGAATTTCTTTACAAATTCATTTCAGGTTGCGAGATGAGTCTGGAGTTATTGTCTGACTTTCTGTCTCACTTCCCATCACAAATTAAAATGGTTTTGTCCGAGGACTAGAAAAAAAAACTGGCTTTACTCGCTAACTTTTGCGTGACGGGATGGAAATACATATATTTATATGTGGATACACAATGATCATTATTATGGAGTGGGGGGGTTGGAAAAGAGATTCTTTGAATAACTGCAGGTTAAATATATTATTATACTAAATGTGAGTCGATAAACGTGTGTCGTGCTAAGCCTCTTATCCTATATAATTTAATAAAACAAAATACATACTAAAATATAACTTAGTTCTGGGATTAAGTTATGTTTAAAAAAATTATATTTTCATTGTTCTTCTTAAACGTAATTCGTAATTAACTCAACAAGACAACCATTTATCTCTTATTTATGTAGTTCTCTCGTTTCCATTCATTTATGTTGATTTAACGGCCATCTCATATTTCTTAATGTCTCTGTGAGAATTTAGAGAAAGAATCTCATTTTTTTTCAGCGTTGGCATATAACTTATGTCAGTGCACACCATAAACACGTATGTAAATTAGATGACAAAATCATAAGTCTCTTTACTTCTCCATAAGAAAAATAAATAACTATAGTATAGTAATATTTCTATATAAGAATACTAATCATTATCATCATCAGGATTTTTATCCTTCTTGAAGGAGGATCCCATCTCTGGTTTCTATCCACCGTGTTTCGTCGCTGGCTAGGCATAGCCACGTAGAATCCAGCTGGCTGTCGAGGTCGTCTCCCCGCCGGTTTTTTTTACGTTTTTCTTTTTATTATTTCATGTATCTACATAAAATGCTATAAGGAAGTGTAATATTCTGTGTCGATTTTCAGTATTTACTTAAAAAGTGCTCAATACGTACGTAGAACTAGTAGTAAGTTATGAAAATATATTTATGGCAATAAAACTACACAGAGACTTTCGCGTTTCATCCCCGTAGAGTATCATCAGGTTAAAATGCATGGAATTTGTGTTATCGAGTGTGTTTATTGTTTAGCTAACTAATCAATTGAATTGTTTGCTATTCCCTCCCACTGGTTAATGTTTCCCTTGGCCAATGCAATGGCTTCTCACAAACAAAGGTTCAGCTGATTTTGCCTCCTATTCTTTTGTTCTGTTTTCTTTAGGGGTGGCTCATCCCTGTTTTTTTTATTGTGTCAAATTAAAAGGTGACCTTATTTTAACACTTCGTGCTTACATTTCTATTTTTAGGTTTAGTTTAGTTTTTATTTATTTATTAATTTATTATTTATTTATTTTCTTCTACTGTATTGTTATCCTAAAGTAAATTTTAGTTTATGTAAGCGTTTTTTTTTTTTTTTTGCTATTTCACTTTTACCGTTTAATAGGTTTTGGGGGTCTAACCTATTAAATAGTAGCAGTGAAATAGCAAACAACAGTCTATTTCGTATCCGATATGTATGAGAAAATGAAAATAAATTCGGATTTACTTTGCTTCTATAATCGTCCAATAAACGCAGCACGAAATTGTAAGTTACACATTTATCTGTTTATTCATTGTCAGTTTTTATTTATTATTTTTCACCCACTTGTGTGCTTATGATTTCCCGTTGACTGATTACACCTATATACATATGAATATACATCTAAACACGAAACAAACGGAGATACGATACTCTAAAAAATATACGTGTGTGTGTGCATGTGTGTGTGTACTATGAATTTTATGAGTTATTGAATAAATTAATTCTGGATCTGAAAATAATTGCAAGCTCAATAGCTTATTAGTTAAATAACTTAGAGCTTTATAGAATTATATTTAAAGAGAGTTAATACCTACTTAAAGGTTATTGAAATCCACCTCGAGAAAGAACGCTTCATACAGGACTTATTGCTATACACATCTTTCTGTCACTGTTTTATTCAGGTTTCACCATCTTCAGTAGCTTCAATTTATTGAACCTCATAATTTAACAGACAGCCAACGTATAAACTTAGTATGTAATCAAAAGTTGTGTCAGAAAAAAAGCACAGAAAAAATAACATAATACACAATTGTTAAATCCGTTTGTAGTAAAAACATCCCAAGTGCATTCGAAATTTAAAACATTTGCTCTTTTAACAAGAGGGTTTTACCTAACGGTTTTAATAGCTTTTATATATGTATTTCGTCTTTTCATAAATAATTATATCTCTCTTTCCCTTATATATATATATACATAAAATATATATATATATATATATACATAAAATTACATATATATATATACATCAAATATATATATATACATAATATATATATATAAAATTACATAAACACTATTACATTCTACGCCAATCAATTAGTGTTTCAATGTTATCTCATCTCTTCACAGAGTCTGTGAAGAGATGTGTTAACATTGAAACGCTGGTTTATTGGCGTAGAATGTAATAGTGTTTATGTAATTTTATAAAAGATTTACTTGTTATTAAGAACTTTTGAAAATATCTGTTTTATGTTCATTTTATTAATATATTTGAACATGATTTATTAATATATATATATATATATATATATATATATATATATATATATGGTAAGCTATGAAAATATATTTATGGCAATTAAGCTACACAGAGGCTCCCGCCTTTCATCCTCGGGGGGAAAGATTCATGAAGATTACCCCTGGGGATGAAACGCGGGAGCCTCTGTGTAGCTTAATTGCCATAAATGTATTTTCATAGCTTACTACCTAGCTCTATTTACGTATCGAGCACTGTTGAAATAAATACTAAAAATTGATACATAAAAAAGTATATCTCCTTATAAAATGTTATGTGGATACATGAAATACTAATATATATGGACGTCAAGCCGCTTTAAAAAGTGTTAAATTCTCATTGTTTATCAGCTGTTCAGAATTGGCCGAGTGGTAAGCGACGTTGGATTTGAGTTGAAAAAACTTATAATCCGGGGTTTCCAGTCGCATGACCGGTAGTGAAAAGTCATATCTCTATGCTGATGAGTATAGATTAAAAAAGGACGAAACGTATACGTACACAGATAATAAACAATAACAAATATTTATATATCTGGATCTGAAAATAATTGCAAGCTCTCTCTCTCTCTCTCTCTCTCTCTCTCTCTCTCTCTCTCTCTCTATATATATATATATATATATATATATATATATATATATATATATATATATATATTAAGGATGATTGGTGGTGCATGAAGCAAAATAATTGCAAGCTCAATATATATATATATATATATATATATATATATATATATATATATATATATATATATATATATATATTAAGGATGATTGGTGGTGCATGAAGCATAAAACCGATGTGGTTTTTATATTTATTATTTTCATTTTTATATTTCGAGCCGTCCCTACGTTGCAAAAAAGGATGCCAATAAACATCTCGGCTGGTATGAAAAAAAAAAACGGCGAACCATTTTTAATGCTAGCAAACTGACCCAGAAACGTATACATCCATCTCTTTTACATCTAGCTATGGGTAGAATAGTAAGGTAGACTAAACTATCAAACATTGTAAATCTCGGAGAAGTAAGACTCTGGAATAGCACCACTCTTTATATGTCGACTAGCAGGGCTACCCGGCGTTGCCCAAAGCAAAAGTGTAACATATTTTTATTAAAACTTCTATCTCTTTACCTCTCTCTATCTGTCTCCCTATATATTTATCTTTCTCCTCCCACATTTTCCCTCACCTTCTCCCTGCCTTCCTCTTCCGCCCAGTCCATTCATCTCTCTCTCTCTCTCTCTATCTCTCTCTCTCTCTCTCTCTCTCTCTCGCTCTCTCTTTCTCTCTCTCTCTCTCTCTCTAAGCATACACACACATACACACTGAAAATTCTCCTTTATATGGATCCTCCGAGAGATTAGTCGTTGTAAGTGAAGTAACTCCTTGCTAAAAAATCAGAGTTACTTCTCTTTATTTGGTACATAAAGTGTTCGGAAAACCGACATTTCCTGGCGTGTTCTGCGTCAGTTTAAGGTCAAAGAATTGTTCTTTCTAAATGTTAGATATTATTAACCCAAGGCAACGCTGATCTAGAATATACAAACTTTGCGGATCTTTGTTTTGTAGTTTTAAACTTGTAGCTGGACACACACACACACACACACACACAATTACCTACTAGACACTATCCTCGAGTGTCTTCGGTCTCTCTGTACAAGGGTTTGTCAGGACAATCTGACATGAGGATACTTACCCCTACAAGTAAACCCTGACCAAATATTCAAATTACATAGTATCCGCAGCACAAATAAGATCCCCTCATACGAGGAATAGTGCATCTTCTCCTAGTGATGTTACCTCAAGTAACACCACGTGCTGGATACTCCACCAGACTAGATGAATTCTTGTCCTGGAATCCGGTAAGCCCAACAGACCACAAGAAAGATATACTATGACATATTGACTGGTCAGTTGGGGAGAGAAGAAATTATTCTTAACTTTTTTACTAACTCAGCGCTTGAGTAATAAAGGAGAATTTTAATAGAATACTCGGGTATCTATGTATCTCATATAGAGATCAAGTGTTAGCCCCAGGAAGGGGCCCCTTGATTTCTGAGAACTTCGACTGAAGTAAAATTAAACATTACACACCCAACACAAACAAACAAACAAACAACTGCCTTTTATATAATAGATACCAGCATTCTTTCTGGTAGTGTTAGATTTCTCCCTGCTACTGCCGTCTCAGAATAAGTGTGGATATAGATTTCGCAACTATTGCTACACGATAAACTTATCATCGCGCAGGTACCCTATCAGGGCGTATCCATTGTATCTGGTGACAAAAACAATCCAACATAGATGATTATCATTATTGTCGTTGTTGTTGACGTTGTCAAGCAATACTGCTTTTAAGAAAATACGAAAAGAAATGTTTGTTTTTTTTGTATTACCCGTCCATTTTAATTGTGCTTTTTCGAAGGCGAGGGCCGATTGAAACCCATGCAATCAATTAAGTGCCGTCTTAATGAAGCCTCGAAGCATGTTTAGACGAGCAAAGATTATACCCTCCTTTCAGAGTCCTTACAAATATGATAAACGATTCGAATGACTACAAATGGACACATATAAAAACACAACAGAAATATATATCGCATTATCTAATAGCGTCAGTTACTATGACTCACAGATCTATGACACGGGGGTCCTCGCTATGTTGTTATTTCTTGGCCTTTTGGCTAAGATCAAAGTGTAGTATCTGTTCCGATGGATACTGCACCCCATAGACTGGTAGTGTCTTGGACTTCGGGGCTTGATTTATGCTGGTCTATGGGTCTGTCCTGTGCCGTTTTAGGAGGTCCACCCTCCCAGGCTTTGCCTCCCCTAAGGAGTAAGTTTATTGCTTACTGCATGAGGCGCCCCTACCGGGTAATGCCGACGGGTCTACACAGGCAATTTTTAAACCCCACTTTCCCGACCCGACCTTGGGTCACATCTTACTTGGTGGAGTAAGATAAAAACTGGCTTTGTGCCTAACTCCTGGAGAGGAGTAAATCAATACTCTTTGTAAACAAACCAATGAGTTATTGTTTTTAATTACCAAAAATCAGAGTATCATCTAATTTTACTTAAAGGAGTGTGGAGGGGGAAAGTGAGGGCGTACCTTATTTATTTTTTTATGAAAGTTCAGGTTTAATAGTATACTTACATATGTACCTTTTTTAAAATCCTTTATGTTTTCTAAGTGATGGTAGCCTCTCTAACTACAAGCTACAAAATTCACAAGTAGGTGTGAAGTTGCTGGTCTATCCATATTGAATTGACCTCGTAATCACATCCGTCCACATCTATACTCACACCCACACTCTCTCACACATACATCTTAATACATACACAGATGCACGCATACACACATATACCTAAGCGACACATTATGATTTACCATCAGATTCAGAAAAAAATTACTAATTCGTTTTAATTTAATGTATAATAAAAAAAACGGCTCCAAGGATCTTCTGTATAAGTCCGCGATATCATTCTGTTATATATTGTTACTAGAGGAAAAGAAAACTATCTTTTATTACTTTACATGAAATAACTACTTACTGATTTTTTAATGAAATGTCCATCGATAAGTCAGCTTATACAAGTTTTACGTCTACAAAATGCGGATTTAGTTAGTATAACTTAGATTTAAATTGTATGTTTTCTTCGTATAGAAATGACTAAAACGTTTTCTGAACACACACACACACACACACACATATATAATATGTCTTCTGGCATCAATTTTGGTAGATTCTCTGCACAGACGGAGTTTTCCTCTGGTGTTTATTATTTTTGACAAAAGGAAGTTTCTTTCCCCGAAATATTAAATAAATGATTTTTAATAATCATCCGGACAACACACAAACAACTAACACCACACTTGATGTTATGTAAGATTTTAAGAAAAAATAAATAGTAAGTCTTATTTCGAATTCGATTTATTATTTTTGTTCCTTCCAGCTTACATCCTATCCGGAATTTGCATTGCCCACAGCCTTTTAAAACATACTACTAATATATATATATATATATATATATATATATATATATATATATATATATATATATATATATATATATGTGGATTATGACAATATATGTTTTAGTGTATACTATCAGTAAGTTTTATTTAGCAATCTCTTCAAAAATTAAGCTCGATGATTGTCAACCAATAACAACAGAGCATATATAAATATAAATAATGTGCATTTTCTGATGAACTTGGAGTGGATAGAGCTAATATTAACATAATAATGTCAGTTGGTTTACGTCAAGCAAAAAGAATCGTAAAATTATATCACACTGAAATATACTGTTTTTTAGAATGTTTTGAAAAAATAAAATCACGGTAATTGGAATATTAATGAACCTTACTTAAATATATATATATATATGTGTGTGTGTGTGTGTGTGTGTGTGTGTGTGTTTGTGTGTGTGTTCAAAATATTTTTTTAGTCATTTATATACGAACACAAAAAAGCAGTTTAAGTCTTAGGGATACTAACTAAATCCGTATTTTGCAGATAGAGAACTTGCATAAGCCGACTTATTGCTGGAAGATTCACAAAAAAAAAATATATATATATATACAAACATTGTTTGGCTACACATATGCAAACATGTTTCGGTAAGAACTATGGATAGCAAGATCTGTTCGAGGCAATGGCGGTTCTATAGATAGAAAGAGAGAGAGGGGGGAATAAATATGTGTTGTTTGTTTTTAAGAGCATTTATAATAGGTAAACACCGCTCGAAAATAAAACTCAGCCTGATTCTCACGCAAAACCTGAACAAGTTATTCCTTCAAAACAATGTATTTTCATTATCTGAAAATGTGGTTGTTAAGACCTTCAACCACAAACATATAAGAGGTATGTGAGCTGAGAAAGTGGTCAACTTTTACCTTTTTAGAAACGAGGGCGAAGATAGACGCAAGATCAGGGCTTTAATGTGCGTAAAATGGTGCAGCCTTGCGAATGGAGGCGCCTCGGGCAACATGCAACAATAAACTCATCACCGATCTGAAAGTTAGAGGGCGTATAATGCCTGGGAGGATGGGCTACTGCGAATTGTTTCAAATTGGGTGATGTTTTTCATTTTTATTTCTGTGGCGATATCTAATCGCGGTGACGCACTTAGAGGTCAAATAATTAAGGTTGGGCCGATGTAACAAACATGTTTATGTCGTATGAAAAGGGAATGGTTTTCTGGTCGGCTAGAATTTGACAAAAGATCGTTACCGCAAAACATGAATTAAATCTTTTTTCGTTTCTTAAAACTTGTCGCACCCTGAAATAATTTTTTTAGACTAACTGTGTGCATGTGACAGATAGGGACTGTGTGTGTGTGTCAGTGTGTGAGAGAAAGATAGTGTTTGTGCGTGAGAAATATATATATATATATATATATATATATATATATATATATATATATATATATATATATACTCTTGAGATCAAAGATGAAATACAATAGTTTCATATCCTTAATCCATGGATTTTCAAAGACAAACTCTTTGCATCAGATAGTAAGAAACGATAATGTAAGTGTAAATATTAAGATGATGAAAAGAGTTTGTCTTTGAAAATGCATGGATTAAGGATATGAAACTCCTTGCTTTGAACTTCTGATGTTTAAATAAATATTGTATCTATACAATGTTATATTCTCATCTTTCATCCTTTGAATTGATTGCTCTATTTAATATATTGAGCTTTATATTATCACGATAGATTATTATTAAACGATACATCGCTTATCTTTAATTTAATATGTATATATATATATATATATTAGTACTTCATGTATCCACATAAAATATTATGAAGAGATATAATTTTTTATGTGTCAGTTTTCAGTATTTACTTCAACAGTGCTCGATACGTAAGTAGAGCTAGGTAGTAAGCAATGAAAATATATATGACAATCAAGTTACACAGAGGCTCCCGTGTTTCATCCCCGGGTGGAATCGTCATTTAGCCTGACGATTCCCCCCTGGGATGAAACACAAGAGCCTCTGTGTAGCTTGATTGCCATATATATTTTCATTGCTTACTATATATATATATATATATATATATATATATATATATATATATATATATATATATATATATATGTGTGTGTGTGTGTGTGTATACATTTGGGAAAGTTCATTTTTTTAAGCATCAATGGAAAGAGGCAAAATACCTTCAGAAAACCATTTCTTAGATGCGTATATTATTTATGAAAATCAAAACAAATATTTTCATTTTTACTTCTTTTTGTACTAATATTTAACTAAACATAACGAGCATCATTAGAGCTTTAAAAATATAATGTATTTAGCTTATTATTTTTATTTTATGTGTATGTAAGAATCCATCTAGGTTGTGATGAAAGATTGGCGTCCCGATGTTTTGTGGACCAACGGTGAAAATGTCTCTTTTTTAAATCTGAATTAAAAACGCGAATTGCTCGCAAGTGGATATCAATTTGGGAAAGTTCATTTTTTTAAACATCAATGAAATTAAAAACGTACAGAAAGAGGCAAAAAGCTTAAAAAATGAACTTTCCCAAATGTATATCTACTTGCGAGCCATTCGCGTTTTTAAGTTCTAATTTAAAAAAGAGACATTTTCACCGTTTTTTCACAAAACATCCTGACGCCAATCTTTCATCACCACGAAGAAGGATTCTTACGCACACATAAAAGAAAAACAATAAGGTAAATACCTTATATTTGCCTTTAGTAAAGGGGGCTTATAATAATATTTATGAATAAATATTAATTATATACAGACATCGATATTTCATGCTAACGGAATCTTGAGTGCAGGAAGTTAATTCTCGACGGTCAGCGGGCTCGAACTCTGATCACAAATCGCCACTGATTCGTAGTCAAGAGCGTTCCCCCGTCGGCCACAGCGAATTAGCTAATACTGAAGAAGGGTATTTTACAACGAGCAGTTGAAAGTGCTGGAACTCGTATGAAGCTATTAGTACTACTTGTTATTAAACTCACTCAGAGTGTTCGGCCTTTAGTAAAGGGGGCTTATAATAATATTAATAAATAAATATTAATTATTTATTACCTACAGACATCGATAGTTCATGCTAACGCAATCTTCAGTGTAGGAAGTTAATTCTCTACGGTTAGCGGGCTCGAACTCCGATACATGTATATATATATATATATATGATTATAAATACTTGTTTATATCTACATACGTATATGTGTCACCCTTACGGAAGAATTATTCACACCGGTCGCCGGACTCAACCCCTGAAACACGAGTTATATTTCAAACTCAAATTCTAACGCCTTAGCCCACACGGTTTTTGTCAATAACTCGCTAAATCAGCGAAAGATTAATTCTATTTAAAGGAAGCTGTCGTAAGTGTTCGACTTTTGAAAGGAACATTGCATTGAAGCAACGATGACGGCTGTGTTAATACTACTCATTACAGAGCCCAACCTAGTTTGGTGGCGAAAATAATTTAATTATAAATATTTGTTTTTATCTACATACGTATACGTTTCACCCTTACTTGAATCGTCAGTATATATATATATATATATATATATATATATATATATATATATATATATATATATATATATATATATGTAAAGGATCAAGTCATTACATTTTGCGTTCCTAGAGTTCCAACAACAAGTCGAACTTGGCGTACAATCGTTTCCAAAACATTTTAGAAATACTTTATTTTATTTATACTTCTAAAAATTATTTTTAAAGATTGTCCAAAAGTACTGTAAATATTTTTAAATATTTAAGTGTTTTTGTACCTACAGACTATATCGTTTCGGGTTTACGTAAAAGTGCCGGTTGCGAGTGGTCTCATGGGATCGAACGAAGTTCGTAGATTGAGACTAGAATCACGATCCTAACTTCTATGCTCACGCGACCACGAGAAATCACCACAGGCAGTAATTGAAATTAACGTACACTTACCCGAGAGGCGAGAGTAAGCGTTATTGTTGTCGATATATATATATATATATATATATATATATATATATATAGAGAGAGAGAGAGAGAGAGAGAGAGAGAGAGAGAGAGAGATAGATAGATAGATAGATAGATAGATAGATAGATAGATAGATAGATAGATAGAAAGAAAGAATACAGAAATTGTGATCCGAACAGTTCGTTCACCATGTAGAAACCCTCAGAACACGCCTTTGAAAAATAAAAGTATTTCGTAAAAGTATATTGTCAGATTTGTTTAGTTTGTCATCAATAGCAATTAACCGCATAAATCAATGGTAGAACGTCATAACGCCCGAGAATTGCCACTTCCGGCTAAGATTGTGTTCAGCAGAAAGCGGTTAAATGCGAAATTCAATCCATTGTGTATTTTACACATACGAAAATCGAGGTCAACGCATAAGAAATTGTGAACTGTGATTTCGTTCATTGGAAATTTTTAGTTTTACTTTTTATACAAATTTATTTATTATAAATGGAATGTTTTCTTTTTTTTTCAAATACTCAAAGGAAATACTTTTAACAACAACCCCTCTTCCCATGTTTAGAATGGATTTCGAAATAATAACGTTATTATTTAGAAAGCCATTTTTAACTGGGGGAAGAGGGCCTTGAAAACTATTTTGTACATTCACCTGACAATTTAATAAACAGAAAAAATTGTTTTTGTCCAAATATAAGGCGAGAATGTAACATGGCCGGAACTGATTTTCGCACTTTACCGCTTTCTGCTGAAAAGATGTTTAGCCGGAAGTGGCGATTCTCGTACGTTATGTCGTTATGCAAAATCAATTATTTGTTTGTTTTTCAAAGTAAAGTTTCCTTGCATTGCATGTTTAATACATGTGATTTAAAAAAATATTACTAGCAAAGAAATACAGCATTGTCTAGATATAATACATCACTGTCTAGAAATAATACAGTATTGTCTAGAAATAATGCAGCATTGTCTAGGAATAATACAACATTGTCTAGAAATAATACAGCATTGTCTATGAATAATGCAGCATTTTTTAGGAATAATACAGCATTTTCTAGGAATAATACAACATTGTCTAGGAATAATACAACATTGTCTAGACATAATACAGCATTTTCTAGAAATGATACAGTATTGTCTAGATATAATACATCACTGTCTAGAAATAATACAGTATTGTCTAGAAATAATGCAGCATTGTCTAGGAATAATACAACATTGTCTAGAAATAATACAGCATTGTCTATGAATAATGCAGCATTTTTTAGGAATAATACAGCATTTTCTAGGAATAATACAACATTGTCTAGGAATAATACAACATTGTCTAGACATAATACAGCATTTTCTAGAAATGATACAGTATTGTCTAGATATAATACATCACTGTCTAGAAATAATACAGTATTGTCTAGAAATAATGCAGCATTGTCTAGGAATAATACAACATTGTCTAGAAATAATACAGCATTGTCTATGAATAATGCAGCATTTTTTAGGAATAATACAGCATTTTCTAGGAATAATACAACATTGTCTAGGAATAATACAGCATTGTCTAGGAATAATACAACATGGTCTAGGAATAATACAACATTGTTTAGGAATAATACAACATTGTCTAGGAATAATACAACATTGTTTAGAAATAATACAGCATTGTCTAGGAATAATAATCTGAAGACTTGAGCCATTTCATGCCACATATTCTTACTCTTTTTTTTCATATTTTTATTTAAAGATCGTATGAAGTTATTTTTTGCATTTCTATCTTCAAGCGTTTGCTGTCCTATAGCGAATAAACCAACTGTATGTATGTTCTTTATAAATATTATCTATGCTCAATTTCTTTATTATATGATAAAATTTCAAGTTTCAAATGCTTAGAATTAGCTAAGATTTTGACAGAGCAAATTGTTTTAAGTTGTTCAAAATTTCTAATTTATTGGAATCGAATATTTTATCAGGTAAAATATTCTGAAGTTTTTTATTTTTACTGTTTATCAAACCAAATAAAGAAATGTTTGGGTTGTGTAAAAGTTTTTTTAAATGCTAGAATTAACTTAATTTATTTATTTTCTTTGGACAATGTTATTTGCAATAGAATATTGTATTTCGTTTCTATTCTTTTAATATATAAAGAGAGAGATAAAAACACAAGATCTGCCGAGAGGTGCAGCTTGAAAGATCGCTGAACATCTGGGGACATGAACATAACATCAAATGAAAAAGTGACAGTGTTTTATGATAAAGATATGCAGGCGGGCAGATACATAAAAAGGCAAGGCCATCAAACCAGACATTGTCACCTGGAACAAACCTGAAAAGACTGCTTTCATCATTGACGTAATCGTTCCAAACGACTATGGCCTCAATAGAGTCGAACGCGGAACAATAACCAAATACCAGGACCTCAAGAATGATTAAAAAACAACATGACCTCTGGAGGAAATAAATATCATACCGGTTGTGGTTGTGGGGGGGACAACTGTTCTAATGAAAGAAAAATCTAATAAAGTACTTGGAAGACCAAATTGTAGGGAAGTACAGATAGCAGCCCTAAAAGGGACAACATCTATCCTAAAGAGAGCTCTCGGGTATAAGTTTAACTCATAGGGAAATAAAGCGTTAGCCTCAAGAGGGGGCCCCTTTGATCTTTTGAGATAAACTCAACTAAAATGATAAAAAAAATTAAGAAAGAAAGTGTGACGATGACGACAACGACGATTAAAAATTATAATCCGGCGATTGATTGTTTTGTTTACATTTTCAAGGTTTTAAAAACGTCGAATCGATTTTATTGTAAGATCTATTTTCTTGAACAAAATATCCTTTAATTGAATTATATTAACAAATATATAAATATGTTTTTACAAGAAATTAATTAAGAGAAAGGATTTTTTTTTAAAGCGGGGAGCAATGAACGAAAGAAGAATATAACATTAAAAAAACTCCCGTGCAACGCCGGATAGGAACAGTTGGTATGAAATCGAATTATTTCGAATATCATAAACGTGTTCGTTGCGAGACGCTTTTTAAGTTAAGACAGTGGCAAGAAGGCGAGGAGAAAGTTAACCTCACAAGCTAGTATATGGGCTTCATTACTTAGAGCTAAGGAAATCCCACGTATAAACATCGAGAAATGATTTGACCTGTTGTCTCCTGATATATTACTCATTCGAAAATCAGCTGTTTGGTTACTGAACTCATCGTAGTCAAATATATGCTTTCAACTGTTTTTTTTAGCTCGTGAACCCTTTCATCATGTATCTGAATGATATTTCTTTTCTTTTCAAAACATGTTTGATTCAAAATTTGAATTCATACTAACAATAATAACTAATACTAATATAATAGAATTTAAAGACGACGACTAGTTTAGTAGACCAAGACAATTTATCAAAATAAGAGACTCTAAAATTCAAGTGTAAAATTAATCCTTCCTTTGATTGTTTTTGATAATTAATTGGATACAAAAGGAAACCGTTGAGTTTGTTGACTTATTTCTGTTGTCAGTTTGTTGTTTGAGTAACCTTGCCTTCACAGCGAATCAAGCTATCATCATCATCCGACCGAGATAAAGACACGAGTGGACCGCCTATGTTACAGTGGTTCAGTGACACCGGATCAGAGTTAGCTATCTGTATTACTCGGCGCCGCGACCGGGATATCAAACACCTGTGCGTGAGTGGCCGACGACGATACTCACGGGGCCAGGAAGAAGCGTGTGGGGTCCCCGTTACAACGCTAGCAAAGAGAAAATTCAACATTACCTTTCAGTAGCGATGTGCGATACACACTGTTTTGTGGGCCTGGATTCAGTTTGTGTCTGCTAATCTGTTGTTCCAATCGCCCCACCCCTTGAAACCTTTAAATTCCCCACTGGGGTGGGGTTGTTCTCCCCTAGTTGAGAACACCTGATCTAAAACATCCGATATTCCGACTAGCGTAGTTTCTTTTATTTTTTCGATGAAAGTTGAGTGTCATTATTTTTATTTGTATTTAAAAAAAAAGATATATTACCTTAACCTATATGATTCAATCACACACGAATACTCATTCAAATCCATCAGCTTCTAACGGGAAAGAAGTCTGGCCGTAACAATAGACTTTTGGATCTTCCAGGTTGAAGTCATTTATTCGAGATTAGTCCAACAGAAAACGTATCATACATTTCGGATTTTTGGTTTTGTCATTGTCAATTTATCAGCCAGTGTGATGATTCATATGCAATGAGTGAAGATTATATTTTAATTGGTTTATTTTTATTCACGCCAAACAAGGCATATGGCTAATGATACGTAAGGGGCTACCGTGATAAGGGCCAGATTTATTGCAATTTTTTTTTGTTCATTTAATTTTTTGGCTATTGATACGGTCGTGGAAACAGAGAGGGAAGCTAATTCGAAAGGCAAGCGGTCCAAAGAAATAAGCTTTTAGAGTAAAAGGTTTTTCTGGAATCTAGGGACATCTACATCTTCTTCCTCTTCTTCTTCTTCTTCTTCTTCTTCTTCTTCTTATTATTATTATTATTATTATTATTATTATTATTATTATTATTATTATTTAGGATTTTATACATAGGTGGTAAACAGGTTATTAATTCATTATTATTATTATTATCATCATCATTATTATTAATAATATTATTATTATTTTCATCTTAGTCTCCAATGAAATAGTTTTAAAAATATAAATCAAACTATGTATTTTATATTTGTAAAATATTAATACAGATTATATAAAATAACGGTAATATTGATTACTATCAATATAAATTCAATATAAAATAGTATATCATTATATAAATCAATATATACACTAGACTTACTTTACGTATGTGCATACCTTGGAGCTTGAGAATAAAAGCCACCACTTACCATGGTCTTGGACCAGTCTTTCAGCTGTCAGGAGCGGCATACCAGTCTCAATCCTGGTCTGGTCGGCTCATCTATTTAGCGATAATCCTCTTGAGCATTTTTCAATGAAACTCTGTTGATATGAGTTATTTACATAGTTGGAGTTTGGTAGCCGAGAAAATATTTCCAAACTACGTTAATATCTTTTATTCAGATAACCGCATTGATTGATCTATTAATATTAAGCTTTTTTGATAACTGTATTTCTTCTTCTCTCTCGCAAAGTTAGCTCAAAGATAGTTATTAAACATTGCATTTCAAAGACATTGAGCTTCCCCCTTTTCTCTGTCAGTATAGCCAATGTTTTACTTGCATATACGGCAATGGGAAATGCCAATACACTGTAAATTCTTGACTTCAGAGGCGTTAATATGTCTTTCCAGCTGCATATCTTTTCTTGTAGACATCCAAAATGCGGAAGTTGCTATTCTTATTCTTCTGTTAATGTCAGTACCTGCCATTCAAAGTATGGTTTAAAAAAACACGCTGGTTTCTTAATGAAATGCCTTTAATTAATTGTATGAATAATTTCTATTAATATCACTTTATCGGAAAATATTGTAAATACATATGTAAATTTGATAATAGCAGTTATAAGTGTATATTTGTAAATATGAATTTAATACAAGTTTAAAAGAAATGAATTATGTAAATTGTAAAACCCGTCTGGTGTATGAGCGAGTTTTTGTAACAGTATATAAAGAAGTTGAAAGAGTATTAGTTTGAGTAAGATTGTTAACACGTTTTCTGTTCGAATCGCAGTCTCGTCTTGAAATTTCTTTCTACTTTGTTTATATGTTATTTAATCAAAATTAAGTAATTCATAGTTTCCCAACGTAATTCTAAGGTATACAAATATTATGAACGCTGACTTGAAAAAAATAATTAATTAAATAGTAATTACCAGCCCCCACTCTCCCCGCTCCCCGCTCCCCGCCCCTCTCTTACGTTTACAAAGATTCTCTCCGATGGACAGACAGACAGACAGAGAACCTGCTCGTTATATTAGCCAAGAAACAGAAAGCCTTCCGTTTTTTCAATCGTTTCGTTGTGTATTGTAATATCCCCTCAAGCGGAGCAATGATTTTGCGTAGCCTATGTTCACTTTCATTCCCAATTTCTTGCAAGAGGCTCCAAGAACAGAATTAGAGCGCGTCAAACTATCGAAGACAGTTGCAATGAGTGTGGTGTCATCAGCATAACGAATATTAGCAGAGACTACAGTGCTAAGCACCAGTGATGACAGACTTTCCATTTCTTTCCACACAAATTCCAAAGGAAGCGTTGAGGGGCGTAGGAGATGCATTTACAGTTGCGTGAAACCAATTTGTAATATTTTTGTTAATAACCACTACACATTCTGTATACATTTTTAGTAATGTTTACGATGTTGCTATCAACTCCAATTACCTTTCGCATTCTCCATAGGGTATTTCGCCCCACTGTGTCAAAAGCTGTTTTGAAGTTTATGAAGTTAAAATGGAGTGCAATTTAATAAATTGGATTACACACATACATATGGGGGAGTTTGAATTACCTACTAGACACCATCCTCGAGTGTATTCGGTCTTTCTGTACAAGGGTTTGTCAGGACAACCTAACATGAGGATACTTCACCCTACAAGTAAACCCTGACCAAATATTAAAAATAACATGGAATTCGAAGCCCAAATAAGACTTCCTCTGTATGGCTATCCCATACTTGCTTATACGAGGAATTGTTCACCTTCTCCAAGTGATGTTACCTCAAGTAACAGCACAGTACTAAGCTGGATAGGCCACAAGGCTAGATAAATTATTGTCCTGGAATACGGTAAGACCAAGAGATCACAAGAAAGATATACTATACCATAGTTAACTGGTCAATTGGGGAGATGAAAAATAATATTCTTCGCTTCTTTACTGACTCAGCGTTTGACAAGTAAAGGATAACTTCAATGGAATATTCGAATATCTATGTATCTCATATAGAGATCAAATGTTAGCTCTATGAAGGGGTCCTTTGATTTCTGAAAACTTCGACTGAAGTAAAAAGAAACAAAAGATATATATGGTAGGGAAGCAAAATTTACAACAAACGTTAATTTGTTTTTTCTAAGTAGGCACTAAGTCAATAGTTTTGAAACCTAGCATATATTGATATCATAATCGTACCTAATTCTATTATTCTTACCTTTTCAGAAACTTTTCCTCATTTGAGTATTGATTTACTCCTCTCCAGGAGTTAGGCACAAGGCCAGTTTTTATCCTACTTCCACAAGTAAGATGTGACCCAAGGTCGGGTCGGGAAAGTGGGGTTTGAAAAGCCAGCGCCCGAGAGGTGAGCACTCTGGCCATTTAAAAATTTCCTGGGCAGCCCCGTCTGCATTCCCCGGTAGGGGCGCCTCAGACAGTAAGCAATAAACTTACTCCTCCCCAAAGAGGGGAGGCAAAGCCTGGGAGGGTGGACCTCCTAGAACTGCACAGGACAGACCCATTGACCGGCGTAAGTCAAGCCCCGAAGGTCAAGACAATACCAGTTTATGGGGTGCAGTATCCATCGGAACAGATACTACACTTGCTGAATGCACTCGCCACACGAAAGGCGATTTCAAGAATAGTTGGATTGTCTATAAAGACTGTTTATAATGTAAATAATAGAATGACTATGAGTAAAACTATTGCGAGGAAGTCTGGAAGTGGGAAAATCAACAAAAAACGTACTAAAGCTTTTATTAAAGCTCTCAAATCGAAAATCCTACAGGATCTAACAAATCCATGAGAAAATAGCAATTGAACTTGAGTTAGACAACAACTAATGTGAACACGCATCTCGCTGCACAGCTCCCAATTTAGGATGACAACCAAAACTTTCACCCTAATTCTTAGTAACCCGTACACGTCTACAGTGGCAACTTGCCTTGTTTGGGGTGAACTATGTTAAAAAGACCAATAGAAATTCAGTAAACTATGATTTGAAGTTACACTCTTACGCAAGAACACCAAAACACTTGTGAACAAAAGCTATAAAGGAAAAAAGATTAAAAAGGTGCAATTACATTATTATATGGTTCAATAAAAAAGTCACCCATTTTAACGATCTTTTCAGATGAAAAAATCTTCACTGTCGATGCTGCTTTCAACTGTGTAAAGTACAGATTTATTTAAAAAAGGTTAAGGGGACATTCAGAACAAAACAGCTCAAGTTATGACTTTTGGTATTGTGGCTTCCGATGGAATGAAAATGCCTATACAAATCTACAAAGTTGATGAAAAGATCAATGTTAATACTTACTACAAGACTCCGGCTTAAAGTGTGTAATGTATGGACACAGGATGGTGCTCCAGCCCATACAGCTAAAAAAAGACCATTAGAAATTCCGATATCTAACACTATTATCTATACCTTTTAAATGTTTTTGCTTATATGAGTAATCAGCAAAGCAAACGTCAAAGAGTGTGTGCTTTGCTGAATGTACTCGTCATCCCAAACAAGATTTCAAGAATAGTTGGATTATAATGTAAAGAATAGAATGACTATGAGTAAAACTATTGCGAGAAAGTCTGAAAATGGAGGAATCAACAAAAAACGTACCAAAGCTTTTATTAAAGCTCTCAAATCCCAAATCCTAAAGGATCTAACAAATCCATGAGAAAAATTGCAATTGAACCTGAGGTAGACAAGACGATTAGGAATGCAGTAAACTATGATTTCAAGTTAAAATCTTACACAAGAACACTAAAACACTTGTTGACAACAGCTATGAAGGAAAAGAGATTGAAAAGGTGCAATAAAATTATCACATGGTTCAGGAAAAAGTCACCCATTTTAACGACCTTTTCAACTTAAAAATAAAGACGAAACGTTGACGAATATATAAAAAAAAACATCCTTTTTGGTTTTTCCTTTTTCATTTCCCATTCTCTATTATGTAAATTTTATTGTGGCAAATAAATGCTTATGACATTCAATAAACTAATTAATACGCTGTCTTTCAATCCTTGCCTTAAAATATTGTAAATTCTTCTCTCTCTCTCTCTCTCTCTCTCTCTCTATTTTTCTCTCTCTCTCACACACACACACACACACCCACACACATATATATATATATATAAAGGGGTTCGAACCGTGTGACCGACGGCGATTGTGTTCCTCCCATACTGACGATTGCAGATTTGGCATGAAGCACAAGTGTATATGGGTTTATTTTGAAAATAATATTTATTTATAAATAATTATTCAAAGCTCTCGGAAGAGAGTTAAAGTGTAGTTAAGTTGACAACAATCCGTCATTCTGCGTAATGCATAACTCTTGGCCACGTCTATTGAGTTCTCTGTCGGCTGCTTGCTGGATAGTCGGCGCGTTTGCTATTTAGATGTTAACTTACTTCCCATTTCTAGAGCAGTGTTACGCGCATCGTATATTGTGTTAAACATAACTTTCGTATAGGGGTTCGAACCGTGGGCGGGGATTGTCTCATTTCTCTCTCTCTCTCTCTCTCTCTCTATATATATATATATATATATATATATATATATATATATATATATATATATATATCAAACGTGTGACCGACGGCGATTGTCTCCTCCCATACTGACGATTAGGTTTATTTTGAAAATAATATATATATATATATATATATATATATATATATATATATATATATATATATATATATATATATATATATATATATATTTGTAACCATCTTATATATAATAGGTATGGATATTGATATCTGGTTAATAGAAATATATAATAGATATTTCATTAATATAGATTATTAATATTATTTTACATCAACAGGTACTCCCGACCATCCATAGGTAAGTTAAATAATAAATAGAACGCAATATAGAAAGAACATACAGGAATCCAAGGGAACTAGAACTGCCAATGTGTAAAACATATGCCCTCTTAAATAGTGGTGATACCAACATCAGTTGCTATTACAGAAAATGATCGTGAAGTGTCTAGCAAGGTGGAGAGATCGAAGCAGAAAAGCACCGTCCAGACCTCCACTGAAAGAGCTAGAATGATAATAGAATCCTGATAAGGCTTAATGTCACTTAAATTCTGGTTGTTATCGAAGAGAAACTATGGTGTGCAGCTGTCGAAAGACGCAGAGAGTTCTGGGGATCTGGGAAGACTTGTTATCATTCAGATTGCAGGGTAAACTACCTGTTATTTTAAGTGATAGATCACTGGTAATGACTCGTGTGAGAACTGTTAGTGTGTCAATAGTAATAAACGTTTTTTGTTTAATATCCAAGTATACACATTTTAATGGGAGCCGAACCGTTCCTACAAAGAATGCACGGGCAACTGTGTTTTCCATGTGTGCGCCAGATTTATTTTTTCAGACTCAGCCTGGACACGGGCCAGAGCCCTAATTATAAACTATGCACATTTACACACATATGCATATATGATATATTTTTATACTAATGGTTCACCACTTACCAAGGCCAAAAGCCAATCAAGGATAAGGGCTAGTGAGATTTTCAATTGGATGATGGAAGATTACGATAAAAGGATTAAGAACTGATTAATTCACATAACGACATTATAGATTTTTTTTTGCATTCGACTTGAAAATAGCCATGTTGTAGTCTATTGGGAAACATTTCCGCGATAACATGGTCCACAGATGGAAAGAAACGTTGTTCATGGAAGTTCAGTTTTATTTTAGAGACACAGAGGAACAAAGGAGGGATCTTTGCAGTGTTGGGAGCAAGACGAGTAATTGATAGGAAAGTTTTCTGTGGGGAATACTAAAGGTTAGTCGGGCATCTTCCATGGAAATCTCGGTAGAGTAGAGAAAGACTAGCAACGTCTCTTCTGTGAGAAACGATCTGCAGAAACGAGAAGCGATCATCTCCCACTAGATTGCGAAGTCGATTTTTTTTTACTCTATAGATATAGATATATTCAACTATTGATTTTCATGAATTTGTGATTATCAATAGAAAATCATTTATTTTAAAAGGGGTATTCGAAAAACAATCGTCAAAACTAAAACAGATTTATTGGATAAAATGATTTAATCATTTTAAAGAAATCTAATTAACAGAGAACCTACTAATGATGCATTTTAAATACTTCTTTGAACAATAAAAAGTTAGTTGAGACAATTAGTTAGAAAACCTTTTATGGTTCAATGTCATATCAGTAGTACAATCCAGGTACCAACGATGTCTTTAGTAAGATAATGAAAGGTCCAAAAGATCTTTTTGCCCTGACTTTCAGTATTTCTATTTTAGGCCGAGGTCAAACTTCCTGTGGTATATTAGCGGTCGTTCGTATCATCCTGCTGGAATTTTAAAGATAATTTCCTAAAAAGATTATTCTTATCTAAGGTCTTCGCAGGCCACTGGGAAAGTCTTCACGGACCAGATTTGGCTGGCGGACCTTAGGTTGACCATTCTCCAATTATTTATTTAAAGAAATGACAACATATGCTTTAAATAGAACATCAAATAACAGCAGCAAAGCATAAATTAATTAAATTTGCGAACAAAAATATAATCCAGGATAAAAACAAACAAAAAAACAGAAAAAATATTTTTTTAAATCGTTCAAGCCAAAAATAACTGAGAAGGCTGGCATTTGATCATGATAAATAAAACAAAAATACATAAATATCTACATAAATCCCATATTTTCTGCTCCAATTATGATTTAGTCCACTCAAATAAAAAATACTACAACATCGCTTGTAAATTCTGCCATAGGAACATAAAAGTACAAATGCAGACTTTTTGAGATCAACGGTTCCAGTCGTGCAGTTCGTAAGTCAGCTGTATGTAGCCACACTGATGATTGTTAATGAGGACAAAACAAACTTGGTATTTATCTACCTCCCACGGCGATAAGATGTGACACAAGGTCGGGAAAGTGGAATTTGAAAAGCCAGCGCCCTAGAAAAAGAAGAGTGCTCTGACAGTCAAAAAAAGCCTGGGCAGCCCCGTCGGCATTCACCGGTAGGGTCGCCTCAGGCTATTAGCAATAAACTAACCCCTTCTCAAAGGGTGAGAAGGCAAAGCCTAGGAGGATGAACCCCCTGAAACTGCACAAGACAGTACCTCAGACTCAAGGCCCGTATCGGTCTACAGAGTGAGCATCCATCGGAACAGAAACTACACTCTGATCTTAGCCAAAAGGCAACGGAATAATAATAATAATAATAATAATATATGTGTGATGTGTGTATACACATATATATATATATATATATATATATATATATATATATATATATATATATATATTATATATATATATGTATATATATATATATATGTATGTGTGTGTGGGGGGGGTGTGATCTTTGAACTTCATTCTTCGATTTATTTTCATTTCGTGATGGATATAACGACCTTTTTAACAACAATAAAAGTTCAGTCTATTTCAATAAACAATGGTACGTCTCTGAAGTGTGTAACGTATAGCTTTTAAATAAATAAATTGTATATATATATATATATATATATATATATATATATATATATAGTTGTATAGAAATATACTTATAGAAAATACGCTACACAGAAATGTTAGTGTTTCATTCCACTAATGAATCCATGAGGCCAATCACGAAAATTAAAATTCCACCATGCCTTTTATGAGAAAATAATTTTAATAAGTATATTTATACTATTAAGCTTTAAACACTTATTATTAGAATTATTGAAGTTAATACTAAAAATATATTCATTATATAACATCGTATAATATATGTATATATATATATATATATATATATATATATATATATATATATATATATATATATATATATTATATACTGGTGATACCAGATCAGGCTGCCCTGTGGCTCCCTGAGACGAAATTCACCTACATTGACGTTTTTTTTGTTGTTTTTTTGTTTGTTTGTAAAACTTAATTATGTTCTACAAAACCAAAAACAAAAACAACAGCCCCTCTCCCTTTCTCCCTCCCCTTTTTTATTTTTATTTTTCCTACCCTACTCCCGGTCCTGGATATGACCTTAAACTACATCTGATGGTGAGATCCGGCTTACGGACTTTGGGGAATGTGGAGCCTCCTCTTAATTACCATTGCTCCCAGGTCCACCCTGACCCGGAGTGGTAGTACCTGTTAGGGTCCCAACTATGGGTTAAATAGAAACAGATATTAAAAGGGGAAAGAAACAAAAAAAAGAAGAAAACAAGACCAGATTCGGCATTAAATAACCCAAAAAGGGTTAATATGCCGTAAAACAAAACTACCAAACTACCATATATATATATATATATATATATATATATATATATATATATATATATATATATATATATATATATATATATATATATATGTATATGAAATAAGAATCATATCTATAACAAAGACAATCTAGGAAAAGACAGCAGAACATATTAGGTTACATAAACTCTAATCAACTGGTTCGCAGATATAAAAGGCGAAGTCAAAGCTGTCTTCATCAATTTTGACATCACAAACTTATGCCCATCTATAGCAGAAGAAATAGTGTACAACGATATTTAATTAGGGAAACAACATGTAATAATAAAAAACAACAATGTACGAATTAGCAAGCACTGTTGCAAATCATTGCTCGTTCAATGTTGTTATACAGATTAGATGTTGTTACACGGCTAAGATCAGAAAACACAACAGATTGTTCAACGTAAGCATAGGCAGCTACGATGAAATAGAAATCAAATCTACAAACTGGTAAGTATCCTTATTTCCTCCTACCTAACCCCCCCAAAAAAAATCACATAGTCGTCTACAGAGATGACAGCCTTGTATTGATAACAGAAGTAATATGCCCAGACAAACAGAAAATTACTAATCAGAGCAGTAAAAACAACTTCCAATAGAAAGAATATAAAACTGAAAAGCTTAATCTGAACAATGACATACTGGAACACTTTAAGAATAAAAACGATACGCCCTACGCCTTGTCAAACCAACCGCCATCAATTATCACACAAACATCCAAATCTATCAGATATCTAAGAGGATTTAGCGACTCTAGTTATGATATGAATACACAATTGCCAGGCGTGGAGTGCAATCATCTCTCTCTACAAAATCTTGGAAACTACTATCAAGAATCAAGGTTTTCAAGGCATCGGTTGAAACCAACTTATTCTACAGATCCGACTCTTGGACACTAAATGTTCCTCGATCAAAGAAACTTGATGGATCGTACACCAAAATACTACGTATCTTTTACAGACTATCGTGGCGAGACCATGTAGCATGTCACGCATATCTGCAGCTGTTAAACCCCGACATTTCTACTGGCTGAACATGTATTTCGTCACGACGAACCTGCTGGAAATATGATCATGCGGTTCCCAGAGGTCAAGAGGTAGAAGGTCTCATATTACAATCAGGACTCTTCTAAAGAAAGAGACTGGATTTCGGGATTGGGGATTCTGACCGCAATGAGTGAACGAGCATTTGTGGTGCACGAACTCCTTGAATGTTTCACCGTTAATTGACTGATGACTCAATGCAGGACTAGGCAATGAAGACTCTTCAAAAACTCCACTACTGTTAGTATCATCAACAACAAAACGATACCCTACAAAAAAGCATACACACAATGACTAGTATATATACCATCAAATTCAATACAAAATAAAAACAAAACAAGAAACATAATCTGGTTCTAACTTACAACAAAAATTGACATCAACATCAATAACTAATATAAAAATAAAATGTTCTAAAATCATTAACAAGAATAATATAAAAAACAGCTACTCCTGCGTTAAAAACATACTACAAACAATAAGAAACACAGCAAAAATAATCAAATCACCCAAGTACCAACGTAACAGAAAGCAACGTGTAATAAGGAAACAAAGGTATACTGCTTACATACATATGTAATATAGAAACTGACGGTACAAATGAATAACTCAACAAAACACTATATAGAAGTAACAGAAAGAACCATAAACAAAAACTATACAGACATTCCTTCAGTCACCGAAGATACTAAAACTGCACCACATTAGCTAAATGAAAGAACAGCAACATCAGATTCGCAGTTGAGAACAATAAATAACAACAGTCTATAACAACACACCAATAATATGCATCCTATGTCTATACGAGAAATTCGCTATAATAAAACATCTAACATAGAACACTCTGATAAACAGAAGATCAGAATTATTATCCAAATACTGACATCAGAAATACACTCTAGCTCAGTTCGACTCTGACACTAAACACAAAAAAAGACCAATACTAACAAACATAAATTTTAAAAACTTCTAAACTATAAAAATAAGCAATAAAAACGACACAACTCATCAGTATATAAATAAAAAATAGACACAAACTTAAAGTAGAAATATACTAAATAAAGACAAAAAGCAAAAACCCACCTGGAAATCATTCCACCACAGACAAATTTTTCTATAAATAATAATAAAAAGCAGATTCTACTTTCAACCATCGCCTCCAATCTTCAAGGTGTTTGTCTCACCGTCCACCTGACAAACTCATTCACCCTTATCCTCGAGTGGCTTTTGAGCTTTGATAGGCGATGACTCATCAATACAAAAAATATATATAAATTAATTCGAATATTAATACACAGTAAATAGAAACACGCAGTAAATAGAAACACACAGTAAATAGAAAACCACAAACTTAGGCCAAAAATACATTAAATCAACACAGAAGAAAGTCACGCAAATTTTTCCCATCTCGAAATACTTAAATGGAAAACACGCATATTTAATGAAAATGATATTAGCATAAAAATAAAAATCTAAAACCTCATTTAATTTTTTTTTTTAATGTCAGCTGGAACTAAACGATCTTTCTCCCGTTTAAACACACCACATTTTAACGCGCAGGAAAACGAACCAACACGCGACATACACAAGTCCACGTGACAACCTCACCCTCATCTCTCTGCCACGCTTACCTGAAACACACACACACACACGAATAAATCATTCAGCAAGACACGCACATCAGCACATAACTACACATTGCGAACCTTAAGTCGTTTTGCAATTTTCAAAAAACTATAAAAAATCTTAATTTGTATATGCATACACACAGAATAAGAAATAGAATTATCCACGGACACGTGTCTCGATGTCTACGGCTGATCAGCGTGGTTAGACCCAGCGAGATACAAAACTGGGTTTCTAGTGAATGAAGTCCAGCACCCTTACCACTGGACCACGAAGACTCGCTAACAGTGGAAGACGTATATCGCATATAAATGTTATCATTTATTTATACTGTTTTTTGTTTTGTTTTGATTCCGGGAACAAATATTCCAAGAAAAGGAATTGTAGGAATATTTGTTTTCGCAATCTGGTTTGAATATTTGAAAATTTATTGAGAATTTTTTTTAATAAATTAAATATTAACCTATTAATATATGACATCTCTAATCAATATAACCTATTAATTATTGTGCTTATACAGGGTGGGCAAAAATAAGGGTCCTATTTTTAAAAATTCATAACTTTTTTATTTATTGATTTTTAAAAAAATTTTTTTTTAGAATAAGTAAAGGACCCCTTCCGAAGCAAGCATGAGCCGTATTAGCCCTAAGGAACGTACCCTCATTTAGAAAACATTATTTTTGCTTAAAAAACTCAAAACAGTGTATAAAACAATACTTTAGTTTTTGTAAGTTTTAAGAAGTGTTTTTCGGCTAAAATTTGTTTTGTTTATTTCAAAAAATCTCGGAAGGGTCAGTCTACACACACATAAAGTTTGGTGAGTTTAACTTTTATTTTGTGGAAGTTATTCAAATTCAAGTTATTCAAATTTAAAGATAGGACCCTTATTTTGGCCCACCCTGTATTAACTACAGTATTGGCACACCTCAAATGAGTGTAAATCTAAATAAATACGAAAGTTGGGTCGCACTAACGGTAAAGTTAAAACGCCTTATTTGAATCCAATTTCAGACAATAGACGAACAATATTTTTATAGACTGCTTATGTATATGCGATATCAGTAGCAAGGTTAACTAATTTGCATATTGGTTTTGTAAAAGGACATTTTATTAATTAACTATTATTTGTTATTGTTTTTTATTCAATTATTGCTTTGATTTTAATACAACAATTGATTTATTTCTTTATTTTATTTTTTTGCACAAACATTCAACATTTGTGCCTAAATTTTCCTTTCTGTACAGATGCCCGGACTTATAACAAGTTGTGATCGATTTCTAAATTGCAAGTGACAATGCAAATTGGTTTCTTTTTTCTTTTCTTTACTTTACGGTCACATTTAAAAGATAAATATATTTGCATCGAAATTACCAAAATATTATTTTTTTATCAATATGAATAAATAAAAAAGACGCCATAAGGTGTTTACAACAAAAGAAATTAAAATATTTAAAATAGCAAACTTTGCAAAGGAGCCCTATTTATTCACTTTTAAGGAAAGTTCAGTTTTTATAAAAGTTGGATATATGTCTATTTTTAAACCTACATCTTATATAGGTGATGATCGTCAATCCAGCTACAGATTACTAATTTCGCAAGTAGGTGTGAAATCGATAGTCTATCTATATAGTGGCGCCTCATGTGTTGATATTCGTGAAATTGTGCATCACGAATACACACCGGAACGACAAACAGTAACAAAAGAGTATTATCGAGATGTTATCTGGCGTCTGCGTGGCGCAGTTCGGCGCAAAAGACCAAACATGTGGACGGCGAAAAACTGGCAACTGCATCACGGCAACACTCCCGATCATTTATCCCATTTGATCCAACATTTCCAAACGTTGAATTCCAGTCGTTCGCCAACCTCTCTACTGTCCAGACATGGCTCCTTGCGACTTCTGGTTGTTTCGAAAATTGAAGACGCTATTGAAAGGTTGGCGTTTTGAGACTAGAGAAGGGATAATGGGGAATGCGACAGCGGAAGTGAATACCATTTCAAAAGAAGACTTCCAGGGGTGTTTCCGGCAGTGGATGGATCGGTGGGCTAAGTGTGTGTAAGCACAAGGTGCCTACGTTGTAGAGGATTAGGGTCCCAACCCCGTCAGGTATTTGAAATACTTTTTCTGGCCTAAGGTAGGATACCTTTTAGACAGGTTTCGTGTATGTATATATATATATATATATATATATATATATATATATATATATATGTTATTGTTTATTATCTATGTATGTATACGTTTCGTCCTTTTTCAATCGGGACTCATCAGCATAGAGATATGACTATTCACTACCGGTCGTGCGATTCGAAACCCCGGACTTCAAGTGTTTTTCAACTCCAGTCCGACGTCGCTAATCACTGGGCCAATTGTAAACAGCGAATAAACTATGATAATTTTAACACTTTAACGGCGGCTTTGACGTCGAGGCATTCTACTTCTATTAAGGGAAGGAATGATGCAATATAGGCAAGTGACGTCATGCTGTGTTAATACTACCAATTACAGTGCTCTACTTTCAAGGAGCGACAAATATATATATATATATATATATATATATATATATATATATATATATATATATATATATATATATATATATATATATATATATATATATATATATATATATATATATATATATATAATGTGTGCATGTTAATATACAAAAACAATTCTTTTATATAGTTCAGGTCGATTTTATTCACTTAGAGACACGTGTTACTTTTTCTTTGCTCCGAAAGTGACATTCATTCACAGTATGATATAACTCTGATCTGTTCATATATATATATATATATATATATATATATATATATATATATATATATATATATATATATATATATATATATATATATATAATTCCCTGTCCAGAAAAGTTTTAGTACGCATGTAATGTTCCTTAATGGCGGTTACAAACAAGATATGATGCTAATAAATTTTATGTCTAGAATGCTTATTTCAATTTAGATTGAAATCCATTGCACGATTTTGATCTTATAAAATGTCTAAAGGTAAAAAATTAAGTTTAAGGGTTCTTAAGAATAAATTGAAATTCAGGGGTTCTTACTTAATTGGTGTCTAATGATCATAATCGAATTCAATGCAAATCTAAAATATTTGAATTTTCAAATGGGAGATTATGCACGTAGTATTCCAACTAAAACTTTTTAAAACACGCCATAGAAAAATAAATTTGGAGAATATCTATTAATTGATGTGTAATGACTATTGTAAAAATTTCACAAATATCGGAGGTATCTGAATTTTCACGAAGGGGGTCCACCCCTTTTACCCCATACGCATAAAACTAAATTAAACTAAATATAGCCCACGTTGGGACCCCTTACACTTTACAGTTGTGTTCCGAAATTCATAGTGATCGGTTTATAAGTTTAGGAGTGAATTAAGTACATACAAATATATAAACATAACTGACTTCATATATATATATATATATATATATATATATATATATATATGTGTGTGTGTGTGGGGGGCGTATCTGTAGGCGTGTTGCGTGTGTTTGTGCGCGCCCCGATTGCGTTGTGTATTTATTTAAATATGCGAAAAATATGGAGAAATTTTAATATTCCTTTTTGCTTTTGTGTTTATTTTTCCTTTCAATTCGTCTTGTCTGTGAAAAAGGTTGCCTAATAGTAAGAGGAATATTAAAATTTCTCCATATTTTTCGCATATTTATATAAATACACAACGCAATCGAACGCGCACAAACACATGCAACACTCCCACAGATACCCCCCCACACCATATATATATATATATATATATATATATATATATATATATATATATATATATATTAAATTTCAATAGCCACAATACATTAGTATATATATATATATATATGTATATATATATATATATATATATATATATATATATATATATATATATATAGTACATGTATTGTATAGTTTCTGTAAATGTAAATCCGTAGAAACTCAAGTGTTTATAAAAAGTGCTCAATACCAAGTAGAGCTGTTTATAAGTATAAATTTTTATTTATACAAACATTATTGGTTACATATGTGCATACATGTTTCGGTTGCACTTTTCCAAGAAAGTCAACCTCATCAGACCAAGAATTTTTCAGGAAAAATTCTTGGTCTGATGAGGTTGACTTTCTTGGAAAAGTGCAACCGAAACATGTATGCACATATGTAACCAATAATGTTTGTATAAATAAAAATGTATACTTATATATATCTATATATATATATATAGAGAGAGAGAGAAAGAGTGAGAGAGAGAGAGATAGATAGATAGATAGATAGATAGATAGATAGATAGATAGATAGATAGATAGATAGATAGATAGATAGATAGATAGATAGATAGATAGATACTTTTCACTTTATTTCTCATTCGTTTGTATCATGTTGCTCTTCGGAGAGAAAAATATCAAAAAGAAAAAATTAAGAAAACTAAGAAATGAATAACACCGCCATGTTCTCTGATAACATCAATCGTTGCAATAAAACGCCGGGATATTTTGGGCTCTTTTCTAGCATCGAATATTCAGCGCGAATTGGTGCATGAGCTCCTGAGTGGCTCACATCGACTTCGGGACAGTAAATCTGAAATTTCGAAAAAGAAGTCAGAAACGTTTTACAAAAACAAAACGCCTTTTGAATGTTCAGTTACAGACACATTTTTATGTATTGTGTGTGTTTGTGAACAATAAATAAAATCATCAGCTCTAATATCAATACGAAAATATCTTAAAATTGGACGCTCTTTGCAGTATAAATATTAGAAACTGTAGATTATGTTTAACGTAAAAGAAAATACCCGATTTCTTATAAACTTCAATAAGAAGATAAAATTATTAAGTAAAAAGCATGAATTTATGTGTGAATTTATGTTGGATTGACTCCATTGTTATTTTCTATTTCAAAAGAGTTCTGTCAGGGGAGGCAATCATTGGTCATTGCGTAATACAGACATATAGATAAACATATGTTTTTCTATTTAAATCCCCGAAGAAACGAAAATAAAAACAACAAGCCGCGCGTGCGTGCCCCCCCCCCCCTTGTATTTGACTCGATGTGGGGGAGTGTAAAATGCAATAAATTTGGGCAATTTGGGGCATTTTTGACCCCCCCCCCTTTGACCCCCTGGGGGCGCGAAACAGAATTTTTCTGAGGTCAAGTATGCTCATTTTATATCCAGAACAATTGCCTCTACGTCTTTGAATGGATGAATCAAACGTTATGGGAGAAAAGGGTAATTTTTGCCATTTTGGGGGCTTTTGACCCCATGGGGGCGCGAACCAGATTTTTTCCAAGGTCAGCGATACATATTTTCTATTAGGAAGAATTGCCTCCACATTTTGGCCGAGTTTCAGAGAAATTGAATGGATGGATGAAAAGTTATGGGGCAAAATAATGTCATTTTTTTGCCATTTCGGGGCATTTTGACCCCCTGGTGAGCTAACCAGATTTTTTTTCAAAAATCGGAGAATGTCACTTTCTAACCTGACCAAAGTTACAACTTCATGCAAAATTTCAGAGAAATTCAATGGATGGTTGCGGAGAAAAATCCGGACGGACGGACGAACGGACATGCCTCAAAAAATAAGTCCCCCGATTTTATAAATCGGGGGACCAATAATGCGCTCAATCAAACTGTTTGTAATAAAGGCCACTTCTTTCATTGGTACATAAAGATTAGAAGATAGCTACATGTATAAACACTGTTAATTCTCCGAGTTCGCTTTTCGCTTGATGCCATTCGTGTACACATCTGGTATATATATATATATATATATATATATATATATATATATATATATATATATATATATATATATATATATATATATATATATATATGTGGGGGGGGGTGCTGCAGCAAAATCCGACACTTGACAAAAAGAAAACAAAATAGGCAATAAAAACAAAAGTTGTATAAGCAGAGACCAGACAGTTAATTTAGCAACAGTTAATGTTACATATTACATTATTTGTCAATGTAACCGCCAGCGGCGGGGACGACTATCTCAAGGCGGGCACGAAATAAAACACACTCTTTGGCGATCATGCCCTTGTTTATGGCAGCCTTCAGAGAGTCGACCGTGTTGTGGGGGTGCTTGTTCATCTTGATCTCGATCATGCCCCAGAAGAAATAGTCAAGGGGGTTGCAATCCGGTGAAGAGGAGGGCCACAAGTCCGGCGACCAGTGGCTAGGAACTTTGGTGCGAATACTCCAAATAATACAAATTATCAATCCTCATCTCAAAAAAATCCGAAACAGGAAAACGTTATTGCATACTTACTTGTGATGAAAAAAAGTTGGCATACCAAAAATTTCGGAAGATAATCCAGTAGAAGTATAATTTAAAAGAAAAATGAAGTTTCGATAATATGTGTGAAGTTTATGTTAGATTGACTCCATTATTATTTTCTATTTCGAAAGAGTTTTCTAAAATCTTTGGCATGCAAACTTTTTTTTATCACAAGTAAGTATATACTAACGTTTTCCTATTTCGAAATTTTATAGATAGATTTCTTAGTTTTTTCGGGTGAGAAATTTTTATAATTTATATTATAAAAATGTCTTACTCGGAAAACAAACTAATGGGTTTTATTAGCTAATGAAAAAAAAAGGAGTATTTTAAGATAAATAGTATTTTACGAAACATCGTTTACGAGAAAATATAATCTCCTTTAATATAAACCTGCATTGGATACTTTTACTATCGCAAGCCTAAATAGCCAAAACTTAAGAATTAAAGGTTCCGAGTTCAATTATATGTTTCGGAATCCGTAATTGTTTTACTATTAATCGTATATTTATTTAAAAGGAGATTATTTTACGTGATTTATACATTATTATTTTACGATTAATCAATTGCTTAATATTAAATAAAATCTTACGAAATTAAATGCACCATAATGCATTTCGACTGATTTATAAACAAGTCAACCTCATTTAATTTTTGCTTAATAGTTGAACACATAATTAATCTCTCTCTCTCTCTATATATATATATATATATATATATATATTATATATATATATTATATATATATATATATATATATATATATATATATATATATATATATATATATATATATATATAGGCTGAATCTACAAACTGCGTTTGATCCCATAAGATCACCTGCATCACCACGTGTGAAAGGTAGGACACGCGAAACGATATAGAGGTTGGTATGTAAGTAGGAAACCACTTTAATATTTAAAAATGTTTACAGTTAATACCCTGTTAAGATTTAATAGTCTTAATAGTAGAGCCCTGTTTGGAGTCACAAGATTGTTGTCACTAGCGATAATGCAAAGTTCCGCTCGAGCGTCGAACACTTTCGACAACAATACGCTTAAACCCGCCTCCCGGGTAAGGGTACGTCAATTTCAATTACTGTTTGTGGCGATTTCTCGCGGCCCTATGGGCGTAGGTGTTAAGCTCGAGATTCTACGTTGAATCTACGAACTGCGTTCGATCTAATGCGACCGCCTGCAATCGCCACTCCTGCACTGATGAGGATGGCAAACCCGAAACGATATCGTCTGTATGTATAAAAACATTTTAATATATATATATATATATATATATATATATATATATATATATATATATATATATATATATATATATACATTAAAATGTTTTTATGAAATTTTTTATATTCATATACAGGGTGGGCAAAAATAAGGGTCCTATTTTTAAAAATTCATAACTTTTTTTTTAATTGATTTTTTTTTTTTTTTTTTTTAGAATAAGTAAAGGACCCCTTCCGAAGCAAGCATGAGCCGTATTAGCCCTAAGGAACGTACCCTCATTTAGAAAACATTATTTTTGCTTAAAAAACTCAAAACAGTGTAAAAAACAATACTTTAGTTTTTGTAAGTTTTAAGAAGTGTTTTTCGGCTAAAATTTGTTTTGTTTATTTCAAAAAATCTCGGAAGGGTCAGTCTACACACACATAAAGTTTGGTGAGTTTAACTTTTATTTTGTGGAAGTTATTCAAATTCAAGTTATTCAAATTTAAAGATAGGACCCTTATTTTGGCCCACCCTTTATATATATATATATGAATATAAAAAATTGCATAAATTGATACATATTTTATTACATCGAAAGTTCAGATGCAAGGAGTTATATGTAACTCCTTGCATCTGAACTTTTGATGTAATAAAATTTGAATCAATTTTATGTAATTTTATGTAATTTTATGCAATTTTTTATATTCATCTTCCCTTCTTTAAAATTGATTGCTCTACTTAACGTATTGAGCAATTTTTAAACCCCACTTGTGGGAGTAAGATAAAAACTGGCCTTGTGCCTAATTCCTGGAGAGGAATAAATCAATACTGAACTATTAAGCTTTACTTTATCGCGATACATCACTTAACGATACTTCACTAATCGTTAATTCTATCATCATTAATATATATATATATATTTTTTTTTTATTATTATTATTTGTTTGTTTTTATCATTACTATTATAGATGTTTTATCTTTGAATTACTTTAATTTATTCTTGATTCTAACCTCTAATTTATTGCTTTCATGATTTAGTATATCTAGACTTTTTATTATTAACTTTCACTTTTCTTTTTTCTAATATTACCATTTTTTAAATTACTTGTTTTCATTTTTCATTTTTCATTTTACAATTTTTATTTTTATTTTAATTTTATTACTTCTAGACTTCAGTATTTAAATTTGTTGTATTCTATATATTTTAAATTGTTTTATTTGTATTATAGTCGTCTTTACATTTGAGTACTGTGAAATTGCATGAGAAACAGTTCTGGTTTTCCCACATTAACTGGGTTTTTTTTTCCAAGTAATGCTAAAATATGGTGTTCTTACTCTCTTGACCTCTGTATGTGATTATATTATAAGTGGGGAGCGTTGATGAAAAGACTTTTTGGAATCATCTAAAACAAAATAAAATTGTCCAAATTGTTTTAGAAAGGATCGTACGTCAAATATTCGTTGTATTTGAATTCTTGGAACTGACGAAAATAATGTTATGATTTTATTTACCTCAACTTAACTTTTATATATATATATATATATATATATATATATATATATATATATATATATATATATATATAAAGAAAAATTGTCGAAGAGTGATAAACATGCACGGATGTCCAAATTTATTTCAAACTTCAAATGTTCAATGCAAGGTATATTATGTAATGAAATTATGTTTATACGTTTATAGCGCTTTCATAATTTTATTACAGAATATACCTTGCATTGAACATTTGAAGTTTGAAATAAATTTGGATATCCGTGCATGTTTATCACTCTTCGACAATTTTTCTTTATACTTTGCTCTATCTCGTATATTGAGCTTTTACGATTTCACTATAGGTTCTTTCTACTAAAAGTTTACTTTTAGTTTCTTACTTATATATATATATATATATATATATATATATATATATATATATATATATATATATATATATATAATAAGGTGAAGTAGTTTGCTTGAAGCATTGTGTGTAATACGTATATAAACGCATATTAGAAGGCTATCACAATGTAAGAAATAGAAATATGTCGGCGTTGAGAAGTAAGACCAAAACAAGTGATTTCAATTTATATATTTTTCACAAAAAAAATTTGTTAATAATTTTTTTTTCTATATAGAAAATCTTACTTGATTAGGCAAGACTTCAACAATGTGTGTGACCGTGTTCCATAATATATTTCGAGGAAAAACTCTTTATCAAATAGTGGGTGTTTCAAATCTAAAAAAAATGCTATATAGGAAAAAAATTATTTTAAAAAAATATATAAATTAAAATTACTTGTTTTTGTCTTACTTCTTAACGCCGACATATTCCCATTTCTTGAATTGTGATAGCCTTCTAATACCCTTCTCTCTCTCTCTCTCTCTCTCTATATATATATATATATATATATATATATATATATATATATAGAGAGAGAGAGAGAGAGAGAGAGAGAGAGAGAGAGAGAGAAAGAGAGAGATAGAGAAAGAGAAAGAGAGAGAGATGGGGAGAGCGATCGGTCTGGCGCAAGTGTATCTATGTTGGCTGTGGCAGATTAGAGGCAAAGTGTATAGAGTACTCCATTTAAAACGTACTTTGCGGAACGTCCGAGCCAAGTTTCAACCTTACCATGTGTGTGGTTTATGTGACAGTGTCTGTCTGCCAAGAGCTTCTCTACTAAGTCACATGAGATCCCAATATAGTCGCCAAATAAAAATATGTCAAACAGAAGATTTATATGGTAACATACAAACAGAAACCAGTAGCCTTGTATGTCAGCAAGTAAAAATAAGTCGAACCTGCTAAGCCATCTGCATGCTCAAACTCGGGCATTGCAATCTTGTAGGGATGGCCTTCTTCTATTAAGAGGTGACAATCATATGTATATATATATATATATATATATATATATATATATATATATATTTATAATTATATATATATATATATATATATAATTATAAATATTTTTTTTATATACATACGTATTCATTTCATCCTTACGGGAATCGTCAGTGTCATACCGGTCGCAGGAATCGATCCCTAGACACGAGTCATGTTTTTAACTCAAATTCCGAAGCTTTAGCCCACACGGGCACTATGAATAACATCATAAATCAACGAGAGATTAAACCTATTAATAACAGTCGCCGTCAAGAGTGTTTGACTGTTGAAGGAACGTGCATTAGAGCTACGATGACAGCTGTGTTAATACTACACACTACAGTGCCCAGCCTGGATTTGGGGGCGACAAATAATTATAAAATATTTGTTTTTATCTACATACGTATACGTTTCATCCTTACGGGAATCGTCAGGGTAGGGATTATTATTCATACCAGTCGCAAGACTTGAACCCGGAACACGATTTGGGGGCGACAAATGATTATAATTTTATATATATATATATATATATATATCATAAATGGGTAGATTTGTGTAAAGCCTTTCATGAGATATGTTTGCGCGCTGCTGTCTCTTCTGGCAGTATTTCGTTGTCATTTTATGATATAAAATCAGAAGCTTACTAGCCCGAACGTGAGAGATTTCTTTCAAGACAAGTGAACAAAATAAGGACAACAGAGAAACACTGAAAACGAAAAAAGAATTTCGAAAATTCTCCTTTGTTTTGTTGTTTGCTGTGTATTAATTTTAAGTTTTGGCATTTTTATTTTTATAATTTTATTGTTATTCTTTTATATTCAGATATTTGTTCTATTTTTACATTTAATGTTAAACTTTATGTTTTCTTGTGTTTTTTTCTTTCTGAACACATTTGTTTGTCCTACTCGTTTCAGTTTGTTTACGCGGACATTAAGTTTGATCGAACTAAAATAAATGTCTGTTTTATTGATTTTTACTGCACGTAAGAAAAGAGATTTGAGGGTTGATTGTGTGACAACAGTCGAAGAATTCGAAATCACCTGAAAAGTGAACTGTTTCTGTGTGTGTTTTCCATGCTTAATGCAAAACTGATCTAGTCAAGTTAAGCAATAAATCCAATATATATTTATTAATTAATTGTTACGTACATAGAAGGAATTCATGGACACGTGTTTCTGGCACTTAGACGTCATCAGCATGGCTAACCTGGATACTATTGTCAGTCGTCTGACATTTTACTACATGACTAATTATATATATATATACATATATATATATATATATATATATATATATATATATATATATATATATAAATAAATAAACTTTATATATATATATATATGTATACATATATACATATATATAAATAAATAAACTTGATATATATATATATATATATATATATATATATATATATATATATATATATATATATATACATACATATATAAAAATAAATAAACTTTATATATATATATATATATATATATATATATATATATATATATATATATATAGTCTAGGAAGTTTCTCAACCATTAAAACTATATTTAAAAAAAAAAGAACTTATAGTCCCAAGTCTTTCAGTGGAAAATCACTCATGTAAGTCAATTTATTTTTTTACAGTTATTATATTAGTTTGTTTCTTACACTATTTTAAGGGATCATCAGTTGTTTACCATGAAAAACTGTTTCGGGAATTTAAAAACAAGACAGTATTTAATTTCATGGCTTCCCAGTAGAGTTGATCAGACCCCACTTCCCTTAAAAGACAAACACATAAACGTTCCTATATATATATATATATAAGCTTTATATAAATAAACTTTGTACAATCATTAAGTAACCTACACAAATTAATACCAGTCTGGCGCAAGGCTTATAAATGTGGGAACCCCCCCCCCCCTCCTACAAAGGATCACTATCCTTTTCACAGCTGGGGGGTCCATGTAAATTCCACGGTATTTTCTACATCAATCTGTATAATTCACTGTTAATAATAATATTATTTTTGAATTAATAAATGCCTCTCATGATTAATACTGTTAAAAATAAACGTATTCTTTTTTCTTCTGTAAAAATAATTGTCATCGTCAACTAAATATTCTCTAAATAAATAAAACAAATATGTCTCTTTTTTGTTTTGTTTATTTATTTCAAATTGTAACAATTTAATTCTTATTAAAAACATAAATATCCACTATATTCTTACCGTCAAAATAATTATTAGCTAAATATTCTGCAAATCAATAAAAATGTATTTCACTTTTTGAAATGTATTTATTTAAATTGTTCCTATTAGTCGACGGGGAGACATAATTTGATTTTGGAAAAATACAGTTTAAAATGGGTAAAGTCGGAATTGTTTACCTTAGCGACATCAGATTAATCACGATCTCAATTTTTTTTAATGTATGTGAAAAGTGATAACGTACGTACGAACATGAAATGCCTTAGCGTATTATTATATAGATTTCAACACATCTGTGGATTTCCCAACGGTGTAATAAAACACGACACAGTCGATTACATAGTCTGTAATGATATCCATTACTACAATTACGCATGCACATGTTTTTTTTAGTATGATGTTCAAATAATGTATGTCATCTATATCTATATTTTTTTGCCCGATTTTCCAAGTCAGAACCAAATGGCCTTTAAGCTGTCGAATCAAACATGTGTTATTTTATTTAGGCAAAAAATATACATTCACAACAAGGCTTTTTAAAACAAAAACAATAATCATTAACTTTATTTTTTACCTTAGGCATGAAACCCCGAATCGTTTTGATGGTCATCCAATTTTGTCAAAAACTTTTTGGGCTTACCTTACGCTACACACTCTCTCCAAAATACCACATTCACTCTGTGGCCTGATCTTACTTAGATGATCCCCAATTTGTTTTAAAAGGATTTTATTCACAAAAAATTAATCGTGGAGAGTGGGACGACATTTACAAATATTTAAAAAATGAAATAAAAATGTAGGTTAGTAGAGCTCTCCTAAGTGTTAGACCGCCCACTGTTTTCACGGTGCTCCGAAAACAAGCAGGTCGGTCTTTAGATGGGAGTGGGGGCTAAGTGGGATGTCAAAAATAGAACAGATCTGAGAATGGGAATGGATGGCGTCCTACGGAAGCAAAATAAATGTGGGGAGTGGGCATCTTTGGAAGGTCTCTAGTACCAAAAAAAAAAGAAAGGGGCAGGACTCATTTGCTCCACTAGCTAAGGGACTTTTACATTTGATGGGGGGGGGGGCGCAAAACCCAAGACTGTGATTTTTGTACCCTGTTATTGGCAATATAATAACGTACCACGCTACAATGTATTTTAAAAATTTCTTAGTCTGGCCCAGACAACCTATATTATGAAACATTTTTAACTAATAATAGGGGTAGGACGTATGGGTGAAAATTTCAGATTCATGCGAGTAGTATTTTTTTGTGTTCATTTATACATTAATAACACTAAACAATCAAACATTTTGAAAATTTTGCAAAATATCAGAAGGTGCAGGCCACTAGTTTTTGGCTATTTTACATTCATGAAAACCCTTTCACAGCCTGAAAATGGTCCTAAATTAAAGTACTATATCAGATTTAACCATCTATATCCATTCATAGCTTTTGAGGATGTTTTAGGACATGCAATGTCGCATGAAACCACTTTTTCACCGAAAAATGATGGATTTTGAGTCCCGTGGAGCCCTAGCGGCTATTTTTGGCCTGCACCTTCTGAATTCTGCAAAATTTTCAAAATGTTTGATTGTTTAGTGTTATTGATGTATAAATGAACACAAAAAAAATACTACTCGCATGAATCTGAAATTTTCACCCATTACGTCCCACCCCTACTAATAAGCGAAAAAAAAATCAAATTCAATCAGGGGAATAGCTCATATTTTTACTTCAAGAATACAAAAAAAGAGTTATCTCCCTTACAATTAACATTTTAATTCTTTTTCTGTGTAAGTTTTTTTTTAAATATGGGTAAAAAATATAAATTAAAATCTAAAATAATTTCACTGCATCCCGGGCAACGCTGGGTAAGTAAAGTTAGTGTTTAATAGAGATTTTTTACTTGGTAAAAAAAAAAAAATGGTTGTAATAAAATATCTATTTAATTGATAAGTCTACGGGTCACGAGCTGGTCCTGCCGCTATTACCACGAGTGTTCGGTTCAGATTCGCAATTTCACTGTGTTCGGATGTCTTTTGACAGCTAATTTACTTTTGTTTGATTTATGTGTTTTACGCATTCAATAAGAATTGATAGTTTTAACATTGAAATGAATTAAGAAATCAGTTTCTTTTTTTTTTATATATATATTGATTTATTCTTCACTTTTGGACATCGCTTATTTTAATTAAGAATCTAATTTCAATGCTTAATGAAAAAGAAAATGGCGCTTTTAAGAATAGGTATCCAGACATTTGCCTTTGTGACGTAGTCGACACGTAAGCAGTTCTGACTACGAACGGAGAAAGGCGAATCCAGTTCCGACTTTTGCCCAGAAATACAAATAAAAAAGGCCTATTACTTGGCAGATGACTATTTTTCAATCAATTAGAAAGATCAATTTCCAACTTTTACGTAATTTGTTGGATACCCTTTTTACGTTTGCAACTTTTTATTTGGAATTTTTTGGATATCTCTTCATTTCTCTTTACTAAAATGGTAATGTTAGGGTTAGTTGAAGCTTAGTTTAGGGATAGTTTAGGGTTAGGTTAGGGTTAAGATAAAAAAAAAATAGTTGGGTTCGTAGTGTAGAAGTACCGAAATAATATTACAAAATAAACTTAAATACAAGATAAAATCAACAATTTATGTCATTAAATAACTTCTTCACAAAAAACTAATAATACATTCTGTTTGTTCGGTAAAGTTCGTTAACATTCGCCAGTCTCGGAAGTCTCCGGTGAAACACGGAGTTGATGACGTAACTACTGACACTTTCTTGGATACCTATTCCTAAAATGTACCAAAATATTATATGTACATATTCTAGGAGATATTAGGTATGTGTATATATAATAGGAATGTACAGATCGAATACACTTAAATATTGTATCAGATAACTCCCAACAAATTGTAAATTCATTGTTTTACCATTATTTCATAACTAGCGGAACTTCGTGAAAATTCCACGGTGCTTTCAACATCAGTCTGTATAATTCACTGTTAAAAATAATTTTCCTTTTTGAATAATAAATATCTGCCAAGATCAATATTATTGCATTTAGCCT
>OY744538.1:27499125-27501625 GCA_963556195.1 Sepiola atlantica
CTTTAAAACTATATATATATATATATATATATATATATATATATATATATATATATAAAGCAAACATTGTTTAACATAACAGAATTTCTACTTGATTATACCATTTTGTATTTTTTAAAGGTTTTTTAATAATCTTTTGGCGTCAAAATTGTTAAACAAATAATCAATCTTCTGTCAGTATGTTTCGATTCTTCGTCGAATCATCTTCAGGTGACAAAAACCAATGAAAAAAACTGGAGAAAACATAAAAAATTGAGGGGAAAAAAAACAATCGAGACGTCGTATGTTTTAATTTATTCTCTTCGTTTCTCCAGCTTCTATTTTAATTTGTTTTTTGTCGCCTGAAGATGATTCGAAGGTGAATCGAAAGTGTTCGTTATACTTACTATTTTTAATTTTTTTTAATTTTTACACAAAAAGATTATTAGAAAAATTGTAAAAATGAAAATCGTATAATGAAGCAAAGAATTATGTTATGCTTAACAATGTTTGTTAAATATAACTATACATATATATATATATATATATATATATAAGTTGTTGTCCTTGGTTAGAAAGCATTGTTTATATGGAAATATTAATTATCAAAAATAATAATTAGCAATTAGAACGCCAGACAATGCATTTTAGTTTAAAAAAAAAAGAAAGTTAATAAAACTAAAATGCATTGTCTGGCGTTCTAATTGCTAATTATTATTTTTGATAATTAATATTTTATATATATATATATAAAGGAAGAAAGAAGAGAAAATGATAATAAAACAAATGTAAAGTTACATACTTTACGGGTGTATTATATTCAAACATTACAACAGAGAATAGTCTACGAAAATGTCCTTTAAACCTAGGTTTTCCAAAGAAAAATGTCATCTCTACAGAAGGAAAACAACAATTATTTAACAGACATTGAAAAGTTTGGGAAAAAATACCAATCATTTATGAATTCTGAAAAAAAAACAAGAAGTGTATGTGGGAATGGGGTAGAATGTTTTTTTAATAATGAATCCCTAGATATATTATGAGGTGTTCTTAAAAGAAAACGCAAGCAAATCTTTCGCTCTCAGAATGATTCTTATCGTCAACGATGCAGTTTTATTTACAACCAAAGTTTCCTACCCCACAATACCGAAAACCCCACATTGGGGAATCATGACAGCCAAGATAGATTTAAGTTGAAGTAAACACAGAAAAATAAATCGAATAATATTCCACGATGATCTTGACAAAATCAAATAAAAATAGCCAAACCACATAAACATCTACACAGACGGATCCAAACGAAATGATGCAACAGCCAGTGCACCGTTACTCAATAAATCAAGTACAAAGCAAACAACCCTCCTAAAATACACTACTATTTTCAGTGCAGAAATGCATGCAATAACCCTAGCATTTAGTCTAGTCTCCAACAACAAACATCGCAAATATACAATCTTTTCGGATTCTCAATCTGCCATAATTGCAATTAAAAATAAAAAGATACACACTCCTCTAATTGTAAATTCACTCAACAAGCTAACAGTCATCGAGAAATTATTTTCTGATGAATACCAAGCCACACCAGTATCAAAAGAAAATGAATAAGCCGATTCGACAGTAAAAACTGCATTTAACATCCCAACTGATGTACATTTTTAAATCCCCTACTTAGAGATGACTCCTTGGCCTTTTGGCTAAGATCAAAGTGTAGTATCTGTTCCGATGGACACTGCACTTCATAGATCGGTATTGTCTTGGCCTTCGGGGCTTGATTTCCGCCGGTCTATGGGTCTGTCCTGTGCAGTTCTAGGAGGTCCACCCTCCCAGGCTTTGCCTCCCCTCTTTGGGGAGGAGTAAGTTTATTGCTTACTGCCTGAGGCGCCCCTACCGGGGAATGCCGACGGGACTGCCCAGGCAATTTTTAATGGCCAGAGTGCTCACCTTCTCGGGCGCTGGCTTTTCAACCCCCACTTTCCGACCCGATCTTGGGTCACATCTTACTTGTGGGAGTAAGATAAACCTGGCCTTGTGCCTAACCTCCTGGGGAGGTAAATAAATTGGCCTTTTGGCTAAGATCAAAGTGTAGTATCTGTTCCGATGGATACTGCACCCCATACTGGTGTTGTCTTGGCCCTCGTGTCTTGATTTACGCCGGTCAATGGGTCTGTCCTGTGCAATTCTAGGAGGTCCACCCTCCCAGGCTTTGCCTCCCCTCTTTGGGGAGGAGTAAGTTTATTGCTTACTGCCTGAGGCGCCCCTACCGGGGAAAGCCGACGGGGCTGCCCAGGAAATTTTTAATGGCCAGAGCGCTCACCTTCTCGGGCGCTGGCTTTTCAAACCCCACTTTCCGACCTTGTGTCACATACACCTATTGTGGGTAGGCGTTAAATACCGGCTTTTTGGCTAAGATCAAAGTGTAGTATCTGTTCCGATGGATACCACACCCCATAAACTGGTATTGTCTTGGCCTTCGGGGCTTGATTTACGCCGGTCTATGGGTCTGTCCTGTGCAGTTCTAGGA
>OY744538.1:27506625-27511625 GCA_963556195.1 Sepiola atlantica
TTCAGACCCAGAAAAAGCAATTATTCTCCGTTTGTCTGAAACATCACTCAAAGAATGTGAGGAATAAAGGACAAAATAAGGGAAGCGAGAATTACGAGGCTGCCGAAAGTAAACCCAAAGGCCTAGTTTATACTCGCTTGAGGCGTACCTGGGGATTGCCGACGGGGCTGCTCATGCATTTTATAGGTCAGAGTGCGCGTATCTTAGTGCAATGGTTTCCGAACCCACACTTAACCTTGTGTCTAATCTCCTCTGGAGAGAAGATAAATAATATGAACGACAGACGGAATGACAAAGTCTGTTATAGAGATGAGTCCGCTTGTCTTGAAAATGCTGTTTCAAACTTAAGCGTGACAGATCGATGAAATTTTTTTTTTTCAAACTGAGGTCTGACGGATCGACGGACGGACGAAACTTCGCATGGAGGTACGAGGACGTATCTGACAGTACTCGAAGTCGTCATATAATGGTTGGAGAACGAGCGCAGAATACTACTTCCGTTATTAACAGCGCTAATTCGCATTAATCTTCGCTTCTATCATTATCATTATCAACATTGTTTCGGATATGATTAGCGTCCAACGTAATGGGCACCATCTTTTACAGCTGTTCATTCTTAGTACATATCTTAAGGATCGACTGACACCCATCACAATACCATAGCAACGTTAATAAACACAGATATGAATGCTCCAAAAGTAAACATTTCTTTTTTCGCCAAGACATCGGCTGAGACATTCTCTCGTCTTCACTTTGTTACATAGCCGTCCCGGGAATAGGCTGTGGCAGTTCTTGTTTTATCACTCGTCATTTTTAACACCATAAATCATATAATTTGCATATATTTAAATTTCTCGCACCTTCAATCTTTCCTCGTCGCGTAGAGGGGTGCGTCGTCTAGTGGTTGAATTCTTTCTTCTTTCTTTCTGCCGTGAACCACGCCGCTGCAACACAAAAGCTCCATGACCGACTCAATCGACAAACAATCTTTTAAACTTTCAATTCTTTTTATTACAAGCGTTAGTTATCTATCGGCTTGGAGATATTCACCAACGTCGAGAGAGAGAGAGAGCAAATTACTGTATTCGTAATTACTTATCAATTAAGTCCTTAACCATTCGTGGAGGGGGGAAGAGATCCTTCGCCTGTATTTTCTTAGAGAATCAATTCCCCTAATCTTAAATCACGTCTCATAGGTTCGCCTCCAAAACCCAGACTGGCAAAAACTCTGCTTCCCACGCTAAAGCCCGTGACGTCACGGAACCTCTATACGCAGGGGCATTCGTCACAGATTGACTCCTTTGAACCACTGACCTAAAAGGTCTCATCAAAATGGTGGCCCGTTATGTCTGTGAGTTCCAACCGTGAGAACAGCCCTATTCCGCACCCGACTGCACGGGTGCACCCGCACTAAATCGCGCAAGCTAAACCAAACGATTTCCAGCAGATACGTCCACCTCAAGATGCGTCCGCTCCCACAGGGCCATTATCCAACAACTTTAATTCAGTAAGGGTACCTTTTATGGGGCTAACACTTCATTTCTCTATGAGATACATAGATATTCAAGTGTTCAATCAAGATTATCATCTGCCTCTCAAACGTTGAGTTGATAAAGCAGTGAAAAACACTAGTTTTCCTCTCCCCTGAATTCGCCACTTAATTATGTTATAGTTCATCTTTATTGTGGTCCTTTTTGAATTTTGCTGAATTCAGGGACCAGAATCCATATGGTCTGGTAAGTATCCAGCCAAGTGCTGCTACTTAAAGTAACATTACTGGAAAAAAGGCACCATTCCTCGTATCAATCCGTGTATAGCCCTGTTGATAGAGATCTTGCTTGGGCTTCGAATACTACGTTATCTTGAATATTTAGTCTGGGTTTACTTGTAGGATGAAGTATCTTCATGTCAGTTTGTCCTGACAAACCGTTGTACAAAGAGACTGAGGACACTCGCGGATGGTGTCTAGTAGATAATTCACACTCTCCAGTAGATAATTCAAACTCTCCAGTAGATAATTCAAACTCTCCAGTAGATAATTCAAATTATCCAGTAGGTAATTCAAACTCTCCAGTAGTTAATTCAAACTCTCCAGTAGATAATTCAAATTATACAGTAGGTAATTCAAACGGTAATAGTTAATTCAACTATCCAGTAGTTAATTAAAACTCTCCAGTAGATAATTCAAATTATCCAGTAGATAATTCAAACTCTCCAGTAGTTAATTCAAACTCTCCAGTAGATAATTCAAATTATCCAGTAGGTAATTCAAACGGTAATAGTTAATTCAACTATCCAGTAGTCAATTAAAACTCTCCAGTAGGTAATTCAAACTTTCCAGTAGGTAATTCAAACTCTCAATTGCGTAACCAAAACTCTCCAGTAGGTAATTCAAATTCTCTATTGAGTAATCCAAACTCTCCAGTAGGTAATTCAAACTCTCAATTGGGTAATTCAAACTCTCCAGTAGGTAATTCAAACTCTTAATTGGGTAATTCAAACTCTCCAGTGGAGTCTGCGTTCGCGCCGGACGTCCATAGAAGGGAAATATGTCAAAAGCTCCTACAAGAGCTTTGTAAATAGATCGTCATAATCAGATCTATTCTGAAACTACATTAAACAGAACATTTAAATAAGAATGTTTCAGTTTCAACAAAAGTGGTGCAATAATATCGTGGGGTCTGCGTTCGTGCCAGACATCCCAAGGATGGAAATATTTTTAAACATAAATATTTGAACATATAAAGCATATAAACATTTACCAAAATGACCGTATTAAATAACCGAAAATTATTATTATTATTATTATTATTATTATTATTATTATTATTATTATTATTATTATTATTTACTCACTAGGAGTTCTCACACAGGTCATCAGTGATTGCTCACACACAACCGGTGGTATTCCCTGGAGTCTGAGTGACAACAAGTCTCCCCAGATTTCCAGTATTCTCCACCTCTTTTCGATAGCCACCGCAAATAAATCTGCAGTATCACAACAGCCGCTAACCATTGATTTCTCGCTGGTAAGGACTATTGGTCTTCTCTGGGATTTGGGTGGCAATAAGCCTCCCCGAGGTCCCAGCAGTCTCTGCACTTCCAGTGGAGGTCTGGTTTGTGCTGTCCCTCCTCGATCTTCTCATCCTCCTTGACCCTATGCAAATATTTTGTCTGGTGTAAGCCTAGGCCGGCACTATTTAAAAAAATAAATAAATAAAATAATCTTTTTTTAAATTAATTTTAAAAAATATATTATTATTATTATTATTATTATTATTATTATTATTATTAAATTATAACTACTATTATTTCTACGATTTCTTAATGTTTACTCATGATATATTTTTTGCTACAATGACTTCATCTTATCTATTTTTACATACTCATTTTTAAACTTTTCTTTTAAATTATATTTTTAATTTAAGTTTTTTATTACGTCTTTTTATTTTTAATTAAATCTTCTAATCTTGTAATCTTTTCATTATCTCACGATGTACAGTTGTATTGGTTTCTTTTAGATTATTGTAGATTTTCTTAAGATATTAATTTAAGCTTTATATATTTTTAACGATTAAACTTTTAACTTTAAATTTTTTTACAGTTTGGCTTCCCTTCTCCCTCTTCTCTCACATATATATATTTCTCTATATCTAGCTCTAGATATCTCTGCTCTCAATGTTACACTTCCTCTTTCAGGTATTGGCTTTATTAAACTTTATTTCCTCACACCCGGACATTTTTAATGTCATATTTTCTTTACTTTTTCTTCCTTTCATTTCCCTGCTCCGTCCTCTCCTTTCCCTAACAGTTATATGTATTTTTCTCCTTTTCTTTTTCCTTTCTCTCTTCTATCTTTATACCTATTTATATTATTATTTTCTTTCCCTTTCCCTGTCTCGCTTTTGCCTTTTCCCCCCTTTTCCTTGTCCTTTATATCATTATAATTTTATAGTTTACTTGAATTATCCTATTGTAGATTTTGTCCATTTGGGAAGACACGGTCATTTTTTGTGTTCTGCCTAGGACGTATCTAATCGGCAATGATTTTTTGTTGTTTTTTTATTTTTTTATCAATTTTATCGGGACATATACACTTGTGTATTTTGGGGGGCCGAGCCACATAACTACCAATGATCTTGTACCTCCTCCTTGAACCTCTTCATTTTTCAGACTGGAACTTCTCACTGCTTGGATTCTTTGGATAACACTCTATTCTTCATCTTACATCTGTTTCATAGATCTGATTCTTTGGGTATGTTTACATAAACATTTTATACGTCTTCATTGAAGATGATTTTCTTTGCTCAAATTTTTTTTAAATATACAGGGTGGGCCAAAATAAGGGTCCTATTTTTAAAAATTCATAACTTTTTTATTTATTGATTTTTTTTTTTTTTTAGAATAAGTAAAGGACCCCTTCCGAAGCAAGCATGAGCCGTATTAGCCCTAAGGAACGTACCCTCATAATAGAGTGGTACTTTAAATCCAATGAGTCGATTTCGGAGACTCAACTCATCTATCGGCGTCATTACAACACCAGAAACTCTCCTTCGGAAAAAGCAATCCGATGAATTATTGCTCGTTTTAGGGACCAACAAGGAATATCCGACATGAAGTGGTAGGCCTCGTACTGTACGAACAGCTCAAAATTTCGAGGAATTGGAGAGAAGTTTGGAGGAGGATGCATCCACATCCACAAGGAGGAGATCAAAAGAACTTGGCATTTCTCGAAGCTCACTTCGGAGAATGCTAAGAGAAAGAGGATATTTTCCATATAAAGTGCAGCTAGTTCAAGAACTTCAACCTCGAGATAATGAAAAAAGACTTGAGTACGCTATGCGACTCCAGGATTTGGCCAATGATGATCCCGAGGACTCTTATTTTGGCACACCCTATATGTTTATATTTTCAAATATTTTCAAACACTTGCTAAACAGTAATATAAATTTTACCGATTTATCTTTCTGATTTTCATTTGATGCTAAAAGTGTATTTTG
>OY744538.1:27516625-27616625 GCA_963556195.1 Sepiola atlantica
AATTTTAAACTCCCATAAATGAATTTGTTGAATAAACTTTCTGTTTTGTATTACCGTATTCTTTAACTTTAGAATTTCAAAAATAAATAGCTAAGTGACTTATGAATCACCCTGTATATATATATATATATATATATATATATATAGATATATATATATATATATATATATTTGTGTTATAATGGAATAATTCCAGGAGGAAATCTGGGTATGAGAGCTCAATGTAGTAAACAGAGCAAGAATAACATAAAATATAATAACACGAAATCACATAATTGTTGATGCAATCATTTATTTCAACCGTGCGGTTTTTTCAAGTATCACTCAGACAATTACATTTTTGAGTCTCAAAAATGTAATTGTCTGAGTGATGCTTGAAAAAACCGCACGGTTGAAATAAATTATGGCATCGACAGTTATGTGATTTCGTGTTATTATATCTTATGTTATATATATATATATATATATATATATATATATATATATATATATATGAGAACATCGTGGTTGATTAGTAATGACTGAATAATCGAGATATCGGTAAATAATGAACGAAGTAATTAGATACAATGAATGTGATGTTGAGTAGTTAATATACACTGTACACACCTTATCCATAAAAACGAAGAACGAGAGAAACAACTATAAAAGCTCAATTTTTTTTGGGGGGGGGTGGGTGGGGAGTGAGGGGGGTTGACGTAGATATTTTATGAGAGGTCAAAATATATTGTCAAAGGTTATCTCCATTTTTCTCGTAGGTTATCTCTATTGGATAATAGCTATTTAGTTCACCCATAACTATAAATATTTCGTTCGTAAGTTATATCGTGTTTTTGTCTTTTTATTACAGACATATAAAACAATATTATTACAAACATCCAATACATCGTATAACGTTTTCAAAGTAGGTATGTTGTGTTTAACAGAAAGCCACGTTATACAAGTCAATATGAGGATAAAGTACACAATATATCATGAAATGAAATGCTGCGGAGACAGAATGTATGAAAAGGACAGAAAAGAAAAAAAAGCAATTAAACACAAAAAGAAAAAATAGAAGAGAGACTGACCGGTTTCGTTCGGGTCAAGGAACGTCTTCAGAAAAAGTGAAGATTTGAAATTTATTGAAAAAACTGCAAAACAGGAAAGACGACGCGAACCTGGGAGGGTGGACCTTATGAGACTGGACCGGACCATACCTCAGCCCGACAGCAACAAAGTCACTGTCAAACTGATTGTCGAGGACGTATCCCCGAGTGGTACCAAATTATTAGACGCACAATCTTTTTTACATACTGCTTATGTATATGCGATATCAGTCGTAAGGTTAACTAATTTGCATATCAGTTTTGAAAAAGGACATTTTATTAATTAACTATTATTTGTTATTGTTTTTTTAAATTTAATGATGTTTTGATTTTAATAACAAATCGTTGTGGTTGAGTATTTAGTATTTGTGTTCAAATGTTCAATTCTGAAGTTATGTCAACTTCATTTTCAACAAGCTTCGATCAATTTCAAAATTGCAAGTGAAAAGGTGTTATAGTGTGATGGTGATCTATCCTATATGTGACTAAATGGACTCTTCCAAACACTATCTATAGAGGAGATTACGACGAAATCTCGAAGCGGTCTCCGCAGCTTCAGTTGCAAAGAGACTTCTGACCGCGACATACCAGTCGAGAATCCATTCTCGATAATCAGTTCAGCGGGTACTGGGCTATTTCGGTAGCTGTTTATTTGTCGGGCTGAGGTATTAGTCCTTGGTAGTTCTGGGAGGTCCATCCTCCCAGACGTTGCCTCTCCTCTTTGTGGTGGAGTAAGTTTATTGCATATTGCCTGAATCGGGACTGCCAAAGCAATTTTTAAAGGGTCAGGAACGCAGACTTGACTCTCCCCACTTTCCGGCCTTGTGCCACATCTTTATGCGGTGAGAAGGAATATAAATATGAGCGTTTTCTCTGCAGCTTCAGTTGCGTTGAGACTCTGGACTGCGAAATACCAATCGAGGATCCGTTCTCGACAATGAGTCCGGCAGAAACTGGGCCACTTCGGTAGACTTTTATCTGTCAGGCTGAGGTATTAGTCCTGGCTAGTCCTAGGAGATCCACCTTCCGGGGCCTTACCTCCCTCGTTGAAGTGAAGTAAGTTCATTGCTTACTTCCTGAGATGCCTCGACCGGGGAATGCCGACGGGGCTGCCCAGACAATTTTTATAGGCCAGAGTGCTCCTTCTTTAAGAACGCTGGCCTGGCACTCCCCACTTTCCGGCCTTGTGGCACATCTTCCTGCTTGGAGCAGTCTTTCTGTATTGTACTATTTTGTACTTCTGTAAATACACTCTCTGGTAAATATACCACCGTGTTGTCTTATTTATTATCGGCCCTTCAAGGCAATTTGATTTCTTCTTTCTTTTCCTTTTTACGGACACAGTTAAATACAAACATCAATTTGTATCGGAATTACCAAAATGTTAATATTCATTTCAATATATGAATAAATGATGCAGACTGTTTCGTGTTTACAACACAGTTATGAATGAAATGTTTATTATTTAAAATTAATTCTTCAAGTGATTCAAGAAGCAAATTTGCGAAGCGATAGTGATCCGGCAAAGCCAGCTAGTATGCTATAAGTTATACATCACAGAAAGTCTAGGGTTTGAGGATTACTAACATGAAAATTAAATTAAAAATATGGTTTATGATTTTAGTACTAGTTATTGTATGTTACTTAAATGTAAATAAATTATACGTATTCCCAGATTTTAGTCTCACCATAGACTATTTTCACCTTACCTGGCGGAGAATCACATAATGTGTAACACTATCAAAACATCGACTGAGGAATTGGTTACATTTGGTATCTATAGCATTGCGGGCTGATTTCCCAGTGTTTCCGTGAAACTGAAGGTGTCGATGGAATAAAAAACAAATGTACAGTGTCAATTGATTCTCTCTTTCTCTCTCTCTCTCTCTCTCTCTCTCTCTCTCTCTCTCTCTATATATATATATATATATATATATATATATATATATATATATATATATATATATATATATATTTATATCGTACATGTATTGTATTAGTTTCTGTAAATGTAAATCCGTAGAAACTCAAGTGTTTATAAAAAGTGCTCAATAACAAGTAGAGCTTGGTCTGATGAGGTTGACTTTCTGGGAAAAGTGCAACCGAAACATGTATGCACATATGTAACCAATAATGTTTGTATAAATAAAAATGTATATATATATATATATATATACCTATCTATCTATCTCTCTCTCTCTCTCTCTCTATATATATATATATATATATATATATATATATATATATATATATATATATATCCATTCTATATCGCCAGCAGACCGCACTGGTTCAGGTAAACGGAATGAGGCCGCGATCGTTATGGTTGTCCGCTGTCACCAGTTCTTTATATTCTTGCGTTCAGGCCATTCCTCCAAAAGCTAAGGGGCAAGGCGTCGTTCAATCCGAAACTTGAAACGATATTAAAACCGTCATATATATATATATATATATATATATAAGTTAAAAGAACTTCCGAGACTATATATATATATATATATATATATATATATATATATATATATATATATATATATATATTACATTAAATATTAAATGGTTTTATACCTACAGACGACTACTTTTCGGGTTTCTTACTCATCAGTGCAGGAATGGTGGTTGTAAGCGGTCGTATCGGCTCGAACGCAGTTCGTAGATTCAGCCTAGAATGACAAGCCTATATATATATACATGTGTGTGTGTGAAGTTAGGCATGTACATGGACGGCGGCACAGGGGGCAGGGGGGGGGGGGGCTCAAGCCCCCTCACCTTTTGACTTGAGCCCCCCCACCCACTTTACGGTCATCAATAATTAAATTGATATGCATGCGCTTAATTTTATCTAATTAGCTTATCTATTAATTGATTGTTGGTCTTATATTGTCATCATTACAATATATGACCAACAATCAATTTTATCTAAAATTTGGCGAAAACCAAGCGAAATTGGTGATTTTTTTTTAAATGTCCCTATTCTATAGGTATATTTAGGGACTTTTATTTTCTTCTCCAAAAAATCGACACCCCGAAGCAAAACACGTGAAACTTGAATTAAACTGATTTGGGCATTTCTTTAGTTTAGCTGTGAATCACAATTTATTTGCTTTCCTTTTTTGAAGACAGCGGAAGACAATCAACCGGAATAACAGAATTAGGAGTTTTTATACAAAATCTTCTTTTCTTCTTCTTTTCTTTTTTATATATAAAGTAGAGAGGATTTTTGCCCTGTACATATTTGCTTAATAGGAAAATAACCCCATCCATCACAGGCTACTAAACTTATCGTCATATGAAGCACAAGTAATAGCCACTCACACTGTTGATAGTTTGAAAAAAATTCGTTCAGGTAAATCCTTTGATTTTTTTCTTTGAAGCAATGGAGAAGAAGCGAGAAATACTGGCGGTGGATGATCCAGTCTTGCCTAGAAAGCGCAAACTACCAGCCAATTTGGAAGACGGTAGTCCGGGGTTTCAATTTGATGAGCCGAAGGATAGATACCGTCTACTTTACTTTGAAGGATTGGATCTTGCTATTTCTAGCATTAAACGCAGATTTAATCAACCTGGCTTCCACGTGTATAAATTAATAGATTATATACATAAAAAATCTTGTTGATGAGGTAAAGTTCGGTGAAATCTAAAAGCTGTATGCTGGCGATGTGCGTGTCTACAAATTAAAGGCGCAGTTACCCATTTTTCAAACAATGTTGACACAATGGGTAAACACACAAGATGAGCGAAAGCCAGAAGACATACTCCGTTTTTTCAGATCTATGACCTGCCCTGTTCAATCTGTGGTGTCAGTCCAGCTACAGATGCAGTTTCAGAGCGATCCTTTTCTGCTATGAGACGCCTAAAAACATTCTTACGGTCCACAATGACATCTACACGTTTAAACAGTGTGGCAATTTTGAATATCCACAAAGATAAGGCGTCTTCTTTGAACTTGCATTCTATCGCAAACACTTTTGTACAGCTCAATGATACACGTTTTAACTATATATATATATATATATATATATATATATATATATATATATATATATATATATATATATATATAAGTGTTGCATATCCTTTCTGCCTACAAAAAAGTGGTCGCAGCATATTAATAACTACGACTTGTCACTGTAATCTTTGGCACATTACTCGTTCTCCAATAAACTGGTGTGGAAATGCCTTAATGCATGCAATTGGAAATTACAAATATTGTTAAGAACGTGTTAAGAAATTCTTACCTCCAATCACTGAGTAGTACACGCTATATAGTCAACAAGATAGAGTGGTAAATATCGTATTATATATATATATATATATATATATATATATATATATATATATCACTATTCCTGATATATTTCTATGTATTTAGATATCTGTTTATCTACCTAACTGTTCTCTAGCTAACCACCTACCTGTCTTGTTAATGAAGGATTTACGTCTATACAAAATTAAATTTCCGTTCCAGTCGTGTTTATGTCATCGAAATTGAGTGTGCAAAATCAGAGAATTTTAGACGGTAGACGATGTGGTCCATCCTTTCATCGACTTCTTCGATCAATTACGAACAATCGATTGTTTATATGTCGATCTTGACAACGGTATGATTAACCGATATTTTGAAGATTTAAATATTGGAATCGCACTTATTCAGTCACACTATGTATCAATCATATCTTCTAATATCTATTGCATATCTCACTTTAGAGACACATATTTTAATTTTCATAATTTCAAGGTATATATCATCGTTTTCTAATATCCATCCATTTCTCTGCTATCAGTATTGTCTGCGATTTATTGATCTGTTTTTCTGTCGCTATATCTAACTGTCATACATTTTGTATCTATCTGTTTCTTTGTATGTGTATGTCTATTTGTCCATTTATCTTACATTAATTTCTCATATATATATATATATATATATATATAGAGAGAGAGAGAGAGAGAGAGAGAGAGAGTATATATATATGTATTTATACATGTATATATATATATGTATATATGTATATATATATATATGTATATATGTGTATGTATATATATATGTCTATATAGCACTGTAAAATATTTTAAAGTATTAAATACATTTGTACCTACATACGATATCGTTTCGGGTTATTTACCCTCATCAGTGCAAGAGTGGTGGCAACAGGCGGTCACATGGGATCGAACGCAGTTCGTAGATTCAGTCTAGAATCACAATATATATATATATACATATATATATATATATATATATATACATATATATATATATATATATGCATATGTATATATACTTGTGCTGGTCAAAAAAATAGAACATATGTATAAAACTGTAAAAATCATCCCGTTTGAGATAATTTTCGGCTTTTACATTGTTTAGGCGAAATATTTTATATGTAAATAACAATTACAACTATTTTTAATCAGTTGTCATATTTGCATATGTCAGACTTTATTGTCACAGGGTAGTTTATTGTCACATTGGGAAATTCAACGTTTCAATTTAATAGAACATTATTCGTTGAGTAATCTTAAACTCAAAAAATGTCTGTGTTTAAAAACTTTTTGCAAGTAATTTAATCATAATCTCTCATTCTTATTGAGGACAATCTGTGAGATGTAATTGGTGCTGAAATATTCCTATTATGCTAAACTAACTGAAATATTTGTTTTACGATAGAAACATTTTTTTCATATCAATTGCAATGTCATTTTTTCAATATTTCGCGTTTCAAAATAATAGAACAAGACAGCTAAGAAAACAAAATAGTTTTTTTTATTAACTTAAATACTAATAAAAATTAAACAATATTTAGTAGCAGCCCCTTTTGCCTTGATAAGGGCATCAATTCGCCTGGGCATGGAATCAACAAGCTTCTCGTAATACTGTGTAGACACCTAATCCCATGTGTTCTGTATTGCAATCTTCATGGTTGCAAGGGTAGTAGGTTTTTCTTTGCGAAGCTTCCTCTTCATCTGATCCCACACGGCTTCAATAACGTTGAAATCTGGCGAGTTCGTCGGCTATTCAAGAACAGGGATCGATCGTTCTCGGAGCCAGGAAGTTGTGGCCTTGGCAGAGTGTGCCGGTGCCAAGTCATGTTGAAAAATGATGTCTGTGGCGTAACTGTCAAACTGATTATCCAGCACTTGCAGTAAATTAGCTTCCATGATATATTGGTACACTGTTGCGTTTACATTTCCTTTGATGAAGCAAAAATTACCAACACCCTTAGCACTCATACAGCCCCAAACCATGCAAGACTGCGGGAACTTCACAGACTTCTTGACGCATTCTTGGTTATACCGTTCCGTGGATCTTCGCCAAACACGTGGCCCTTGGTCGCCGAAGGAGATACAAAATCGAGACTCATCTGAAAAGATCACACGCCGCCATTCGTCTGTAGTCCAGGTTTGATGAGCAGTTGCCCATCGTAGCCTTTTCAACATCTGTTTTTTGTTAAGGAGCGGTTTGGTGGCAACTATACGATTGTGGTATCCCAGTTGCCGGAGCTTTCTGTAGGTAGTGCTTCTTGAAACGTCGGCACCAGAAGCCTGTTTCCACTCTTTAGTAATGTGGCTTGTTGACTGGAATCGACTTTTCTTTGCCACCTTGTCAAGTGCCCGGTCTTGTCTTTCAGTGGTGCTTTTCTTTCGTCCGCATTTCTTGCGATTACTGTTGGAAACACCGTTAACATCTTTCTAGAGCACTTTGGTCACTACCGATTTTTAACATCCGACCTTGGTAGCGATTTCAATGTGCGTCTTTCCTACTTCCCGCAAATCGAAGATTCGCTGCTTCTCAGGCAAAGATATGTCTTTAGAGCGACCCATAATGAGAGATTATGATTAAATTACTTGCAAAATCTTTTTAAACACATAAATTTTATTAGTTTAAGATTACTCAACGAATAATGTTCTATTAAATTGAAACGTTGAATTTCCCAATGTGACAATAAACTACTCTGTGACAATAAAGTCTGACATATGCAAATATGACAAATGATTAAAAATAGTTGTAATTGTTATTTAGATATAAAATATTTCGCCTACACAATTTAAAAGCCGAAAATTATCTCAAACGGAATGATTTTTACAGTTTTATACATGTGTTCTATTTTTTTGACCAGCACGAGTATGTATATATATGTATCTCTATTTATGTATTTATAGGTATATATATACATATATATATATGTATTTATATATATATATGTATTTATATATATATGTATGCATATATATATATGTATATATATATATGTATATATATATGTATTTCAACAGACACTATACATAATACATAAGTTTGATATTCCATCGATACCTTCGCTTTCACCAAATGTAATTGTTTTCTAGTCGACGCTGTGATAATCGATTGGTATCTTTAGCTGTGTGGGCTGAGTTTCTAGTGTTTCTGTGAAACTAAAGATAAGGATTGAACATCCAATCAAATAATTCACTCACCCCTTCGTTCCATTATTCACCCATCCGTTTGTATTCTCCTCCCCATCCTCTTCTCTCTCTCTATATATATATATATATAAATATATATATATATATATATATATTAATTTTGTTATGTTATTTTTATGTACGTATAGTTTTATGTTACTTTTATGTACGTATAAAATTAATTATATATATATATATATATATATATATATATATATATATATTATTAATTTTATACGTACATAAAAGTAACATAAAAATATACATACATGAAAATAATATAAAAAAAACGTTCGTAGATCACTCTAGCTGCTTGGTAAATCTAGCCGCCGACTCGCTATTTACATTTAAATTCCCCTCTAATTACTAACTAATTGTCTATGGCCGATGGGATAAGACTATTGACTACGAATCAGTGGCGATTTGTGATCAGGGTTCCCGCCCGCCGACCGTTGAGAATTAGCTTCCTGCACTGAAGATTGCGTTAGCAGTAAACATCGATGTCTGTAGGTATTAAAATAATGAATATTTATTTATGAATACTATATATATATATATATATATATATATATATATATATATATATATATATATATATATATATATCAAATTTACGTTTTGAGTTTAAGGGCTTTAAAAAATAAACTGACGAAAAAGAACGCTTAATTTGTGATTAACGACTACGGATCAAATTCGATGTAAATCTGATAGAGTTGAATTTTCAGATGGGAGGTTGTTTCTATATCATACCCCCGAGCACCCTTTAGAATACCCCAAAGAAATTTAAATTTGGGAATATTTATAAATAGATGTCTAACACCGATTGTTGAAATTGCATAAAAATCGGAGGTTTTATCTGAATTTTCACGAAACGCTTCCACTCCCTTTTTCCCCTCTTTGTGTGAAATAAATTAAACTAAATATAGCCTACATTTAGACTCCTTAAGACTAGCAGCTGTGTTTCAAAATTATTAATGATCGCTTGATTAGTTTAGAAACGACTTCTGAAAATACAAATATATAAACATAAGAGTATATCTAACTTCATAAAGATATATGTATATATATATATATATAGAGAGAGAGAGATAGAGAGAGAGAGAGAGAGAAAGAGAGAGAGAGAGATGAAAGAAGAGGGATAAACATGTACCAATGACAAATTTATTTCAACTTCGATTGTTCAATGCAAGGTGTACTCGGTAATAAAATTATGTTTATTATTCTATCCTTAAGCCAAGGCTTTTCAAAGATTAAAATATTATCATCAGAGGAATTACATAGATAGATAAGTTGGCAGTGGAAAAGCCAAAATTCAAAATTGTTAAAAAATATTAAGTAATGGAGAGTGAAAAATGTTCGTGTAAAAATATATGGGTCTGTCCAGTTGGTAAATGTCCGTTGATGAGGTATCCAATGAAAGGAGATTTACAGATGGAAAAGAAGGGGTTTCGTGAAGGCAGCATGGAAAAGAGTTTAAGAATGAAGTAAATCCAATAGAGAGATGTTGAGTTCAGTCGTAGATGGAGCGCACTTATTCGGAATTGATTTTGAGAATTCGGGCCATTTTAAAAATACTTCCGTGGGCCGAGAGAGGGATTTAAGTTGAACTGTGTACATTAAACGTTGGCAGTGAGATATTTAAGCAATTCTAAGAAAGACGAAATCTTTTAGTTGAAAACGAGGCCAAATGAGGAAGAGGGTTGGGAAGGGAGAAAGAAAAAGCATACAGGAAAGAGGTTCATGGGGTTAGTTGAATGAGCTATAGCTGATGCTGAGAAGGGAGGGGGAGGGATTGTTTGTATACTGTGTATTGCTGGTAAGCACTAAATCCGATGCGAGTTGGGGTGGGGCTGAAGTGAAATTTAGGTCATTGAGTGAATATAATATTTCTGAAAAAGGGAGGGGCCGTAATTAAAACGGATTTTGAACGAAGATATATATAATTTCGAAAGTTTTAAAGGGTTTCAGTTGGGAAGTTAGGGTTCAAAAAAATATGAATCTGTGATAAACAGGACAAAAACTAGTGTTTCAGAGTTAGATGTATAAAGATTTTAAAAAATTAAAAGGATTCCCAGTTGGTTAAATATTAAGTGTATGACTAAATAAGAAAACTTAATGTATAACTGAAATTAGGATTGGGAACAATTGATTTCTATTACAAGTATTATGGGATAGGGTTCGGTTGAGTTATGTAAACTTAAGTGAATCACTATTTTATATATATATATATATATATATATATATATACATATATATATATATATATAGTAAGTTATGAAAATCATATATATATATATATATATATATATATATATGTCTCTATCTCTATCCCTCTCTCTATCCCTCTCTATCTCTCTCTCTCGCTCTGAATCCGTTTCTCGGCTTAGCAAAAGAAAAACAACACTTAAATGAAATTAGTTAAAGCAAAAACCATTCTATTTTAATGAGGACCCCCCTCATTTAAAAGAAGAAAAGGAATAAAACTTATTGATTACTAATATTATCAAAAATAATATAAAGATAAACAATGAAAGCATGTTATTTCAATTTTATGGTTTCAAACACAATTCCCTTTTCAAAATGTCCGATTCGTTTCACTTTGATGATCTAGGAGAAAATGAAATAATATGTTGTCATTCGTTAGTCTCTGATGACGTAATTTTCATAAAAACAGCATTTGCAAAGAACTGCGTGAAATTAAACTATCAGCATCGACTGGGGACGGCAGACGACAACTAATCGTTCGATAAACATCTCATAGACTATTCAGACGACAATCAATCGGCCGAAGTACGACCTCTGCAACGTTTCCAGGGCGACGCCCAGTCAACCTGTCCCTATTTACTGCTTCCCCACGAGAGCAAAATAAAATATAAAATCGTTTTTTTATGTGATTAAAATCCAGCTCCCCAAAAGGAGACATTCTGGATTTGGGAAAAAAATTTAGATTGCCTCAGTCTAGAAGTATTTTTCTCCCTCACTGACCGGGTACACGACAGATCAAGTGTACTTAGGTGACGGTATTTAAGTGGTTAACAGCGCAGACTGACAACCTGGGTGTGCCAAGTTCGAATCCAGTTCGTTCGACAGAAACACTTTCACGTAGGATGTTGGCAACCTTCACGTTGTTCTTCCAGTAAGTACCCGATATAGTTCTAGAAAGAATTCTAACTAGAAAAATATCGGGGAAACCAATGCCAACAATACAATCATATGATTCGCACGAAATGAAGAATGAGCCAAAACGCCAAGGACGATCAATTAACCCATTAAATGATGTTTTCTTAAACAATACGCGTTTTTTAGGTCATGCATATATTTAAAAAAAAAACAGTTTAATTAGAATATGGTTCAAATTAGAAATTTTAAAAACTCAAATAAGTCGTTACGTACGAACCAATGAACGAACATAATCAGCAAACGTTAAAATATAACCCGCCTGTTGTCGCTAAGTAGTATATCTGAATTAATATAAATGGGTCGTGTGCATTCTAACTCGGTATTTCTAATGAATAAAGTATAAAGAACGAAAAAGAATATTTTAATGAATCAAGGGAGGCGCGAGAGCGCTCTATCCCTTAATAGACTTCAAAAACGGCCTATGCTAGAAATCTCATTTCTTTGATCAATCATAAGTCAAAAACCAATAAACCAAATTAGTTAAAACTTTGCACACTTTTTTTTATAGGTTCTATAAGTGTGTATAATTTCAGCATCATTAGTCAAGGCAACCCAAAGATCCAGAAAGGTCAGGCATGATTTTGTGTTATCCATGTGTACGTACGTGCGTATGTGCCACCTTGTATCTCATCAACTATTTGATGGATTCAGCTGATTTTGGGCAGAGATAGAGGTTCTAGGATCTAGTTGATGGCATTTTAATTTCAGTTTACCATATACCTTAGTTTTCCAGAAAATTCCAAAAAACCTTATGAGAAGGCATTGTATTGAGGCATAGCCTTTACAAAAGTAGTGACATTCCATGAAAAATGGCAGTATACTGAAATCATATGCCCTTAATAGGGTTAAGATGAAAATTCATATACACTAAATGTACAAAAGCAAGGAAATTCCCAAATTTTTACACTTTTATTGTCATTAAGGGTATGCGAGCACAACAGGACTATGTATTTTACTAGTAGGAATTTTTCTTCAGCGCACCTCACACACTTCATCCACTCATGCATAGAGATGTATACTGTAGTGATGTGATAATGAAATGGTTTGGTTGATATGTAGTCATAGCCTTAATTACTGACAATAAAAGTGTAAAAATTTGGGAATTTCCTTGCTTTTGTACATATAGTGTATATGAATTTTCATCTTAACACTATGAAGGGCAAATGATTTCAGTATACTGGCATTTTCCATGGAATGAATACTAGAAGAGAAAAAGTTGAACGTAAATATTTCGTAATACCGAAAATATCCCTGATAGTAATTAGATCCTCGCGATGAGGACCTTTTTTCATTGAAGTTTCACTCGCACAAACAAGAAAATGACCTCTAAATTTTTTATACATAGTGACTCCCCATGAAGATGTTTTTCTCCTTATCTGAAGTATCACTCGCAACAAATCCCATAGTGGATTCACTCCTCTAATAGCTATTATTTACCTCCCCACGAGAGGATCTTTTTCATTTTCGCAAGTATTCCAAAGCGTACTCCCCATGGGTATTGACTCCCCAATAGTAATTACGAGGGGTATACTTCCTTTCTTCTATGAACAGTGCTCCTCTAATATAATCTATTTACTTCCCTCACGAGGGGATCTAGTTTTCTTCTTTCTACGAATGACAAAATGCGCCCCATAAAAATTGACTCTTCTAATACTATTTTTTTACATTAAAATTACGATATACTTTGCTTCTTTAAAGTGAGACGAAATTCCCCAAATACACCAAAAATACTCCCCTATGTGAGTGACTCCCCTCTTTTTCTTGGCCTGTTGGCTCAGAGAAGAGTGTAGTATCTGTTCTTATGCTACACTTCATCTTTTCTGTTCTCGGTCAGTTTAGGAGAATTTTTTTTTTTAACTAAAGCAATTTTTATTTTGTCCCAATCTAAAGTGTTCCTTTTGGGAAAAAACTAGATTTAATCCACTTCATAAACTGACCTTGTGTCTAACTCTGCCCTCGTGGAGAGGCAAGTAAATGGGGACTCTCCTCCTGTTTTAATTCTTGGAAATATCACTCTTCAATTTCTTTTCATATCTCGGTTGAGGATCTTACACAATGTGGGCTCAAACATTAGAAACAATGTCTTCGTTTCATATGTTTCTCTTATTGATTGTGAATATTCGAACACATTTCGATCATTAAAAACTCCAGCGTTTTGTAAATATCAATGAGCGCAACTGAAACTACTGCTACTCGTAAAATAGCAATGGTTTACTCCTCTAGATCCAACGTGTTCTGTCTATGCCCTTGCATATTAATACGGTAACATTGAGAGGGATGTAGCTTCTCACTAGGCACGGACAGTCAGTCATTATGGAGAGGCTATATTTTAAGCATCGTATAGTGCTGGGATGTGTGGAAAACAGTCGAGTACACCCCTGGAAGCTAACTCGGAAAGATACTACCATCTCTACAAATTCCTTTAGCAGATGATCATATATATTTGACAATGGGAAGACATAGTTTATCCAATTAGTAGAGTGCGATGGACTATATGGCGTGCCGCGTATATGATCGCCCATGAAGTACATGCATAATGGTTTCACCGTCAACTGATTGATGACTCAAGTAAAAAAGTAATAATTAAGTAAAAATAATCTCCTAATTGGAGTTAAACGCCACGACATTTAACTTCGGTTATGTAATATCTATTTCCAAACACTTTTTACAATAATCATATATATATATATATATATAGTGTTGGGTCTAACGTCTCTGTACCAATATACCGGTTATAATAGAAAATGTATGTCTGTAACAAAAACTACGTCACAGTTCTCAAATATATTACTTTATATTCCTACATATTTATTTTTTACTTTGTAACACTATCATGGCCCGGAGAGTGTATATTGGTGTGTCTGAGCCGTGAGGAGGTTTCTGGAAGAAATCTTATGTCCTGGTACGGCTCCACTAGCTCCAGGGGTACGAGAGTCATATCCCCTGTTAGAACAGCGGTTGACCATTGTTTCTAATGTTTATCCCACGCTGTCTAAGATCCTCAAACGCAGTGGCTTGGTGCTATCCGAATAGACTATACCGTCTTCGTGCGGTGTCATTAATTCTTTCTAGATAATTAATTGTCTGGGCTTATTGGGAACGGAGCCATAACCGTTGAAAATTGAGCATTGTGTTTTAAAAAGTGGGCAAAGCATTTTATATGGAAATATTGATTTTTTTTGTTTATTACGGCTTCCGAAAAGCATAAAACATCTCGAGTCGGCGAGTTGGGCTGACACGTGTCCACTCTGTGCGAAGAGATTTCACCAACTACTGTTGCTACCTCGTGGCAATAAACAGGGGGAGAGAGAGGTAAAAAAGTTCAGCAAAACGAACGAAGGAAACAAGAATACATAACAAAAGAAAGAAAGAGAGAGAGAGATAACAAGAGTCACCTGTTGTTATTCCCAGGTTCACCGGTGTCAGCCATCAGGTTTCGATCTCTGATGTTCTGGAGGCCCGAGTCAAACCTTCGAGAACTCAACAACCTGCAATAGTATAAACAAGCTGGCTTGTTGAACCCAAACTGTCATTTCGAAGTTAGTAAAAGGTCGATCGACGCTCTACCTTAATGCGAATAAAATAAATGTCTATAGTTACTTGTCTCCTCAGAAGGTAAAATTTTGCACAGGATCGACTTCTAATGTGGGTAAATCCTGTTCCGCACAAAAGAGCGCCTCTCCTTTGTTACAAATTTTACTCACTCCAAACAAGGCGTATGTCCACAGAAGAAGCTACTGTGATAGAAGACAGATTTATAGAAGGCAAACTGGGTTGGGAGTTTGACAGCAAGATGTTTGTTCACATTACATTTCCAGACTAGTCATGTGAAACTGAGTGAAAAACAAGTATCCCAATGTCGTCACGGTAAAGAGAAAGAGGATAATGGGGCAACGTTCATTGTGCTTGTCAGGAAACAAATCCAAAGTTTCTCTGTGATGATACCTCTGCGCCTGGCTGATAGACAAAAAATGGGTGCAAATCAAGTTTGGCTAAGATCAAAGTGTAGTATCTGTTCCGATGGATACTGCACCCCATACTGGTATTGTCTTGGCCTTCGGGGCTTGACTTACGCCTATCAATGGGTCTGTCCTGTGCAGTTCTAGGAGGTCCACCCTCCCAGGCTTTGCCTCCCCTCTTTGGGGAGGAGTAAGTTTATTGCTTACTGCCTGAGGCGCCTTTACCGGGGAATGCCGACGTGGCTGCCCAGGCAATTTTTAAATGGCCAGAGTTCTCACCTCTCGGGCGCTGGCTTTTCAAACCCCACTTTCCCGACCCGACCTTGGGTCACATATTACTTGTGGGAGTAGGATAAAAACTGGCCTTGTGCCTAACTCTTGAAGAGGAGTAAATCAATATTCGTTACGCAATTGCAGGTTTGATATATCTGTTCGAGTCTCCAACTCTAGGAAAGCGCCGTCCAAAACTAAGGAAGCCTTCTTACTCTGGTGGTTTGGCGACAAAACGATTGTAGGCACGATGTAGAGCGTAGGTTTTGCATCAGAGTCTTAATATTTAGAAGAGTTTATTATTGGTAAATGTATGCGCCCTGCGAGTTTATATTTTGTTAGTTTATCTATCTATTACATTTTTCTAATAACTATCTATCGTTTTTATTATAAATTGCCTATATATCTGTTGATCTGTCTTTCTATATAATGATTCAGCTTTTTTTTGCAGTATGTATCTATATATCAACCATTCAATAAGTATCTTTACAACCATCCTTAAAGCACGTTAAAACATCGGTTGTATAATGTTAGTCCATCATCTGAACGGCTCATCTATACCGGAAGTAATGCTAACAATTATAATCTGCATGAATTGTATCCGTATAAGTTATTTATATAACTGCACTTTAACGATTATTAATCGGGTTTATTAAAAATAAAAATCAAACGTATCCATTACATGACAAGTGTATAACATTATCCTTAGAACATTAAATAAGCGCAATACTTAAAACCAATCTAGATATACATCGTGAACACTACGTGAGTATAGAGCTTATACAAGTCTACATTCGGCAGGTGATAGCCACTTGTCGGAACGAGCCCCGAGGGACCGCTCGGATGTTCCAACGCATCTATTTAGCTCTCATTTGACCTAACGCCATATCCATTATGACGTCACTCCGCAACGTCTAAGTCTTGATGCAGCAAACAAAATCTTTGTTCTCGTTTGTATATTAGAACAAATAGTTTGATATCTAACTAGAAGAATACTCGTTCCGGAGCGGATAAAATGAATTCCTTGACGGCACAGTTTTGCACCACTTTTATGTATCCTTGCGCCAATTAAAATCAAGATTTAATGCTTCTAAACCTTATGTTCATAATCCTTATTCCAATTTTGATCAGAATCCATTACATGGTTTTGATTCTAGAAAATCTCTAAAATATAAGTCTTCAGCTTAAAAGGTCTTAAGAAAAAATGTAAATTCAAGGAATCTTGTTAATTGGTTTCTAATGAGGATGAATTAAATTTAATGCAAATCTGAAATATTTTATTTTTATGTTATCTCTATATAACGGAACTGATACATTTTTAAGTTACAATTCACCCACATGTCTAAATATTACACTGGTGCATGACACAATTATTTTCACACTGGTGCATTGATACCAATGAGAAAAACAAAACAAAATGGCGACTCGGTTTAAAGCATTCATTAAATGCTGAAATAAAAATTCATTCTATACGATGCATTGAAAACAAGTTGCTATTTTACTCATATCTGGAAGAGGAAATTGGGGAAGTTTGTGTTTATGCCTTTTCTAACAGTATTGGTGTATGAATGACCACAATAAGTCCAATAGGATGTGAACTTGGCATAGCCGATTCCATAGTCAGAGGTGGTATTCATTTGGCCAAGAATGCACTGCTTTTATCTGTAAAGTTCTCTCTTATAGTTCGCCTTTCTCTCATCCCCTCCCCCTCTCACTCTCGCCCTCACTTTTTCCCTCTCCCCCATCTCCACTTTTCATATCTCCCTTATATCCCTCTTTCTCTCTCTCTCTCTCTCTCTCTCTCTCTATCTCTCTCTCTCTCTCTCTATCTATTAATCTATATATATATATATATATATATATATATATATATATATATATATATATATATATATATATATATATAAATATTTTCTTTGTCGTACAAAACTTTAAAATGGCATTGAAGAGACAATATTTATTATTCATAATGAATTTAAGAAATTAAAAAGATGAAAGGGCAGCTGACCGGTTTCGTACCTCGCTCAACAGAGCCAAATATCGAGGTAATGTATAAAAAATATAAAAAGATGCTATGAGAATTATAGCGAGGGAAAGGGGTAAAAAAAAAAAAAAAAAAAGTTCAATCAAATAGAAACAACATATATATACATATATATATATATATATATTATAATATAAAATGAAGTAATAAAATAAGGTGTCAATCAAATTTTATTAGAATTCAAAGTTCATGCAAAGCATCCTTAAGTCCTTAGCTCATGAGTTTTCAAAGATAATTCTTCTCTTCAGAGGACCATTACCGCAGTTATACTACTACAGGCAATAAAATTACGCTTTGAAAATATATAAAATTATATACACAAATACATAAAAATACATAACATCAAACATATCAATCCAAAAACATACTTTTGTTGAATCCATACAGTCCATCCAGGTCATACAAGTTGAGAAACATAATCATATATATATATATATATATATATATATATATATATATATATATATATATATATATATATATATATATAATCATATATATATATATATATATATATATATATAATCATATACATATATATATATATATATATATATATATATATACATACAGAGAAATGAGCAGGTCATCCCGAAAACACGGATAGATTACCAACCATTAAATATTACGAGAATTTACTAGAATTGTACTCTCCGCAGTTGCTATTTTTATTTTCAAATTGCAAAATTTCGATCGATACGTTTTCATATCGTAATCAGGTGACCGACAGATCTCCAGTGACCGGAGTCTAAAAATAACCAACAATGTCTTGTTGTTTGGATCTCGACTTTTAGTATTTTCTAATTCTTTCTTTTTTAAAGGTTTATGTAGGAACATGAATCTGTTATACAATGTGCTTCCAAAAGTCGATAGATTCTCTCTTGTATTTATAATTCAACTAATTTGGTTTTATCTCTTCGACTAATCACCCGTTGTCATTAAATAATTATGATGAGACGTGTTCTGTTCCGTCCGTGTTACAATAAAGAACGAATTAGACGAGAGGTGGTGGGCGGAAGGGAATGGGACTGCAAATACAACATTTTCACAATGTCCATATTTACTTGTTTCCCACGAGGGCACAGTTAAACATAAGGTCGTTTTTAATGGGAAGGGGAAAATACAGCTCCCCCAAAAGGGGGCACTCTGGATTGAACAAAAGTAAGAATTACCTCAATCGAGAAGGGGTCTCTTCCCTTTACCGATGACCGAACAGCTACTACACATTGAATTATTTTTTCGCAAATAAAATAAAAAATTATGTTGCATTTACAAATTAAGCACAAAACCCTTAAAACTGTGGAAAATCGGGGTTAGTGGGCATCCTCTGTCTATCTTCTGCTTCCCTTCTGACTATAACATGGTCATCTTCAAGTCTAATGTTAAAAATACTAGTCGAGCTGTCTTTTTAAGTAATCAAATTCTGCCCATCGCTTTCAATCCTCTCATAGTATTGTTCATCACCTAATCGACAATCTTATTAAAATTTATCATCGAGTGGCTTTTGAGCCTTGATAAGTAGGGACTCATTAGTATAAAAAAACAGAAAGCGCGGGTAAATAGCCATACAAATGGTGTATTATTTACCTCCTCATCAGGAGGTTAGACACAAGACCAGTTTTATCTTACTCCCACAGAGTAAGATGTGACCCAAGGTCAGGAAAGTGGGACTTGTACAGCCAATGCCCGAGAAGGTGAGCACTCTGGTCATTAAAAATTGCCTGGGCAGCCACGTCGGCATTCCCCGGTAGGGGCGCTTCAGGCAGTAAGCAATAAACTTACTCCTCCCCAAAGAGGGGAGGCAAAGCCTGGGAGGGTGGACCTCCTAGAACTGCACAGGACCGTCTCATAGACCGGGGTAAATCAAGCCCCGAAGGCCAAGACAATACCAGTCTATGGGGTGCAGTATCCATCGGAACAGATACTACACTTTGATCCCGGCGTGAATCGTGTGCGTCTATTGTGCGAAGACAGAATAATGATTGACGAGTGGTCAGTTTGTTCAGAATTTACCGATTATTAATCAGGTTCCATGCAAAGTTATAATGCAATGACACATTAGAATTTAAAAAATCATCAGTCACCACAATAAAATATTTATCTACCCTATTTTAAAATATCTCCAATTGTTTACAATCAATTTTATTGAGAAAAGATATTTAGAGTTTCATGTAAAAGAAAATGATGGAGGGTTATACAACAACAAAAAAAGAAAAGAAATCTGAGTCAGGTTAGTAAAACTTTCCCAACCATTTTCTAAAATTAGACATCCCACTGTTTTCCGGTTCGTTAAGAACCGAAAAGAAGCAGGCTAATCTCTAAGTGGGAGTAGGATTTAAGTATGAACAAAAGAAATGTTCACATGATAGATGTGCGAACACACTATTTCCATTATTTTCTAGTGAATATGTTGGGAAGTATTTTATAAACTTTTGGGCCCTTATTGAACGTATATTAATCTGAATGCTGTAAAAATCTAAATGTTTTAAAACTGATTAAAATAATAATAAAGAGGCCTCCAGAGCGCTACCGAACAATCCTTTTCTGGTAACCCTGTCATAATATCCTGTCGCTCTTAAAAGCAACTGCATATCATTTTTTCTTACAATATTTTAAGTACGGCACAACAAAATAAAATTAATGAAGCCGCCATGGTGCTGTCACACAAAGATAAACTAAGGAGGCTTCCAGTGCGTCAATGAAACCATACATATCGGGGAACCCCATGAAAATATGTCGTTATTCTTAAAAGCCATTGTATATAATTTTTCTTATACTGTTTATACTATTTTAATTTAAATGACAGCAAGTAATCGTAAAGAGGCCTCCAGAGCGCTGCCGAAATGATCCTTTCCGGAAAAAGCATGCTTGGACGTATCGTGTAAAAATATGTCATTACTTGTACAAATGTAATGTATATAATTTATAGAAAAGATATTTACAATTTCATTGGAAAATTGTGGAGAGCTGAACAACAGGATGTTTTATCCGAAAAAGAAACAGTAAAAAAGAACAAAGTAAGAAAATAACATCAGAGGCAGGTTAGTAAAACCCTCATAACCATTTATGAGCGTAGATTGCCTACTGTTTTCCGGTTTGTCCAGAACCGAAAACAAGCGGGTCAATCTCTAAGTGGGAGTGGGAGTGGGAGTGGGACTTCAGAAGTGAACAAAAGAGATGTTGACATGATAGATGTGAGAACGAACTATTTCCATTGTTGAGAAGTATGCTATTACTGTTGTACTTATTTAATATGTTCTCCTCTTTCTATCGCTCTCTCTCTCTCTTCCTCTATCTGTCTATTTCCCCCTCTCCCTCTCCATCTATCTATCTATCTATCTATCTATCTATTTATATCTTCCTCTCTCTTCTCTATCTATTTATTTATCTATCTCTTTCCCTCTTTCTCTCCCTCTCTATCTATTTATCTATGAATCTCTCTCTATATGTCTATCTCTCCCCCTCTATCTATCTATCTATCTATCTATCTATCTATTCCTTTCTCTCTCTCCCTTTCTTTTTTCTATCTATCTATCTATCTATCTATCTATCTAGCTAGCTAGCTATCTATCTATCTATCTATCTATCTATCTATCTATCTCTCCCTCTCTATCTATCTATCTATCTATCTATCTATCTCTTAATCTATCTCTCTACTACTATCTCTTCCAATCTATCTATCTATCTATCTATCTATCTAGCTATCCTTTTCTATCTCTCTATATATCTATCTATCTCTCACTCTCTATCTATCTATCTATCTACATATATATATATATATATATATATATATATATATATATCACTCTCTCACTCTCCTCTCTCTATATCTATCTATCTATCTATCTATCTCTACCTCTCTATCTCGCTCTACTATAAACTTAACAGGTTATCTTAAAATACGATTATACTCAAACCTATTAAGTGTCACGAAGATTTATTATAAATTCTCTGATCGAATTTTCTATTTTTATTTCCAAAGTGCCAAATTTCAATCGATACAGGTTCATATCGCAATCAGGCGGTTAACAGAACTCCAATGATTGGAGCATAAACATATTCAACTTTGTCTTTATATTTGGATTCGCGAATTCATTATTTTTAATTCATTTCTAAGCGTTCTTTTTTTTTTAAAAGCGAGTCACCGCTTATCAAGCCCCAAATGCCACTCGAGGATAAGGGTTATTGGGTTGAACAGATGGACGGTGGAAAATCGAGGGGATTAGTAACGATAAGTATAAACTGGTCAGGATTGATTGTTTAGGAGGACAGCTCAACAGGAATTTGTTTACATTGGACTTGAAAATCTTCTTCTTTCGTTTGCTTCACAGCATCTCACTGTTAGATCACCAGCTCGGTTGAGAAAAGCCATGCTAATGTTTTGTTGTCTAGCACAGCTATGCCGTTGGGTGGTCGATATTTAAAGCATGACTCGATGATGTGGTCTACTGTCTGCTCAGAGTGACCACAGTCGCAGACAGCGGAGTCCCTGAGTCCCCATCCTTTCATGGTCGCGGCAAAACGGCCGACACCTGTCCTGAGGCGGTTGAGCATTGTCCATTGCCCACCAGGGAGGTCCATGCCTGATAGGTTATCCGGGTCCTCCACAAATCTGTGCAACCTTGATTTATCTGCTGCCTGCCATTCCTCCGAAGATGACAATGGTGTAGTCAACCGTGAATCAGCCTCGTGGTACTGTGTTCCACTGACGGGCAGTTTTAATAATAAAACTTTGTTCATGGAAGTTTTGTTTAGTTTTTTTTTTTTTTTGCTTGCTTGTTTTTTTTGTTTTGTTTTTTTGTTTTGAAACGCATTTTCTTTTTTATGTGATGAAAAAAATCGCTCAATTCATTTCCACGGCGCTCGGTTGGAAAATAAATCTATGGAGAATCCTAGCGTATTTTTATCGCTTGGGGTTCTCCGCTGATGCTGCTTGTTTGTTTACTTGTTTGTTAGGGGGAGATGTACTTCTGCATCAAGAACGTGCCTCAAGATTGTCTGGTCTGCATGAAGTCCTCCTTGTTGATTGCAGCTATTTGTTAACCCGTAGGATTTCAAGATTTTAACCCCCGAACACCGAAAGCAGCACGGCTTAGCGGTTACATGTCAAAATCGGGGAAAGTTCCAGACGCTCACACTCCCACGTTTCCACCGTCCCTACAAGGGCGAGAAAGGGTTGAAGTTTAGAGGTCGCTAGTGCTGCCAAATGGCCAAAGTTTGTACGCAATAACGAAGTGCAGAATGATATTAAGATAAATATAATCTTCCTTCTGGTACATTTTTCCTAGTATAAATAATGTCTGTATAAATGTGTGAAATAAAGAGGCCACAATTACAAAACTGATGGCGGGACCCTACTCTTCACAAGTAAGCGGGACCCTGGGGTGACGGTGGCTAGGTGGTTTAGAACACGGACTGATATCCTGGCTGTGCCAAGTCTGAATCCAGTTCTTTCCACACTAACATTTTCACTTAGGATAATGGCAACCTTCACGTCGTACCTCTTGTAAGTACCTGATGTTTTTCGAGAAAGAATTCTAACTAGATAGATAGTAAGGAAACCAATGCCTGCGCCAGGAGTCAGGTACTTTCTGGAGTGGTGAATGATCCCGCCATTTTCCCAGCGATCTAAGCAATATATATGATGAACGACTTCCATCTTTTTTGTTTCTTTTTCCTTTGATGCTACAGCGTGATATCTTTAAATACGTATAAAAACACAACATAACCAAAGAGCAATAACACATGAAAAAACAGGTAAGGGTTAGGGTTAGGGTTAGAGTTAGAAACAGAGTCCTTGCACAAAAAATTGTAAGTACGACACTTATAAAAATGAGGAAATGGAATTTTTATCGTAAAGGTACCTAAGTACAAACCAATTCTTTTCGTAACCTTTGGTTAAAAGACATAACCTTGGAAGACTTCAGTTTCGGTTAACATAATACGTTAACATAATACGTTAACATAATACGTTAACATAATACGTATGATAATTAATAATGTGAAAGATAAGAAGTTCTCATTTTTCACATAACGTTTTTAGTAGAGATACATTTATCTTGGAAAACAAACAAAGCGTTAAACGGTGACTGTGTGGGCCTCCCTTAAGGTATGGGGCCTAATATGAAAAAATTGATCCAATAAACATACAACAGGCCAAGCGTATATATATATATATATATATATATATATATATATATATATATATATATATATATATATATATATATATATATATATGTATAATAATCCAGGTAAAACATCCACAGGATAGTAATCCAAAAAATTTCAACCGGGTTTATAAAAAGTGCTTAATATCAAATAGAGCCTTTATATATGACTAGCAGGGGTACCCGGACGCCCGGGGATCTCCCTCCTCCTCTCCGCAAGCAAAATATGATATTGAGCACTTTTCTCCCGGACAACGCCGAGTATTTAGAAAATCAAGACGGCCTCCAGAGCACTACTAAAATCACTCTTACCGATCCCCCCTCCTTTTCATCTGCACAATAGTCCGAAGAGAAACACTACAGTAGCTCTATCTAGGACATTTAGCACTTTTCTCCCGGACAACGCCGAAGCCTATGGGTCCTAAATTGACGAACCCCCCCCACCCCGGTGCTGGGTCCTATACTGTAGAAGCGCCCCGGTGGCTATACTGTAGAAGCACCCCTGGTCCCTATACTGTAGAAGTACCCCTGGTCCCTATACTGCATAAGAACCCATGGTCCCTATTCTGCAGAAGCTCCCGGGTCCTATATTGTAGAAGCACCCCCGGTGCTGGGTCCTATACTGTAGACGCACCCCTGGTCCCTATACTGTAGAAGCAGCCCTGGTCCCTATACCGCATAAGCACCCATCGTCCCTATTCTGCAAAAGCATCCGGGTCTTATATTGTAGAAGCACCCCTGGTTCCTATACTGCAGAAGCCCTTGGGTCCTATACTGTAGAAGCGCCTCCCCCCCTGGTACCTATACTGCAGAAGAACCCCCCCGCCCAGGAGGATGAAGATGTTGATAATTTCCATTATTTCAAAATCACCAGTAAATAACGTTGAAAAAGTTTTTAAAAAAACAGACCCGCCCCCGAAAACTGGCCCCGTTGACCCCCGTGGACATTTTTTTTTTTTGTAATTTTGAGATATTATGCTCCCAGGTGTTGTCCGGTCCTAAAGATGTCGACTTGTCGACAGTTTGCCGAGTAGTTTTTGAGGAGTAGCTGGCCATACAAACAGACAGACAAACAGACAGACAGACAGACAGACATACAGACAACTGGCCTTTATATAATAGATTATTTTTATTTACACAGACATGTACAAAATCTGCGACACGGGCATGTCGATGTTATCGATCAACAGCTATTATAAACTGAGATCTACTCTGATGAGATCTCAGTTTATAATAGCTGTTGATCGATAACATCGAAATGTCAGTGTCGCAGATTTTGTACATGTCTGTGTCAATAAAAATAATCATATATATGTTAAAAATAGACTGTCAAAAAGCTCTAATGCAAAGTTCTGAATAAGTTCGTAGAACACTCTCGACTAGTCTTCTATTTGTGCCCGCTTCTAGGTACATATAGATCTTAATTACGTGACAGTTTCTGTTGGCCGAGTGGATATGGCGACTGCTTGCAGATTCTAGGCTGACTCTGTGAACCAGGTTCGCGCCTCCCGACCATCTGAAATTGTTACTTTCCTGCACTGATGAGAGCAATAAGCTTGAAACGCTAGCGTCTGTAGGTATTAATAAGTTAATATATATATATATATATATATATATATATATATATATATATATATATATATATATAATAAAGCTTTTAGTCATTTAAACACAGGAAATAAAACATATATATTTCAAATACGTAACGGGGTTTATATTCCATAAGCGATGTTTCTGGCAAAGGGGAAAAACTGCTGTTTTCATGATCGGTTGTGGCTTTGAGTGAGTGGTATGTGTAGATTTCCATTACTCTCATACTATTCATGATCATTCAACTTTAAATCTATGCATCTCATTAATCTTCATTCTCGAGTGTTTTTTTGGTCTTGATAAGTGCAGATTCATAAACATGCAAAAGTAGCAATTGCATATTCATCTGTGTATCGTACATACTGTTTGATTAACGATTCTTTATAAGCGAAACGTAATACTACGGACTGTTTTCTAGCTGACTACAACATGGTCGTCTTCACGTGTTGTATTACTTAAAAAGAATGACAAAACTGGATCTTATGAAAATATAAAATGTATCGTTATTGTTGGGGACGATGGGGATCGCAGTCGGGTAGGATTGAGATGCACACACGAGAATCTGATGGTTGATTCTTCTCCGAGGGCTGATCATCAAACACTGCGATATCATTTTCGGGTTGTAATTATATAACAATTTTGTGGCCACATCAAACGCCTCGTTGTCATTGTAGCCTCGTCTCCCGTTTTATTCAGCGATGGGGTTTAAATCATTGGATAATCCAATAGATATGTCTATCTCTTCTTGGTATGAGTTAATTGCACCTGGCATGTACTTCTTGTCATATGACCTTTCACCTTCCAGCATTTCTTTTTCTTTTGACATTGATCGTATGTTGCTTCTTCCCGTTTTAGGTGCGTTACTTTATTCATATGACCGTTTGGTCATCCGACGATTATCTTATCTTTTGACAATCACCAGGTGCATTGCTTTTTTGTCAACATGACTTTCCATTATCACAATTGATCAGGTTATGTCGCTTTTTCCGATGCAGGCGGTTGATGTTAGATACATTATTTTTATTCAAATGACTTTTTAGTCATCCGATAATTATCTTATCGTTTGCCAATCGTCAGATGCATCTTTCTATTGTCAACATGCAACATGTACACACGGCCTGGATACTTAAGACAAGTCCAATGTTAACAAATACTTATCGAGTCGTCCTCTTAAATAGTTAAATTCTGCCTTTTCCTCTCATCGTTTCCAATCTTCTCATGTTATAGTACATCATTAAACTGACAGTATCATTAGCAGGTTTCCTCAGGTGGCATTTGGCCTTGGTAAGTGGTGGCTCATTAGTATAAGCCCAGTGTTTCACTTTAAAAGCAAGGGTTCATTTATCACATGAGATATGTGTTTTTAATAAACGAAGGCTACCATTGAACTGTCCTTAATGAACGACCTCGTTTTAAAATTGTTCAAAAAAGGTTGTGGGAGAAACAGCAACAGCGAGTTGTTTTTTTTTTTAGTATCGACTCTTCATTGGACAAAAGCTCCAATCAGCAATTACTTTCAACCAATCACAGCGCAAGAAATATTCACTCTCGAATATTCGCGCGTAATAGGAAAATCCAAACAGCGTTGTTTCTCGGTCTTTTTTCCGGGTGTTCTTCCACGGTCGACGCACGTGAGAACGACCCTTACAAAATATCATCGGTACTCTGTGCCGAGTGCACAATAGCGGACGCGACAAGCGATACTCACAAACTTGAATAAATACATTTATGAATAAATACACTCTCTCACTGGTAAAACAAGCACGCTAATATACACGCACATCTACAATGCTTATCCAAGTTTAAACACTTTGTAACACGCAAACTCGCACGGTACCAGTTCAAATAAACATATATGCTCTCCTTACAGAAAAAACACTTTCTTTCACTTAAAACGTTTTACTACCCCTGCACTTTTTATTGTCTTAGAAAGTTGTCAATAAAATTAACTATTTTTTTAGGAAAAGACTTTGTCGTTCTTTCATTTGATAATGTCATATAGCCAATAGGTAATACGTTACACGATTATATGATATAAGTTTATCACCTGAAAAAGGTCGGAGGTTATATCGGCCGAAACGTTGTAAGAATAACACCCAAGATGATAACAATAGTCAGAACAATCACATGGATACATACTATCGATCCTCATCTCCAAAATTCAGAAATATTATACCAAATCGGTACGGACCCGAATTAATAAAATAAAAAATATGGAAACAACTCGACGCGTTTTCCATTTCATAAAATCATCACACATTTTGAATTCTAATGGCAGTGGATGGTGCGAAAAAAGAACAAAAACATTTTTCTACCATTCACCAATACGAGCCTTAGTCGAAATACACCTGTAGTAAGTCGGAGGTTATATCAGCCGAAACGTTGTGAAAAATAACACCTAAGATGAGAACAATAGTCCGAACAATAGGGGTATTATTACCCCACCTAATGGACCAGTATCGTCCGGGCCTTTGGGTCTGGATTTACGCCGGTCTATTGGGGGTTGTTGGTCCTGTGCAGTTCTAGGAGGTGCACCCTCCCAGGCTTCGCCTTCCCTCTTTGGGGAGGAGTAAGTTTATTGCTTACTGTCTGAGGCGCCCTACCGGGAATGCCGACGGGGCTGCCCAGGCAATTTTTAAATGGCCAGAATACTCACCTCGAGCCCTGGCTTATCTAATCCCACTTTCTCGACCTTGTGTCACATCTTGCCTTGTAGGAGGTAGATAAATAAACCAAATAATACAAAATTTCCTATGATCGAATGTCTATTTTTATTGTTATTTTCTGTTCCGTCTGTGTTAGCTCTACAGTATTGAGTGGATAAAAAAGATTCAAAGATACTTAATATTTGTTATATTCTGTTCCGTCTGTGTTAGCTCTACAGCATTGAGTGGATAAAAAAGATTCAAAGATACTTAATATTTGTTATATTCTGTTCCGTCTGTGTTAGCTCTACAGTATTGAGTGGATAAAAAAAGATTCAAAGATACTTAATATTTGTTATATTCTGTTCCGTCTGTGTTAGCTCTACAGCATTGAGTAGATAAAAAAGATTCAAAGATACTTAATATTTGTTATATTCTGTTCCGTCTGTGTTAGCTCTACAGTATTGAGTGGATAAAAAAAGATTCAAAGATACTTAATATTTGTTATATTCTGTTCCGTCTGTGTTAGCTCTACAGCATTGAGTGGATAAAAAAGATTCAAAGATACTTAATATTTGTTATATTCTGTTCCGTCTGTGTTAGCTCTACAGTATTGAGTGGATAAAAAAAGATTCAAAGATACTTAATATTTGTTATATTCTGTTCCGTCTGTGTTAGCTCTACAGTATTGAGTGGATAAAAAAGATTCAAAGAAACTTAATATTTGTTATATTCTGTTCCGTCTGTGTTAGCTCTACAGTATTGAGTTGATAAAAAAGATTCAAAGATACTTAATATTTGTTATATTCTGTTCCGTCTGTGTTAGCTCTACAGTATTGAGTGGATAAAAAAGATTCAAAGATACTTAATATTTGTTATATTCTGTTCCGTCTGTGTTAGCTCTACAGTATTGAGTGGATAAAAAAGATTCAAAGATACTTAATATTTGTTATATTCTGTTCCGTCTGTGTTAGCTCTACAGCATTGAGTGGATAAAAAAGATTCAAAGATACTTAATATTTGTTATATTCTGTTCCGTCTGTGTTAGCTCTACAGCATTGAGTGGATAAAAAAGATTCAAAGATACTTAATATTTGTTATATTCTGTTCCGTCTGTGTTAGCTCTACAGCATTGAGTGGATAAAAAAAGATTCAAAGATACTTAATATTTGTTATATTCTGTTCCGTCTGTGTTAGCTCTACAGCATTGAGTGGATAAAAAAGATTCAAAGATACTTAATATTTGTTATATTCTGTTCCGTCTGTGTTAGCTCTACAGCATTGAGTGGATAAAAAAAGATTCAAAGATACTTAATATTTGTTATATTCTGTTCCGTCTGTGTTAGCTCTACAGCATTGAGTGGATAAAAAAAAGATTCAAAGATACTTAATATTTGTTATATTCTGTTCCGCCTGTGTTAGCTCTACAGTATTGAGTGGATAAAAAAGATTCAAAGATACTTAATATTTGTTATATTCTGTTCCGTCTGTGTTAGCTCTACAGCATTGAGTGGATAAAAAAAGATTCAAAGATACTTAATATTTGTTATATTCTGTTCCGTCTGTGTTAGCTCTACAGCATTGAGTGGATAAAATAAGATTCAAAGATACTTAATATTTGTTATATTCTGTTCCGCCTGTGTTAGCTCTACAGTATTGAGTGGATAAAAAAGATTCAAAGATACTTAATATTTGTTATATTCTGTTCCGTCTGTGTTAGCTCTACAGTATTGAGTGGATAAAATAGATTCAAAGATACTTAATATTTGTTATATTCTGTTCCGTCTGTGTTAGCTCTACAGTATTGAGTGGCTAAAAAAGATTCAAAAATACTTAATATTTGTTATATTCTGTTCCGTCTGTGTTAGCTCTACAGCATTGAGTGGATAAAAAAGATTCAAAGATACTTAATATTTGTTATATTCTGTTCCGTCTGTGTTAGCTCTACAGCATTGAGTGGATAAAAAAGATTCAAAGATACTTAATATTTGTTATATTCTGTTCCGTCTGTGTTAGCTCTACAGTATTGAGTGGATAAAAAAAGATTCAAAGATACTTAATATTTGTTATATTCTGTTCCGTCTGTGTTAGCTCTACAGTATTGAGTGGATAAAAAAAGATTCAAAGATACTTAATATTTGTTATATTCTGTTCCGTCTGTGTTAGCTCTACAGCATTGAGTGGATAAAAAAGATTCAAAGATACTTAATATTTGTTATATTCTGTTCCGTCTGTGTTAGCTCTACAGTATTGAGTGGATAAAAAAGATTCAAAGATACTTAATATTTGTTATATTCTGTTCCGTCTGTGTTAGCTCTACAGTATTGAGTGGATAAAAAAAGATTCAAAGATACTTAATATTTGTTATATTCTGTTCCGTCTGTGTTAGCTCTACAGTATTGAGTGGATAAAAAAGATTCAAAGATACTTAATATTTGTTATATTCTGTTCCGTCTGTGTTAGCTCTACAGCATTGAGTGGATAAAAAAGATTCAAAGATACTTAATATTTGTTATATTCTGTTCCGTCTGTGTTAGCCTTACAGTATTGAGTGGCTAAAAAAGATTCAAAAATACTTAATATTTGTTATATTCTGTTCCGTCTGTGTTAGCTCTACAGCATTGAGTGGATAAAAAAGATTCAAAGATACTTAATATTTGTTATATTCTGTTCCGTCTGTGTTAGCTCTACAGTATTGAGTGGATAAAAAAGATTCAAAGATACTTAATATTTGTTATATTCTGTTCCGTCTGTGTTAGCTCTACAGTATTGAGTGGATAAAAAAAGATTCAAAGATACTTAATATTTGTTATATTCTGTTCCGTCTGTGTTAGCTCTACAGTATTGAGTGGATAAAAAAGATTCAAAGATACTTAATATTTGTTATATTCTGTTCCGTCTGTGTTAGCTCTACAGCATTGAGTGGATAAAAAAGATTCAAAGATACTTAATATTTGTTATATTCTGTTCCGTCTGTGTTAGCCTTACAGTATTGAGTGGATAAAAAAAGATTCAAAGATACTTAATATTTGTTATATTCTGTTCCGTCTGTGTTAGCTCTACAGCATTGAGTGGATAAAAAAGATTCAAAGATACTTAATATTTGTTATATTCTGTTCCGTCTGTGTTAGCTCTACAGTATTGAGTGGATAAAAAAGATTCAAAGATACTTAATATTTGTTATATTCTGTTCCGTCTGTGTTAGCTCTACAGTATTGAGTGGATAAAAAAAGATTCAAAGATACTTAATATTTGTTATATTCTGTTCCGTCTGTGTTAGCTCTACAGTATTGAGTGGATAAAAAAGATTCAAAGATACTTAATATTTGTTATATTCTGTTCCGTCTGTGTTAGCTCTACAGCATTGAGTGGATAAAAAAGATTCAAAGATACTTAATATTTGTTATATTCTGTTCCGTCTGTGTTAGCCTTACAGTATTGAGTGGATAAAAAAAGATTCAAAGATACTTAATATTTGTTATATTCTGTTCCGTCTGTGTTAGCTCTACAGCATTGAGTGGATAAAAAAGATTCAAAAATACTTAATAAACACCAATCAAATACAAACATGAACTCTGCTTACATTTATAAATATATTTGACGATACTGAGTATATAAAAACTGGCTAAAGCAGGGCATTCGGAGAATTAAGTTGCTGCTGTATTGAACAGAGATTAATTTATTCCACACTTATATCAATGCTTCAGCACTTGAATGTTGCTTTTTAGTAACCTCGCGCTTGGCTATTTATCTTAAATGTGTCTATGTGTTTAAGAGCTGGGCTCTCTTTGAAGACGAGCTTATGGTGTTTGCCAGAATGCGCGTTACAAATTCTATACCGTGTATGGCGCATTCTTCTTCGGGTATATGTGGTTCGTGTGTGTGTGTGTTTTTTTTTCTTCTTCTTTTTTTTCTTCTTCTTCTTCTTCTTCTTCTTCTTCTTATTCTTAGGAAGAAGAAAAGAACGTAGAAAAAGAAAAAGAAGAACCTAACGAAGAACAGAACTTAACGATGGAGAAGGGCAAGAAAAGACGAACGTAAGGAATTAGAACATAACCCAAAAAAGAAGAAGAAAAAAAGTAAAAGTAGAAAAAGAAGAAAAGAAAGGAGAAGAAAAGGAAGAAGAAAATGAATAGATATACGGAGATAATAAATGAGTAGAAAAAGAAGAAGAAGAAGAAGAAGAAGAAGAAGATATGAAAGAGAGAAGAAGAAGAAGAAGAAGAAGAAGAAGAAGAAGAAGAAGAAGAAGAAGAAGAAGAAGAAGAGATTAAATAAAACCCTAAAGTAGATATCGAAGAACCTAACATCGAAGAAGTTGTTACCATTAGCCTTCATTGTGCGTCTTCGTAGTGGGTGTTTTTGTTTCCTAGTTTCAAACTAATCTGAACACATGTTATTAGCATTCCAGTTTTGCTGTCTGCAATCGGTGCGTTGATCGCAAACACACCTTCTTTCTTTTGAGCGAGGTCGGTCCACCAAAATGGCATTAATTTACAGAAATGAGCGGCAATAATAGGCTTATGCCACTCCGGCTGTGCGACGTCATTGTATATGGCCTCCGCGCTGTCTAAATGGGCATAAATAATGAAACAAAATGAGGAATAAATCAGGTCGGAGTTTCGATTTCGTGACATTTCAAAACTCAGACCAGAATTGAAGCCAACAAAGATCATGAAAGATCTTGGAAATAATTTATTTCCGACTGCCGTCATTTTTCTCGTGAGAGTGGCTCAACAGAATTGTTTCTGAATTACTCATTCTGAATATATATATATATATATATATATATATATATATATATATATATATATATATATATATATATATATATATATATATATATATATACACCGCTTGTGTGTGTGTTACCTAGAAAAAACTGTCACACGTTGGCCCACCCATGATTTTGGGGTAAGATTGTTTAACCAAGAAAACATGAGCTGAAAAAGCCAGTTAAATTTTAAAATATAAGTTTCTGCTCGCTATACTCTCATATCTCTCTCTCTCTCTCTCTCTCTCTCTCCCTCTCTCTCTCTCTCTCTCTCTCTCTATATATATATATATATATATATATATATATATATATATATATATATATATATATATATGGGAAATGAAAAAGGAAAAAACCAAGAGATTTTTTTTTATATATCCATCAACGTTTCGTTTTTATTTTAAGACTTCATCAGGATAATAATTTGAGCAAAAATGTCATACGAGTACATCGAAATTTTGGGTTGACATGGTGAAGAAATAAAAGAAAAGTAGTTGCCGTGGCTACTGTGAGCGCTGGAGGAGAGTCCGAGCTGTGAGAAGTCAGTGGTAGCAAAGAATGAAATGAATATGGAAAACTTTGAGTGGGTGCCACTTTCCTTTATCTCTCCATCATATCAACCCAAAATTTCGATATGCTTGCATGACATCTTTCTTCAAATTATCATCTTGAGAGAGTCTTACAATAAAGACGAAACGTTGATGAATATATAAAAAAAAATATCTCTTGTTTTTTTTTTCCAATTACGTCGGATTACTATCATCCTTCCTTATACATATATATATATAGTCATCAACATAGAGACTGTTTCGCTGTATCACAGCTCTTCAATGCGGCTAGACCAGGTTGAACATGAATGAAGTACACAATCAGAATGTTAATACCAGGCATCATCGGGTCACCTACTTTGAATTTTTATGAGACAAATACATATGTATATATATATATATATATATATATATATATATATATATATATATATATATATATATATTAATCAAGTTCAAATATATTAATAAAATGAACATAAACCAATATTCCAAAAATCAAAATTAGTAGGTTTCTGCTTGCTTTGGCTAAGATCAAAGTGTAGTATCTGTTCCGATGGATACTGCACCCCATAGACTGGTATTGTCTTGGCCTTCGGGGCTTGATTTACGCCGGTCTATGGGTCTGTCTTGTGCAGTTCTAGGAGGTCCACCCTCCCAGGCTTTGCCTCCCCTCTTTGTGGAGGAGTAAGTTTATTGCTTACTGCCTGCGGCGCCATACCGGGGAAAGCCGACGGGGCTGCCCAGGCAATTTTTAATGGCCAGAGTGCTCACCTCTCAGTCGCTGGCTTTTCAAACCCCACTTTCCCGACCCGACCTTGGGTCATATCTTACTTGTGGGAGTAAGATAAAACTGGCCTTGTGCCTAACTCCTGGAGAGGAGTAAATAAATACTCTCATTTCTCTCTCTCTCTCTCTCTCTCTCTCTCTCTCTCTCTATATATATATATATATATATATATATATATATATATATATATATATATATATATATATAGATAGATAGATAGATAGATAGATAGATAGATAGATAGATATAGATATATTAATCAAGTTCAAATATATTAATAAAAAGAATATAACCCAATATTTTCAAAAGTGCTCAATAACGAGTTGAAGAATTAAAAAAATTAGATAAACACTATTACAGTCAACGTTAATTAACCAACGTTTAGGTGATATTACATCTCTTAAAGGACTGAATAAGAATATAAATTGGAAATAACACACGTTAAAACTGCCACCAGATGAAAAGCATGACTTACATGTAAGGCATGTACTTATTCAAATTATACTGCTAACTCCTATATTTATAGGTCTCTTAAGTGATGGTATCTCACTCAGATTGCTAGTAATAGATTAAGTAAATTTCTTATGATCTCAAAATATTTATTAATATTATTGAATATAGTGTTAAGATGACCTTAAACATTATAACATTTTAGTTTTCTTTAAATAAATATTTAGATAAAATGTATATTATAAGTCTAAATTCGAATTAGTTTTGGGTCCTTTTAGCCTTTCCTTATATACATTTTTTCTTCACTTTTTCCTTCTTGTTTCATCTGGATGATTTCAGAATGATAGTTATAGAGAGAAAGGGATGGAGCGTTCACGGACAGAGACGGTCATTAATGTAATTTTGAAGGGTTAACAGACAGTGACCGATACGTTCGACTGACATATGACCTTGGATCGGATTTGATTTTTTTCTTTTCTTTTTTTCTTCTTTTTTTTCACATCCTGCTCTTTGCTGATTATAGTTCCAATGCGTTTTTCTTTCGCTTATTTATTTATATTAAGTTTTCCAAGAGATGTAATATGATAGAAACGTTGGTTAATTAACGTTGACTGTATCAGTGTTTATATATATATATATATATATATATATATATATATATATATATATATATATATATATATATATATATATATATATATATGAGAAAGGAAGGATGAAGGTAATCCGACGTAATGGGAAATAAAAAAAAGGAAAAGCCAAAAGGATGTTTATATATATATATATATTCATCAACGTTTCGTCTTTATTTGTAAGACTTCTTCAGGATGATAATATTAATGAAAAATGTCATGCAAGTACATGAAAATATTGGGTTAAAACATCCTTTTGGTTTTTCCTTTTTCATTTCCCATATATATATATATATATATATATATATATATATATATATATATATATATATATATATATACTAGCAGGACTTTGTCTCCGGCGTTGCCCGAGGTTGGAGGATATAAAGTAATTATTTAACTGCGAAATTAAATCAAAATGAGCACCCACTTTTCGTCCATTTCAAGTTAATATGGATGTATTTATCTATGTGTTGACAAAGCGTATATAATTATAGCATTTAAATTTCATGGTGTTTTTTGTTTAGGGGGATTTTGGTTTCCTACACTAAAATGAAGTACGGAAACAATATTTATATATGTTGGTATATTCTGTTAACCATACTACACATGAATGCCACATACCCTACCAATAACTCTAACTCAGAAGGTGTTGCCAGTTGGATTTTGAGTCTGTGGTAAGTCATTTTGAACTGTTATTCACGAATGCAACGCCAATAGCAACTCATGGGTCGGCAATTTAGGATGTATTACTGTCCTCGAAAGAGTGGATGTCAACGAAATGTCATATTTAAACTTTTAAAAAGTTATAAAACACTTTCAGGAGTGTAAAAGTATGCAGGTCAGTAGAAAAGTAAATTTTATAACGTTGCTAGCACTTATTTGCTGTAACATAAAAATAGAAGTGAAAACACAGGAAATGTCGATGACAGTTTTGTCGATTAAGAAAAGTTTGGAAAATAATACCGAAGTCCCTATCACTCTAAATAATTTACGTAACTAAAATAGGATTTAACAAAAGGAATTGCTAAACTGCAGTAGTGTAAAAAATTTATTTTTGGTAAATTATGACGGTGTGATGTTTAAGATTTACTGTCAATGTATTTAAATGAATGGCATTTTAGTCTTCCGAAATATTTTGAATGTTCACACGTAATCGCCTATATAAGAATAATTTCTAGTTTTACGAAAATAAATTCGACGAAATCTGAAAAAATCGAAAACAGTAACATCCCCCACCAATTAGACTGAATGTAAAAATTGTCTAAATAAAGTATTTAGTAGTAAAAGATGTATTGCTTATTTTTAAGAGGCTTACTCTAAGTGACAAATGTACCCCGTTCAATGTTTTGAAATCGTTAAAAGTGTGCATGGATTAAAAAATTCTGTTTAGTATTGTCTGTAATGAAAGAAGATAGCATTAGAATAAATATTTGGGCGGAGTAAATAATCATTAGTCTAAATTCATTTTTTTTAAATTAAAAATCTTACGATGTATTTATTATTGTCGTCATCTTGTCAGAATGTATTGTGCTTGTCTGTGTGTTCGTCTTTAAGCTTTTTCTTTGTATTGTAATTTAGTAATGGAATGGAGTAAGAATAAAAGAATATTATTCTGTTATTCTTTAATTGACCGGTGATTTGTGAAAGTTTTCCTTATATAAAGAAATCACACGGTGTTGTGGGTGGCAGGATTAGTAGAAAAATTAGAGCGAGTAAAAGGGCGAGCTACCTCCTCTTTGTAAGTTATTTTTTGCGAGTAAGTTTTCCCGGATTAAATGTAATAATGTGAGGATGGATTTGTAGTAACTTGTAAACACACGAGATGACTTGGTAGCTTACAGAGCGGATCAGTTTAGTCTGTGATGCAGTTGTTTATTTGGCTTGTGTCGTCAAAGTTAGAGAGGAAAACAGTCTACTTTGTATAGAAGATTCACTACAGAAATTCTTCTCACTATATATATATATATATATATATATATATATATATATATATATATATATATATATATAGGTAGTTTGGTAGTTTTGTTTTACGGCATATCAACCCTTTTTGGGTTATTTAATGCCGAATCTGGTCTTGTTTTCTTCTCTTTTTTGTTTCTTTCCCCTTTTAATATCTGTTTCTATTTAACCCATAGTTGGGACCCTAACAGGTACTACCACTTCGGGTCAGGGTGGACCTGGGAGCAATGGTAATTAAGAGGAGGCTCCACATTCCCCAAAGTCCGTAAGCCGGATCTCACCATCGGATGTAGTTTAAGGTCATATCCAGGACCGGGAGTAGGGTAGGAAAAATAAAAATAAAAAAGGGGAGGGAGAAAGGGAGAGGGGCTGTTGTTTTTGTTTTTGGTTTTGTAGAACATAATTAAGTTTTACAAACAAAAAAAAACAAAAAAAACAACAAAAAAAACGTCAATGTAGGTGAATTTCGTCTCAGGGAGCCACAGGGCAGCCTGATCTGGTATCACCAGTATATATATATATATATATATATATATATATATATATATATATATATATATATATATATATATATATATATATATGGAGGTGGTGCCTGGGCGCGTACGTGCATGTTACATCGGCCTAAATATTGTGAGAATACATCCAAAATAAAAACAGTAGTCATAATAATCCAAATTATCAATGTTTATCTAAGGAATTCCGAAACAGCACTGGGAATAGAAGACTGTCACTTAAAAGTTATTATTGAGCACTTTTATCCGTTGCGCCACGGGTCCTACTCATTTACTCTACCAATAGTTCACGTTTTGCTTTTCGTTCCAACACTTATAACGTGTGCATTCGAGGTTTCAAATTCTTGTTAATTTACTCGTTTAAACGTCGTATAAATTGGCAACTACAGATTTAGTGGCCCTTCTTCGTTTGCTCAGCGCATGACACAATTCATATCGTTAAGCTTTTTGAAACATTGATTTGTTTCGGGAGACCACAGCCACAACGAGTTTATTGTTACGATTATAATAAGGTTGAGTTATGTTATATGATTAATGGCAGGTTTAACTAACAGCCGTTTACTTGTGAGTTGTGTGTGTCCTCGCTGCTGGCGGTAGTGTCATGGCGAATGGGGATCTTGTTATATATTACCTGCGATCAATCGAGTTATTGGTTGTGATTTACAAGGTTCGTCGCACGGTAGACTAATCGATCGAAATGAGTGTAGATAGTCGATTTGACGTTAGATCATTTATAACATATCACTCAATAAGTCTCGGGCCGGACACATAGATAGCACAACTAATAGGTCCCTCACTGTCAACCAAGCTCCAGTCCCTGTCCCATCGCCGCAATGTAGCATCCTTGTGCTTGTTTTACAAATACTTCAATGGATTATGCTCCGATGAATTGGCTACTCTGGTGCCCCCTCGACGTAAATTCACTAGACAATCAACTAAATCCCATTCATTCACTGTGGAGGTCCCTAGATGTCGGAGAGCCTTCTACTCAAATAGCTTCTTTCCTCGTACTGCTGGCCTCGGGAACTCGCTCCCTGCCCCCTGTTTCCCCGACAGTACTGACATGCAGAAATTTAAAACTAATGTAAACAGACATCTCGCTACGCAGATCCCAATTTAGGTTGACCCTCCCCCCCCCAACCTTCTCCCCGTTCCTTTTTTCTCAGTAGCCCCTTACGTCTACAGTGGCGGCCTGCCTTGTTTGGGTTGAACTATGTTAAAAAAAAAATAAAAATAAAAAAATAAATAAAAAATAATAATAATAATAATACTAATAATAAAAGCCCATATGATTTTTATAAAGTACTAACCTTCAAATGTCACGTGTCAAAATATGAGCCAACGCGGATGAGTAGTTAACAAATTAGTTATGATGAAGCATGCTTTCTGATGGAAACACGTACTGTTTACTTTAAACGCGGTCGTACAGACACAAATGATGCAGATCACCAAAATTCGGCAGTTGTCCCGAAAAACATTTTTAAAAAGTCACAAACTCGAGTTACGTCCACAGTTTGAGTTTTAGTGAGAAAAGAATGTGATATGAGATTTTGCTTGATAGGAACTTCAGAACCCTTGTTCCCTCTTGAATATTAGTGAAAAGCAACCTCATACGTCGTCTCCTTCTTCATACCCGAGAGATAAGTACCTGAAGAACTTAGTTCCGGACCACAAAAAAAAGAAAGTAAAAACATGCATAGACCCCACTTCGGGTATTTTCCAATATCTACGGTCATGTGAGTATTAATGAATGAAGATTCCGGATATTGTCCATCTGTCGTTCTCCAGGGTCGAAAATGGTCTGTTATGGATCCTTTTCCGGGTAGGCTGATATATTTATGAAGATGGGGATGACGATAGTTTCAACTTTAACTATATTTTATTCATTTCCTTAGCTACGAGTTTCTTCTTGACTATCTTCAGGGGTCACATAGATGATTTAAGCGCTTCTATCTACCAGGACCTTACATTAAGTTTATATTCACTAATGTCGACCGGGCAAATGCCACCCGACTCCAGATAGTTATCATTAGAGATAATAAAACTAAACAACCACCTGTCTATCCTTCATACAGGGTTTTAAGCTGACCCCAAAAGTTTTACCCCCTATATTATACCTATTTTTTTTATTCCACTTCTCCTTTAATAGTTTTTGGTCCCCCACTCTCGAACGCCCATTATAATAAGGCAAAAGTAACCCGAATCTCGATATAAATCCGCTTTAAGCCAACTTGTACCAGTTTCGGTTGTCCATGGCGTGTATAAACCATTATACACACCCGTTGTTGTCGTCGTGATCTCAGGTTCTTAATCGTCTGCGGGTGCAATCGCTTGGACGCCGATGTTTTGTTTATAAAAGGTTTATTAATGAAGAGAACTTGGAACATTCACAAAAAGGATTAAGGATCTCTAGACTTTAACAAATGTGTACTGCTCTTCGAAAAGACAGACAAATAGCTAGTTAAATTGAGTTATCAACCGAATAAGGAGTATCTCTCTCCTTCCGGAAGTCACATGGGTTCGCCAACTTCCGTTAACTAAAGGTTAAATTCCGATGTCCCATCCGTCAATGACTCCTCCATTCAAGTAACGGTTTCGGTTATGGAACATAATGACCGGTGTTATTTAACAGCTGTTAATTTTAAATACTATTCCAAGCTTCCATTACAAAACATACGGATCTGAAAACTCAATTATAGCAATGGCTATCTGTAGAAAAATTTGATTGCTTTATGGCATCAACTTCAGATGGGTTATTTAAAGTGAAAACAATATTGTAAACAGTTGATTGAATACAAGTTGATGCTTTACTGAAAAAGTCGTAGATAAGTTTCATTTGTGTAACGACATAGCAACAATGTCGGAGTATTTAATGATGAAACATCGTAAACGGTTCTTAATCGCATGTGGATACAATCACTCGGACGCTGATGTTTAGCTTTTTATAAAAAGTATATTAATACACAGAACTTGTAACATTAACAAACAGGGTAATGGATCTCTGGACTATAAAAAGTATGGGCTGCCCTCCCTTCGGAGAAAAGGAGAGAGTGGCAGACAGACAGACAAACATACATACATATATATAGACATAAAGAACTTGTCTCGTTAAACATAGTTACATTGTGCGCGATCGCCTCCAGCCTCACTAGGGCTATCTGGGGAACGGCCCCGCTTCGTTCCGCTTTCTTAAGTTGTCAGCCGAAAAGGGGAAGACATTCCTTTTTCTGGGAATAACATGTTTCGCCAACTTCCGTTAACTGAAGGTTAAATTCTGACATCTCATCCGTCAATCACTTCGCCATTCAATTGTATTTATTTCGCTAGACTGATCTCTTATTCCTTAACCAGGAATTGCCTCTATTGTTCCATATTCACAGGGGAATAGCAAGGTGTCTATTGGTCAGGACCTTATGTAGCGATATTCAGTCGTGGGTGTTTTAATAACGGCATCTTTCACATAATGTTAGATTAAGTAAGAAAAGTAGGATTTTACTAAAGAGATTATTAAAGGTTAAGCTGAAGTGTACCAAAATGGTTCGTAACACACAGGAAGTATCCAGTGACACGTAGCAGAAAAGCTGATCAAATCTTTCTCTTATTTCTAACATACGAAGGAGAACGGTCGGGTTTGGGACAGCTATTAAGTATTATATATGTATATTGTATACTATAAAAGAAAAGGTAAAATCCCGAAAAATTAGTAAAACCTCAAATAAGTGTGTTGTCATTATTAATAACTTTTTTAAATACCTGCTATTAAAAAGAAAACGGCTACAATAGAAAAAGTGGATTAAAAAAATCAACAACACTGCTGCTGCGTGTGATCTACGCAACATAACCAAAGAATTAATAAATTTTATAATGGCTGGTATTAAAAAAAAAGACGGACACAACAAAAAGAAAGTTAAACAATAAAATCTTTTTAAAAACGCTGCTGTTACGTGTCATCTACGCAACATAAACTAAAAAGACTGTGCTATACTTATAATTATTAATAAAGTTTACAATGGCTGCTATTAAAACGAAGACGGCTACAACAAAAAGAAAGTGAATAGAAAGATATCAATAACACTGCTGTCACATGTCATCTACGCAACACAAACCACAAAAAGTGTATGCTATGAAAATTAATAAATTTTATAATCGCTGCTACTAAAACGAAGAAAGCTACACTAAAAATAAAGTGAACAAATATAGATAAATAACGCCGTTGCTACGTGTCATCTACGCAACATAGCCCGCAAAAAAACTGTTTGCTGTCTTTGTTACTGAATTTTACATTAGTAATAAATTTTACAATCGCCGCTTAAAAAGAGTACGGCTACAACAAAAAGAAAGTGAAAAAGTAAGAAATGAAAAACACAAACAAAAATGTGCGCTGTCACTATTAATAAATTTTACAATGGTTGTTTTTACAAAAAAGTTAGCTACAATAAAAAGAAAGGAAAAATAAATAGATTAACAATACTGCTACTACGTATCATCCACGCAACATAAAACACAAAAAAATGTGTGCTATCAAAATTAATAAATTTTATAAAAGACGGCTGCAACAAAAAAGAAAGTGAAAAGAAAGAGGTCAAGAACACTGCTGCTACGTGTCATCTACGCACCATAAACTACAAAAAAGTGTACGCCATCATTATTGGTCGATTTTACAATGACTGCTTGTAAACAGAATACGGCTGCAACAAAATAAAGGAAAAATAAAGATATTAACAATACTGCTACTACGTGTGATATACGCGACATAAAACACAAAAAAACTTTGCGCTGTAAAATTAATAAATTTTATAATCGCTACTATTAAAAAGAAGACGACTAGAACAAAAATAAGGTGAAAGAAATGAGAGCAACAATGCTACGTGTAATGTACGCAATATTAACCGCCAAAATCTGTGTGCTGTCATTGTTAATGAATTTTACATTATTAATAAATTTTACAATCGATATTTAAAAAGAAAACGACAACAATAAAAAGAAAGTGAAAATATAAGAAATCAACAGCACTGCTGCTACGTGTCATCCACGCAACATAAACCACAAAACTATGTGCTATCACTATTAATAAATTTAACAATGGCTGCTTTTGAAAAGAAGACGGCTACAATAAAACGAAATTAAAAATAAAGAGATTAACAATACTGCTACTACGTGTGATATACGCAACATTAACATGTTTGTATAAATAAAATTGTATACTAAACAACAGCTCTACTTGTTATTGAGTATCTTTTATAAACACTAGAGTTTCAATGGATTAACATCTATAGAAACAAATATAATACACGTACCACATATATATATATATATATATATATATATATATATATACGCTCCGTCAAAAATGACGAAAGAATTATGCTTCGTCAATGTTCACAGTAATATTCATATAAAATAACGCCAACGTCTCAATCGGTGAAGTTAAAAACAAAATGTGAAATAAAGAAAGAAAAACGTGTCAACTGGTATAAAAAAGAAGAAAGGAAAAAGAAAGAGAGCAGAAATGAAATAAGTACGAAAACGTCTCATTATGGAAATAAGATGGTGGAGTGCTTGCGGTTTTCATTTCAGAGGGCGGGGTTGTCTGATTTGCTATTTGCTTTAACTCTAAACACTTGAAATCGTTTTTCATTGAGTGAGCATAATTCTTTTTCATGATATTCCGTCTTACCTCTCTATGTATATATATTTCTAAAATCTTTTCAAATAATAATTGAAACTTCTTCTACAATATTTTCAGAGACTTGTTTAGTAAACTACAAGAAGTTGCTCTCTTACGATTTATATATTTATTACTTTGAAATTTCCGGATATAATGACATTAAACTATTCTAATGAACATCTAAAATAAACAAATCTGTGTTCAAACTTGAATAATATTTTTGTTTGTCTTTTATATATTTCGTAACTATCATTATGCTCTATTTTGTTACATTATGCTCTTTATTACAGAGTGAAATATATATATATATATATATATATATATATATATATATATATATATATATATTAAACTTAACGAAAGAGGCAAAATGCCTTCAAAAAACATGTGTTAGATGCAGATATGTTTATTAAAAGCAAAATAAAAGATAAAAACAATATTTTTTTTCTTCTTCATCTTGACTTTTTTATCTAATATTTCGCTTGGTATAACAAGCCTCGACAGAGCTTTTAAAAAAATATATGGTATTAACCTTTTTTTTTTTCCTAATAATCCTTCCTGGTCTTGTAGAAGTCACGTCCGATGTTGTGTAAATGACTCTTTTAAATTGAACTTAAATCGCGCATGGTCGCTGGTAGGTATAAATTTGGGAAAGTTCATTTTTTTAAGCATCTTTAGAATTTTAAAGTTAAAGAAAGAGGCAAAATGCCTTCAAAAAAATATGTGTTAGATGCAGATATTTTATTAAAATAAAAATAAAAAATAAAAACTATTTTTTTTCTTCTTCATCTTGACTTTTTTATCTAATATTTCGCTTGGTATAACAAGCCTCGTCAGAGCTTTAGAAAAATAAAAGGTATTAACCTTATTTTTTTTCGTAATAACCCTTCCTGGTCTCTCTCGCTCACTCTCTCTCTCTATATATATATATATAATATAAAATTATATTTTTTATATTTTACTTACGTACAATGTCGTTTCAAGATTACGCCTCTCACCAGCGCAGGGAACTGACAATCTCGGACGGTCACAGAGCGCGAACCCTGTTCGCAAAGACACTTTAAATCTGTAAGCGACAGGAGATTGTCACGTGATAACGGAGAAAAGAAGTTATATTTATACTGAAAGCGGCGAGTATAAATATCAAGACATTCGATAGGATTCAACGGCAGAGCCGGAGTCCTGCACTGAGGCTTTAGGTGAATGTCTGTTTTTTAACTTTTCCAACAGTGCTCTTACTTTAATTGTACTTAAAGGAGCTTCTAATAATATTATATATATATATATATATATATATATATATATATATATATATATATATATATATATATATATATATATATAAGCCAGGTTCATATTATATTCCAATAACCATGTTTTTATTTTATTATTTCTAGTTTTTCACATTTCCAAAAAACATAACATTTCTGTGAGATATATTTTTTACGGTCCGTTTCATTTGTGTTGAGCCAAACAAGATTTTTATCTCAATATCGTCTCTGCAACATTACAAAATCATCAGAAAAAATTCAGAAAGAGTAAAACAGTTATTGGATTAAAGTGTATTGAAAAAACCTACACTGTACAGTGGTTCATTTTTGGGTGGAACCAAACAAAAAACAAAGAAAAGAGCAAACTCACACGTGGGGGAACCCACTAATACGCCATTTTAAATTTTTGTCTGTATTTATTTTCTTATTTGCTCTGTTCTTACTAATTGAAAATCATCGAGCTGAATCTTTTAAGGAGACTGCAAACTATAAGGGCACTGATAGCATATGCTAATACATATATAATCATTAATAATTAATTATATATATATATATATATATATATATATATATTGTTGAATTATGGAAATAAGCCCAAAATTTCAATATACTTGCATGACATTTTTCTTCAAATTATCATCCTTGGGAAGTCTTACAATAAAGACGAAACGTTGATGAATATATAAAAAATATATCTCTTGTTTTTTTTCCTTTTTCATTTCCAATTACGTCGGATTACTATCATCCTTCCTTTCTCATATATATATATATATATATATATATATATATATATATATATATATATATATATATATATATATATGTATATATAGTCATCCACATACAGACGGTTTCGCTGTATCACAGCTCTTCAGTGTGGCTAGACAAGAATGAACAGGAATGAAGAACACAATCGGAATTTAAACACCGGGCATCATCGGGTCACCTAATTTGAATTTTCATGAAGCGAATACATTACTTGAATGTCGTCCATTCACTACGAAGTCGACTGGTTTGAAATTCGTCAATCAATGTCAATTTCACACTGCAATAATTGGGAGGCAATGTTCAACTGTTGCCGCCCGTGTTTGTATCAGCTTTTATACGATCGAATGTTCATTCTATGTTTAGCATTTTCTCAACATTCGATTGCCTCAAGCTCCAATTATATACTCATACATACATATATATATATATATACATTTAAAACAGATAAAATCGAATTAAAACAGCACTAGCAAACCACTATTAGGAGCTCAAAGAAAATGGACGCTCACCAATAATTGAATGGAAAATAATACGACAGGCCAGTAAATGTAGATATTTAGACGACCCGTGTAGATTATGCCCGAATGAAAAATTTGAAATCCTAAATTTTAAAGATCCCCGAAATCTATTAAACTGTAGAAGTGAGATAGCAAACAGATGCTTACGCAGAAATAAATTTACCCTAGGCTAACGATAAATAAATAAACAAATAAGTAAAAAAAAAATTAACAATTTAAAAATTAAAAACTAAAATAGAAATACAAGGAATCACGTGTTAAAATAAATTCACCCATTATATTGACACAACAAAAGAAACAGGGTGTAGGCAAATCTATAGAAATACAGAGCAATAGAACATGATATAGGAAGTAACACTAACAAGACCTTTGTTCGCGGGAAGCCCAACGATTGGCTGAGAGAACAAAAAAGAATATGATTGGTAAACTAGCTAGCCGTGTATATAAAAACACCCGGCAAAAATAACTCCATGCATTTTAGCCTGAAGGTTCCCCCGGGGATTAAACGCGGGAGTCTCTGTGTGTAGCTTAATTGCCATAAATATATTTTCATAACTTACTATATATATATATATATATATATATATATATACTCGTGAGTCTTAATGAAGGCGTAACAAGTTTGGTTGTAGATATAAATAGTAATTAAATAATAATTATATCAAGGGGCGATCACTCTAAGGGAAAGGATAAACGTTTCTTTCAAGTTATAATTCAAATTTCTTGCTCTTGTTTTTTTTCTTTGACGGTGAAGTATATCTCAAAACAGAAGCTATGAAATCATTTTTATTTTTAAGAAAAAGGAAACAAACGAAAAAATATGATTCAGGAACACATTCTTTTTTCTTTTACTAAAAAGGGTCACCACTTATACAGGCCTTGGGACACTCGAGAATAAGGGTTCAAGGGATCGTCAATTATAGTCGCTTCCACAGGAGGATCGTAAACATTAGGTGGGATAGGCACAATATTACTAATACATATTAATGAACAAGTATTAGACTTCAGTTCGACCATGCTGTAGTCGCTTGGAAAGCAGTCTCATGGTATCTTGTTTCGCAGACGTGATGTTCTAGGAAACAAACTTTGTTCATGGATGTTCGTTTGGTTTTTGGCAAAGAGAGAGAGAAATTAAAGTTCCTTGCTAGACAAGTGCTTGCTGTGAATATTATACAGTGGCTACCTACCAGGTGTTGGAGCTCAGTCGAGCACCTACCATGAACATAACGATGCAGAAGAGAGAGGCTAGTAACATCTTTTGTGCTCGAAAGAGGCTGAAGGGACGAGAAGAAAACACCTCCCACTAGATTGCGAAATCGATTTTGTACTCTGTCAAAACATGAAAGAGTGGCCCGAGCTGCACCACCTCAGATATGACAGCAGTTTTCCATCTTAGGGCGGATCTGGCTCTTATACAAGTGGAGGATTGCGTTGGGGGTTAGGTACTGTCTAGAGCGGTAGAATGATCCAACCTTTTTTTTTCAGAAACTTTAGTAACAGATTTGATGTACGTTTTCCATTTCAGGTCTTAGATGAAAGTCGGTCCTAGAAGCTTATTAAAGAATGGGGATTCTTCGAGAAGAGAACCATTTATTTCGATTGGAGAGAAGTGAGGGTCCGAGCGCTGGTGGTGAAAATAAGAGAAACTTGGTTTTGGAGGCGTTCAAAGTAACACGCAACTTTTCCCCATTGTACCACGTCGTAAGAGAGAGAGAGAGAGAGAGAGAGAGAGAGTAAGAAAGATCATGATCATCAATGCTCTTCGAAGTGTTTCCAGAAATAGTTGTGTCGTCTGCATAGATGTCAACGAATAATCTCAGAATATGATTTGGAAGATGGTTTCTGAAGATCAAAAAGAGAGTTGGGCCCAGAATGGATCCCTGACGCACGTCAGCATTGATGCTATCGGCTTCGGACTTTTGCCCGTCAACAATTGCTTTTATATACCTATCAGAGATAAAGTATTTGATGGTTGAGATGACATTTCCAGATATTCTGTAGCTTACAAGCTTACTAAACATACCTTTGTGTCAGACCCTATTGAAGGCCTTTAATACTTCAAGAGCTATCGCCCTAGAAACGAAGACCTCGTCGATAGATTAACTGTGCGATATCATAGTCAGCACGTCAGCTGTAGATCTTGCAGGACGAAATCCATTATTGTTTGTCACTAAGAAGATTATTTTCATTGAGGTATTTGACCACTATTTTTTACAGATTCAATCAACTTACTCATGACGCACAAGTGACTGATCGGTCTGTACTCGGATACAGAGGACTTATTTGCAGTATTTTTAAATACCGGGCAGACCAACGAAGTTTTCCAAGATGATGGAAAGCATTTCTCCTTTAAGCAACGGTTAAACAGTTTAGTAATGATAGGAGTTATTTCGAGTTGTAGTTTCTTGAGCACTATGACCGGGATATTGTTTTGTTGGCATCGATGTTCTTTATAAGTTTGGCGACGTCATGGATAGCTATTTGGATATCGGTCATTGGAAAGAAAGTCTTAAGGTAGATGGTCCTGATCGCAACGGATGGAAGTTGCTACAAAGGCTTTTGACAAAATTTTGGTTTTACGAGATAAATTATAAGAGAAATTATAAGATAAATTTTGGTTTTATAAGATCAATGATTGTTGGGATAGAAGCCTTGCATCTGTTCAGTATCTTGTTTGATGTTCTCCAAAACTCATAAAGTCCAAGCATCTGATCGACCAGTCTAGTCCTAACTGATTGAGCATATGATCTAGCGGTTTCAATAACCTATTTCAAGTGGTTTCGGGAGTATTAAAGTAGGCTTTGTTTTAATGCCATCTTTTTCGTTGGAACTATTTGAAATAGTGTCTTCTGTGGGCAATAGCGGTCGCGCATTTAGAGTATACCATGGCATGCTGTTCAGTCTCTGATATAATGTTTTGGAGAGTATAAAGCTTTTAATATCAGCGGTAAAGAACTCAGATATTTTAGATGCGATTAAGGACACGTTTTTTTATTAATGGATTCATTAAGCTGTCCCAAACAGCTATTAAATATCCTTAAACTTTGCGATGGAAAGGGACATCAGAGGACTTGCTGAACTTCGTTTTGATCTTAATTGAGACAATTGAGTAGTTGAAGAATCACAGAAGAAACGGGACAGCAGATGTGTTTTGTTCCGGGCAAGTTGTAAGAAAAAGATCACGAAGACTTGCGAAATATTTATGTCGAGTACGCGTGTTGACTGGTCAACAATTTTGTTAAGTTCATACGCAAGGAAATAAAAACTAGATTAGCGGCCATCTTGCATACACGCGTTTTATTTTACTATATGTTCGTAAATTAGATTATGGTGATATTCCTTTTTTCTTTAATGTCTGTAAATAAACGAAAATAAGTAAAGATGAACAAATGTAAAATAAATAGTTAATGTGAGGCGAAAATGTCATTGTTGTTGTATAAATCATATCATGCTAAAATGTAAACAAAAATTCAATAAGTAATTTTAATATGAAAGATGTTAGATGGTTCTGTGTTTTTTTGTAAGGGTAAACAACTATTCCTGAATTCAATAATTCCAAAATACGTCCGGAAAAGAGAAAGGGAGATCTTATTTAGATTTAAAATCTAGTGTAGTATATATACATTAGTAAGAAAGAAAATATTGAAAAATAGCGGCGATTTGGCAAAAGGATCACCCCATTAAGAACAGTCCCGGTGACACTGGGTAATGTGGGAGTAGATATAAGCGTATAAGTCAAAATGCTGCGATATCGTGTGTAAATGACTCTGTTGGGAGAAGTAGTTTACCCTGAAAAATATATAAGAAATTTTGAAAGTTAACGAAACAAACACGTATTTTCTGGAAATACTAATCATAATTAGTCTAAGTGGCTGTCGGAACGGATTAACATATACATGTTTTTGTTCGAAAGCTAGAATGGTTAATGAAATAGGGGGAAATTGACTTTATTTTTATTATATATATTATGATATATTATTATGAACATTTATTAAATTGTTCGAATTAAGTAGAATAACCGGTTGAATCGATTAAATTTACGAATCCATTTTAAAAATAATTGAAGTTTATTCAATTCATTTTATTAATCACCTGACGGGAAAATAGCTAATTAATAAAACGTAGCTTTAAAAGTAAGAACATCTGATCGATATCGTAAAATACGGAATAGATTAAAATAAATACATTAAATTAATAAATCGTCAATTTCCTATCTGGAAAATAGCGTTTTTTTTAGAGGGCGGGTAGATTGAGCAGTTATTTATCTTGCAAATATGGCGTAATAATGTATCAACAGTGTACACCCTCCGTCCAAAGTGACGGTAGAATTATGCTTCGTCAGTGTTCGCAGTCGCTATTTATCTAAGTATATAACTAAATATTCATATTAAATCATATAATTACTTCAGAAAGTTAATTTTTCATATCTAAATTATTATTATCATTTCTGATGACATAAAGAAGAAAAAAAAAACACCCACCGTAGACTTTTATTATAGAGTTTATGATTTCTTTCCGAATTCATTCGTGGTTTTCTGACTTGCGATTTGCTTTCTAGCTTCCCCTTACCATTTGAAATAGTTTCGTCTGGGACCTAGAAAAATGACCACGTCTTTAATTCGCTAACTTGTGCGTAACGGGATGGAAGTGCATATATGTATTTATATATCTATATAATAATATCTAATATATCTATATGATAACATACCATTGTATGTTCGTACGTACGTTATCACCCTCTACACCCTTTTAAAATATGGGATCGCCGACGATGCAACGCAAAACAGTATTTTTATAAATTTCATCTGATGTCGCTGGTCCATCGAACTTGAACATTCTTAGCCTTCGAACTAGGATCAAAGTGTAGTATCCGTTCTGTCCAAGGATGGTACAATAATATCGCGAGGTCTACGTTGACGCTGGACGTTCATAGAATGAAAAAATATCAAAAACTCCTACAAAGGTTATTTGATTATTTGGGTCTAATCTACATTGACCAGAGTACTTAGATACGTACGTTTCAATTTGAACACAACGTGTACAATAACATCGTGGGGTCTCCGTTCGCGCCGGATGTCCATAGAATAGAAATATGTCACAATCTCTTATAATCATAACTACTGGAATAATATGAATTGGCTACTCTGGTGCCCCCCCCTCGACGTAAATTCACTAGACCAACTCGTCAATCATCTAAATCCCATCCATTCACTGTGGAGATTCCCAGATGCCGGAGACCTTTCTACTCAAATAGCTTCTTTCCTCGTGCTGCTGGCCTCTGGAACTCCCTCCCTGCTCCCTGTTTCCCTGACAGTACTGACATGCAGAAATTTAAAATTAATGTAAACAGACATCTCGCTGCGCAGATCCTAGATTAGGTTGACCTCTACCAACCTTCTCACCTTTTCTTTCTTCTCAGTAGCCCCTTATGTGTACAGTGGTGGCCTGCCTTGTTTGGGGTGAACTTCGTTAAAAAAAAATTTTTTAAATATCGTGGGGTCATAATTCATTTATTAAGACGAATACAACTGTGGAATTTCCACGGGTCTCGCTAGTATATATAAATGTACAAATAAATAAACACGAGTCTGTATTATAGATTGGTAGACTTATTTTCTGGGGGGGGGGGGGGAGAAGTGTTCCCATTATGCCAAAGAAAAGAAAGGTAATCCTGACTAAACATATTTTCCAAACGGTTTTCTTATTTCTTTAGATCAGGGGCGGGCAACCTTTTCAGAGTGAGGGCCAGATGAGATTTTTGGAAGAACATCGCGGGCCGGAGTGAAAAACGAAATCTCAGAATTACTATATTTTGTTTACATGAATAAATTGTACAAAAGTTGCATTGAACACTCTACAAATCTGATATTTTTTCTCAAGAGACTTCTGTATGTGATGTTATAAAAATCGCCGACGACGAACCATTTTGGAATCATAAAAAATAATGATGGGGGAAGTAGCAAGTTGATCCAGCATTCGTTTTGACACCCTCACATAAGTTCTCTGTTTTATGTCCTTTCCTCGTCTCTCGTTTCCTTTTTGCCTCTCTCTTTCTCTTTTTCTATTTTTATCTCAGGCCAAGGATTTGAAATTAATAGTTAAAGAAAAATGAAATATACATGCATCATCGCTCGCTCATATTTATACATTTTCATCCCACTATAAATCTTAATCGAAACCTACTTTTACGTCTATGTTACAAAATGATATGAGTTTTACTGGGAGGTCCGCGGGCCGGATTGCAATAATAAAGCATAGCAGGGTGGCGGGCCAGACGCTAAGCCTTCGCGGGCCGGATGTGGCCCGCGGGCCGGAGGTTGCCCGCCCCTAATTTAGAGTATTAGTGTCCTTCTGAAAGTTAATGGCTATGCTTCCCCAAATAATTATGTTCCTTTTAATTACATAGTTTTCGCGGGGGCTGATAGGAATAGTAGGACACCAGAATGACCAAAATTGTAGTTCGACTCTGATAGCTTCTTTCCTCGAGTCGCTTGACTTTGGAATTCCCTCCCTGCTCTCTGTTTCCACGACCGTACAAACATGCAGAAATGTGCATGGAATGTGAACACACATTTGCTGCCCAGCTCCTCAGCAAGGTCCCGCCTTCTTCAAAAATAAAATTGACCCGTATCACAGTAGCCCCTTACGCTTCAGAAGCAGTAGGTCTTGTTTGGGGTGAACAAAAGAGCAAATTACAAAAAAATCAGAATTTTGCTTCTCCGAAACTAGTTGCATTACCAAGGTTTGAGAGTCCAGGCTATCCTAGTATTTAACCAGATATGGAGAATAAGAGTGTAACAGCAAGCAAACTGAAGCAAAGATCTCGGACACGAATTATACTGATGAATACGTATTTATTTGCCTGCATATGGTCAACACTGATCTATAACATCTTTTCACCGTAAAACTCTATTTTTGCCAAGCTACTTACCCCAGAGCCAACGTCTATCACAAACGGAACAAACGTCCGACTCCCATGTTGACTGATTCGAAAAGACCGCCTCTGGGCAAACAGGCGGTGTAGAGGCACGACAGTTACCCCGTGCGCATGTCTTCCGGAAGAGGACGGTGCTGAATACAAAATGCCCCTTTCCTGAATTATGACCGGCCAACATGTGAAACTCATACGTTTACAAAGAGTATTAGTAAAAGTGGCGCAGTGTCCTCGACAAAAATCGAATAACTCCATTTCAAGGTTCTCTCCTCCGTTAACCTCTGTACACAACCACTTTCCTTTATTTCCTAGGAAAAAAGTGTAGTATCTGTTCTGATACTACTGTAACTTCATCTTGTCTGTTCTCGGTCATAAAAAGAGAAATCCTTCTAGAGTGAGAGATTTTTTTTGATTTTTGCCCCAATGCAGAGTGCCTTTTGGGGGAGGGGCTGGATTTTCCTCGTACATAAAACTACCTTGTGTCTAACTCTGCTCTCATGGGAAAGCAAGTATAAATAATTAAATGATACCAAAATGGATTGATATGTCGTAAAACAAACCGAACGTTCACAATTATTTTCTCACGTGACGGGTTGAAACGGGGTGCATTGCCGGATATGAAAAACCGGATTCCGGGTGTATTGTACTATTGTGATCTGATGGTCAAGTACAATAATTCTGGCGTTTGTTTGTTTAGCGTCTATTTTCGATCGCTCAAAACGAATGGACTAAAATAACAAATATAGATATCGACCCTCTTACTAGCGAAATGACTGAGCTTCCATTGGCTGAATATATGTCTGTTGGCACATACTAAATGCTGAAAATAGAATTAGTTGAAATACACATATATATATATATATATATATATATATATATATATATATATATATATATATATGTCTGTATGTAGGTTCTTACAAAAAATATATATTTAAGTATGTACTCTTTATAATATCCGAAAATGTTTCAAATTGCAAGCACAATGAAGTTGTGTTACAAGCTTTAGAGCAGGGGCGGACAACCTCCGGCCCGCGGGCCACATCCGGCCCGCGAAGGCTTAGCGTCCGGCCCGCCACCCTGCTATGCTTTATTATTGCAATCCGGCCCGCGGACCTCCAAGTAAAACTCATATCATTTTGTGACATAGACGTAAAAGTAGGTTTCGATTAAGATTTACAGTGGGATGAAAATGTATAAATATCAGCGAGCGATGATGCATGTATATTTCATTTTTCTTTAACTATTAATTTCAAATCCTTGGCCTGAGATAAAAATAGAAACAAGAGAAAGAGAGAGGCGAAGAGGAAACGAGAGACGAGGAAAGGGCATAAAACAAAGAACTTATGTGAGGGGTGTCAAAATGGATGCTGGATCAACTTGCTACTTCCCCCGTCATTATTTTTTATGATTCCAAAATGGCTTTTCGTCGGCGATTTTTTATAACATCACATACAGAAGTCTCTTGAGAAAAAAAATCAGATTTATAGAGTGTTCAATGCAACTTTTGTACAATTTATTCATGTAAACAAAATATAGTAATTCTGAGATTTCGTATTTCACTCCGGCCCGCGATCTTCTTCCAAAAGTCTCATCTGGCCCTCACTCTGAAAAGGATGCCCGCCCCTGCTTTAGAGCATATATATTTTATAGTTGCATTCCAATGGCAATAGAAAAATCAATCCATAACTATAACTTTGATCGATTGTTTCAATTTTTTTATTTTCATACATCGGCTAATATCTGCAATTCCTCTTTTTTATTTTTTTCCAAATTCAATATATATATATATATATATATATATATATATATATATATATATATATATATATATATATATATATATATATATATAAGTGTAAGTTGGAAATCAGAGGCAGGAGCAATGTGAAATAGATACCGGAAGGTGGAACAGATGAACAAAAATAAATGAGAAGAGAAAACAAGAATGGAATCTCAAATCAATTTATTAATATTTCATGTAAAACAGATTAAATACCAGAACAGTAAATAAAAAGAGATTACTGTCAAGCAATTAAAATTTCCGGAATAAGGTAAACTTAAATTTTCGAGAGAAATACTCTCATTATCAAAAGACCAAAAAAATATGACCGAGTTGTCGAAAAAAAACAAGGTGGATCAACTGTTGACTATATATATATATATATATATATATATATATATATATATATATATATATATATATATATATATATATATATATATATGGGAGATGTAAAAAGAAAAACCAAGAGATATTTTTTAACATATTCATCAACGTTTCGTCTTTATTTTAAGACTTCCTCAAGATGATAATTTTAAGAAAAATGGCATGCAAGTACATCGGGATATTGGGTTGACATGATAGGTTGATTAGAAAAAGTAGTAGCCGTGACTACTGAGAGCGCTGGACCAAGGTCCGGGCTGTGAAGTCTTAAAATAAAAATGAAACGTTGATAAATATATAAAAAATATCTCTTGGTTTTTACTTTTTCATCCCCCATTACGTCGGATTACTCTCATCCTTCTTTTCTCATATATATATATATATATATATATGACATCGTTTGGGGCTATGATTGTGTAAGAATATGGCATCAGTTGGGATAATGATTGGGCAAGAATATGAAATCGGTTGAGATTATGATTTGGCAAGAATATGGCATCGGTTGGAATTATGATTGTGTAAGAATATGACATCGTTTGAGACTATGATTGTGTAAGAATATGACATCGTTTGGGATTATGATTGGGAAAGAATATGGCATCGGTTGGAATTATGATTGGGCAAGAATATCACATCTGTTAGGATAATAATTGTGTAAGAATATGACATCATCTGAAATTATAATAATGTAAGAATATGACATCAGTTGAGAATATGATCGTGTAAGAATATGACATCGGTTGAGATTATGATTGTGCAAGAATATGACATCGGTTGTGGCTATGATTGTGTAAGAATATGACGTCGGTTGGGATTATGATTGTGCAAGAATATGGCATCGGTTGGGATTATATCTGTGTAAGAATATGACATCATTTAAAATTATGAATTTGTAAGAATATGACATCGGTTGAGATTATGATCGTGTAAGAATATTACATCGGTTAGGATTATTATTGTGCAAGAATATGACATCGGTTGCGACTATGATTGTGTAAGAATATAACATCGGTTGGAACTATGATTGTGTAATATTGGGGTAAAAGAAGGCACGAGGATAGAAGGAAGACATGAAATGGGAGAAAAAAGAAAGGGCATAGTAATTAAAAGAACAGGGGTATGCGCAGAGAAAAAATGGAAAGAAGATAGCAAAACAAAATGAGAAAGAGAGATGGCTTTTTCTCAGCCTTTTGGCTAAGATCAGAGTGTAGTATCTGTTCCGACGGATGCTCACTCTGTAGACCGGTACCGTCTTGACCTTCGGGCCTTGATTCCGCCGGTCTGAGGGATTGTCCTGTTCAGTTCTAGGAGGCCCATCCTCCCAGGCTTTGCCTTCTCACTATTTGAGAACGGGTTAGTTTATTGCTAATAGCCTTTGGCGCCCCTAATCGGGGAATGCCGACGGAGCTTCCCAGGACCTTTTGTAGGCCAGAGTGCTTTTCCTCTAGGGCGTTGGCTTTTTAATCCCACTTTCCGACCTTGCGTCACATCTTGCGGCTGTGGGAGGAAGATAAATACAAAAAAAAGAGAGAGACAGAGAAATTAAAATGAAGAGTAGAAAATGTGAGAGAGGTGAGAGAGAAAGAATTGAGGTTTGAATGAAAGATAGGTAAAGAGAAACGAAAGACGAAAAATAAAGAAAGGGAGTATAATTGCAGTATGATAGAAAAATGGAGGAGAGGGGGAAAGAGACAAGCAGAGAGGGCAGAAAAAGAGAGGGGAGATAGAATGATCAGAAAGATGGAGAAATTTTTTTTAGAGATATTTGTAACTGCGCTTTTAACGACGAAAATGCTATTACTAAATTAAGCGTGACAGATCAGCGAAAATGCTGTTAAAAACTTAAATAGTGACAGACCAATGAAAATGCTATTTCAAACTTGAGCATGACAGACCGTCGATAATGCTATTTAAGACTTAAACGTGGCTGAACAACAAAAATGCTATTACAAAGTAAAGCGTGACAAACAAAGGAAAATTCTATTCCAAACTTAAACGTGACAGACCAACAAAAATGTTATTTAAAACATTAACGTGACATATAATTAAATGCTATTTCAAACTAAGGCCTGGCATACCGTCAAAAACTTTCAAACATAAGCTTGACAGACCAACGAAATTGCTATTTCGAACTAAAACAATGCAGACGATCGAAAATTCTATTTTAAATTTGAGCGTGACAGACCAACGAAAATGGTATTTAAAACTTAAACGTGGCAGACCAACAATAATGTTATTTCAAACTAAAGCATGGCACACCGTTGAAAATGATATTGCAAACTTAAGGGTGACAGACCAACAAAAATGATGTTTCAAAATTAAACATGACAGACCGACTACTGAACAGATCATCTAATAGCGATGTTTGGACGCATCTAAAAAAGGAAACGGATGGAAGAAAATGTACACGGGTCAGTTATCTGCCCTTGGTTATGAGATCATCCGTAAGAGATTGCTAGAATTAGTTTACGTGGTGTCTGGGCAGGGAAATATATAAATGTTCACATGTGTTGGAGGTCGACCAGACGAGATGTGTCTGTGTCCACTGTCCATTCCCTTTATCTCCTAAAAGAGGTCTTCCGGTTGACATAATAAGGTAACTCTCTTTTACGAGACCGTCTGGATAAACATATCTGCAATTGGACGACCGCCAGGACACAAATGACCATACTAGCATGTAGTAGGTAAATCACTTACAAAACGCCCTAGTGAAATATAATTGTGTACATTTCTCCAGCTCTCCTGAACAATAACAAAGTCTAATAATAATAAAAAATTATCTCTAAACTAATAGGTCCCACACTGTCTACAAAGATCCAGCCCTGTCCCATCGCCTTGCATTTCAGTGCTTCCTTTACAATTACTTCTCATGAATGTGTTCCGGCGAACTTATATATGCTTTGTTGTTAAAAATTAACATTTATAAAGCTTTTACTTTGAAAACTTTGACTATCAACTATATATATATATATATATATATATATATATATATATATATATATATATATATATATATATATATGCATAAATATATATTTTATACAAACACACACACATACATATACATAGGTGAGTTTAAATTACGTACTAGACACTATTCTCGAATGTCTTCGGTCTTTCTGTAAAAAGGTTTGTCAGTATCACCTGACATGAGGATATTTCACCCTACAAGTAAACCCTGACTAAATATTCAAAATAACATAGTATTAAAAGCCCAAATAAAATCCCATCGACACCTCTATACACTGGCTCATACGAGGAATGGTGCATCTTCTCCAAGTAATGTTACTTCAAGTAACAGCACTTAGCTGTATTCTCCGCCAGACTAGATAGATTCTTGTCCTTGAACCCGGTAAGACCAAGAGACCACAAGGAATATATACAATAACATAGTTCAGAAGTCAATTGGGGAGAGGAAAATTAAGGTTCTTAACTTCTTTACTAACTCAGCGTTTGACAAGTAAAGGAGAACTTTAATGGAATATATATGTTCATCATATAGATATCAATTGTTAGCCCCAGGAAAGGTCTCCTTGATTTCTGGGAACTTCGACTGAAGTAAAATGAAACTAAAAGGATATATATATATATATATATATATATATATATATATATATATATATATATAAAATAAAATATGAGACTAAAAGTATACTTTTAGAGATCGAACCTATAGTGAAATGGTTTAAGCTCAATATACGAGATAGGGCAATTATAAAGATAAATGAAGGAAGAGAGATAAAGATTTGCGAATGACAAATCTATTTTATCTTCGATTGTTCAATTCAAGGTGTACTCGATAAAAATATGTTTATTTTTCTTTCCTTAAGCCAGGCTTTTCAAAGATAAAAATTCTTATCATCAGAGGAATTACATAGATGGATAAGTTGGCAGGAGCATAGCCAAAATTCAAAATTTGAAAAATATAAAAAACAATATAAAGTAATGGAAAGTAAAAGTGTGTGCATAAAAAGGTTATCAAAATATAGTCCGCCCAGTTGGTGAATATCCATTGACAAAGTGTCCGGTGACGAAAAATTTAAACATGGAAAAGGGATTTCGTGGAGACTGCGTTAAAAATGTTCAAAATGTAGTAAATTCAATAGAATGATGTTCAGTTCAACAGTAGATAAAAAGCACTTATTAGGGTGTAATTTTGAGAATTTAGGGCCATGTTGTATATATTTCAAGCAGTGGAAAGTGTTAGTAGTTACTTCGATAGAATCTAAGGAATGAGAGAGAATTTTCTGATTGAAGACGAAGCCAGTAAAAAGTGGGTAAGGAGTGTGAAATTATGGAAGTGGGAGGAGAAGGTTTAGTGGATTGAATTATGACAGATGCTAGGAGTTAGGTAGGGGGGTTGTTTAGTTACAGCTCATCCTTAGTAAGCAACAATATAATGTAATTACTACCGGTTTATTTGCTGGACTGGCTTCAGTTAGGAGTCGGGTGGGGTTTGAATAAGCTAATACAGTAGCGTTTTGGGTCAGTAATTAAACAGTTCGGGGGGGATCATCCCCGTATTTAAACGGATTTTTTTGACAAAATTATATACAAAATTATATATCATTCAGAAAGTTCAGAAAGGGTATTAGGGCTCAGACGATTGGAAATCTGGAATTTGCGTGTTTAAGATGTAATTATCCGGACATTTATAGTATTTCAGAGTTTAATGTTTAAAGAATTTATAGATTTCCCAGTTAGTTAAATATTAGATGCATGACTAAATCAGATACTTTAATATATTATTGAAGTTAGGATTGGGAACAGCGTCAATAGTTTTGCAACAAGTGAGTGTAAGTATAAGGATTATGAGGTGGGATTGGGTTGATTATATAACCGAAGTGATGATAGGGAGTACTGAAATTACAGATAGATTTAAGGGAGAATGGGCCATTATAAGAGTAACCGCAGTTTAAAGGTGATAGTTATGGAATCTATGAGAAAATGATTGTCGGTAGAGCGATGCATCCACAGAGTCGATGGATTGTATGCAAAAAGGGAGATGAGAGAGGCAATGGATAAGTATGTAAGAGGGGTTATCTAGTAATTGAAAAAGGGTGTTGTAATTAAAGTGTTGGAGAAGAGGAGATTAAAGATTAGTTGAGTGGAGAAGAAGAATATTAGTTCTCAATTTATATTAAGTATTATGGGTTAATAAAGTTATTAGATGTACAGGGGAGGATACGCTATGTTATTGGGATGATTATTTTTAAAGTTGGAAAAGTGAAGAGTTAAAAAGTTAACAAATTATAAAATTTAGGAATTAGTCTAATGTTAGATGGGGTTGTTGGCTGGGAGGAGGGGTGTCAGAGAGAGTAATGAAATTGATGTATTTAAATTTTCGCTTGTGCCTGTAATTTGAGATAAGTTCGTTTTTAGAGTTAATAATATTTTTGCTTTTAGCTGCTGTAGCTTTCATAAATGTTTCTAATGTACATAGTTGGCAGAAAGCGGATCCTGGAATGTAGGATTTAGACCTTTTTAATATTGAATAATGTAGGGAGTAAGGAGTGTTTTTACGGTTAAAGTTTGTTTCATTAAATATGATAGAGAGGTGCCAGTGGCATTGTTGTTATTGTGTTTGAAGTAGTAGATATGGTTTGAGATTAGGGTCTTGATGAGGAAAGCACTCGCCCCAATGTAAGTGTGTATTTTGTATGGGGGTGTTATTATAGTATTTGTGCTACTTTTAGTATCGGGAGTAGTTTGTGATTGCATGATCAAGCTCTGGGCCAAAGTTAAGTTGGAATTGTTAGGTAGAGAAGATAAAAGAATTTGAGAGGTGAGATCAAGGTTAGTGTTAGTTATCGGGGGTTGTTGGTGAGTGCAAGGGGTGTTATTTATATATATATATATATATATCAAATATATATATATATATAGTAAAGTATGAAAATATTTTATTGCAATTTAGCTACACAGAGGCGCCCGCGTTTAATCAACGCAGGGAATTGTTAGGCTAACTGCACTTAGCCTGACAATTCTCTGTGGGAATGAAACGTGAACGCCTCTGTGTAGCTTACTTGCCAGAAATATATTTCATATTACTACTAAGCTCTACTGACTTGGCACTGTTAAAGCAAAAACTGAAAATCAATACACAATATATCATATCATCTTTTAATATTATATGTGTATATATTAAATGATAAAATAAAATTATATATATATATATATATATATATATATATATATATATATATATATATATATATATATATCAATACCTGTGTAAAAAAACTTTTTCTGAATAAGTTTGTTGATCCGAACGAAACCGGTTAAATCTTTCATTTCTAGATGATTTGTTCCTGTATTTCCGTTTGTCTTTTTCACACATCTTGTCTTTCACAGCATTTCATTTTATGATATATCGTGCATGTTATCCTCATATATATATATATATATATATATATATATATATATATATATATATATAATCAAACATTGTTAAACATTACAGAATTTTTCCGGTTGATTATATCTTTTTTAATTAAAATAAATTACTAATATTATTTTGTGTAAAAATCAAAATCGACTAATGAATGATCCCTAAGTATCACTAACACTTTCGATCTTTCGTTGAATCATCTTCAGGTGAGAAAAAACAAATGACAAAAAGCTGGAGAATAAACCAGAATTTCAGAATGCAGCCGAAAACGCATATATGAAGTCGTTAGACGCCAAAAGAACAAACCGGTAGAATTTCCGAAGAACGTTTAAAATTTAAGTTTCGGGACGCCAGAATAAGCGTCACGAAATTAATTGTATTTACGTTAAGCAAATAATAGGGTTTCTCAAAGAAACTAACTTGTACAATAATATTTAATTTTTAAAAAAATGACCTGGGATGACCTTATATGGGTTGAAAGGTCGTTAAAACCCAACAAACAAACAAATGTTTAGCATTTGAAAATGTTGTTACTGATTTCATACGTAATATTATTTATTGTAGGTTGCTGTGTTTTAATAAAATAAAAACAGTACAATAAAGCAGAAGTATTCTGTTATGTTTAACAGTGTTTGCTTAAATGAAAGAATGCTGCCTTTTACTTAGACTATTATTACCACTAATAAGATTATTATTACTATTACCATTATTATTTTCGTCATTACTTGCTTGATAAGCATTATTACTAAATACTGATCATTATTATTATTATTGATAGTTAAATTATTACTGTTATTAATATTAATATAATTATTATCTTTGTTAATAGGATATCTATTCCGATCATTTACAACTATTATTACTAATGTTATTGCTATAATTATAATAAGTATTGCTATAATTACCATTATAAATACTACTATTACTAGAAGTATTGGTATAATTACTAGTACCTTTACTATTATTAATACTACTTTTGTTTTTTTGTTTTTTTATTATTATAATCAATATTTAGATTAACTGATGGTGGAACTAACTTAATATATATTTCATGTGTTTTCTGTTATAAGATTTTGTTATTGTTTGTGAAATATGCAAAGGAGGTTGATGCTTTTACTCAGTTTTCTGATGATCATCTAACCATATTGCGCTGAAGAAGACTATTGAAACTCATCTATATGTATACAGAAATACAAAATAAGAAAACGTCTCTGAAACAATCGTACGCCAGACCATTGTTGATATTGAATTCTTGGAACTATAATAAATAATGTTATAAATCATTTTATTTATTTATTTATTTATTTATCAGTATTCTCTCACTCTCTCTTTCTCTCTCTCTCTTTATATATATATATATATATATATATATATATATATATATATATATATATATATATATATATATATATGAGATAATAAATTATGAGAGATTTTTAAAAAATTATAATAAAATTCGTATGAAAAATTCTCGAATTATGTCCAAACGAATTAAGTCCAAGCCTCAATATTTTTACGTGAAAGAGTAGAACTTAAAACAATATATTAATAGATTCATTTAAATCAAGTTTCAAAAGTAAAAAGTTCTAATACAATTGTTATTTTTACGTACGTTTCGAAAAGAATCTTCATTTAACAGACCAGATTAAGGCAAAGAAAGACATAGGGTAGTAGCCTTCGGATGTGAAACCGTTAGATGCAAACGCACGTATAGAAAACATCCAAATTTTAAGGAACGAAGCACAAAAGTCAGATTGAAACTGTTTACATGCCATCTTGAATTCATGAGATATATATTTTTTTTATGTACGTATAAAATTAATAAATATATAGAGAGAAAGAGAGAAGGGGGTGAGGAGGAGAAGGAGAAGAGAGTGGGAAGAGCGGGAGGGAAGGAAAAAGTGAGTGGTTGGGTAGGTGAGATATGTTCTGAGGTAATTAAGAGAGAAATCCCAGAGGTGATTAGTTGCTTTTGGACCGGAAGATGAATTTGTGCGTCCTTGGAAAATTGAAAATCGATAGCAGCGGAATAGACTTGCACTAACAAAATAAGAATAATAAAATGGGATTTATGAGGGAAAAAAAGGCAAACACACACAAACACACACACATGTATATATATATATATACATATATATATATATATGTAAGGAAATGGTAGTTTGCTTGAAACATTGCTAGTAAACAAGTAAATATGAAAGTGAGAATTTCGAGGCAGAAGCAATGCAATGTTGAAAACCCGGAAATTTGGAATAAGAATGAACAAAAATAAATGACAAGAGACGGTAAATCTCAGATCAATTCATTTATATTTCATTTTTCAATTTTATTCTAAAACATGAAACTATCAAAAAGGTCACAGTCGCATTTGTGACGTGTAGAGGTCAACACGTGAATAATAATGAAAAGAACATATGATTCGGCCAATGGAAAAGATCCTCACAAAGATATACAGACATAAGTTGTCTATCATTTCTAACCATATATATATATATATATATATATATATATATATATATATATATATATATATAATGGTAATAATCCAGGTGAAAAATATCCACAGGGTGGTAATCCAGAGAATTTTAACCGGGTTTATAAAAAGTGCTCAATATCAAAATAGAGCTTTATATATGATAATTTTATTTACACAGATGTCTGTGTAAATAAAATTATCACACATATATATATATATATATATATATATATATATATATATATATATATATATATATATATATATGTATATATATGTATATATATATATAATTTTACAAGAAATGAATATAAGAAAGTGTATAGCATGGGGTTTTATTCCAAATTCAATATGTGTGCCAGCAATCGCCACCAGCTTCTAAGACTGCCTGGAAATAGCATCAACTGATTTTTTTTTTACTAATGAGTAAACACTTATCAAGGCTAAAAGCCGACTCGAAGATTAGGGTCAACAAGATTGATAGATTGACACATGAATGGTGACGAATACTATGATGGTATTGAAAAGAGCAGCCTACCAAGAAAAAAAACATTTTTTCCTCATTGTCAAAAACATCACCCTTGGAATGGGAGGACTAAAAGAAAAAATAACGCATAATTTATAACTCCGGTTCCCCCTATTCATTTACTGTAAGAATTATATTTCAGTAGTAACTTACAAGTATAACTTACTTTTCAATAACCCTGTATATATATATATATATATATATATATATATATATATATATATATATATATATATATATATATATATATATATGATTATTCTTAACCTTAGATCAAATATGATCTAAGGTTTAGATCGGATTCTAAGTCTGCCTGATGAAATCTCAGTTTATAATAGCTGTTGATCGATAACATCGACATGCCAGTGTGGCAGATTTTGTACATGGCTGTGTAAATAAAAATAATCATATATAAAAGCTCTATTTGATATTGAGCACTTTTTATAAACCCGGTTGAAATTCTTTGGATTACTACCCTGTGGATGTTTTACCTGGATTATATATATATATATATATATATATATATATATATATATATATATATATATATATATATATATATATATATATAAAAATTTGGGAAAGTTCATTCTTTTAAGCATCTTTAGAATTTTAAACATCTTTCTTTATATATATATATATATATATATATATATATATATATATATATATATATATATATATATATATATATATATATAGCAGGACCTGTGTTCCGGCGTTGCCCGGGGAAAATCGAAAAGAATTATTCAACTTGAAAAAAGTAACTTATTTTCATTTATAATTTGACTTTCTTTTCTCTTCTTGGTCAGATCAGAGAAAGAGAAATCTTTCTAGACTGCGACAATTAAAACATTGTATGAGGAAGACACGAACCCGGTAAAATAATCGGCAATTATTCAAATTGGGAGCTGAATTTGGCACAAAATCGGTTTTAAATATGAAGAAAATCTATCTCCCCCAAAAAAGGGTACTCTAGTTTGGGACAAAATTAAAAATTGCCGCAGTCTAGAAGGATTTCTTCTTCACTGACCGAGAAGTGGAAAAGTTAAGTATAGTATCATAACATATACTATACTTTAAATTTTAATTATAATTTGCAAAATAAATAAAAAAATAAACCGGAAAGAAAAAATATTGTAAAATCGGCCAATATTCATAGGGGTTGCCCGTAGAAAGGCAAAAATAATTATTTAATTGAAAAGAAAAATTTGTTAGCTTGGAAATTCTGAAAAAAATAAAATGGAATATATGATTGAAATAAGATTTTGCCATGTTTTTGCAAATTAAAATTTTTGTCCAAATCCAGAGTGAACCTTTCGGAGAAGATGGTTACTTCCTACATTAAAACTCGACATTGTGTCTCAATCTAGTCTCGTAGGGAGTCAACTAAATAGGAATAAAATGAACCTAAAAAAAATATTGTAAAATCAGTCAATATTCATAGAGGTCGCTCGTGTGGGAAAAATAATGATTTATTTGAAAACCAAATAACTTTTAGAATAGACATTCAGAAACAAAAAAAAAAGTAAAATGGGTGCCATAATCTACAGAAATATTGAAAATGGTATCTGATTTTTTTATCTTTCGTTTTTGTTTATAATCAATGTTATCGTGTTTGTGTGAGAATACAATTTAAGTAGTGTTTACTGAAAATAGAGTATTAATAACGTCTTAAATGCTGAATTTCGCGAAATAAAATATGTTTATTTCGTCTCTGAAGAAATCATTTTATACTAAGGATATTTTGTGGAAAGATTAAGTTTAGTATCACAACAGGGTTAATGATGAGTTCGAAGGGTTAAACAGTTTCTTCAAAATTAGTGTGCATATATATATATACATATATATATATATATATATATATATATATATATATATATACATATATATATATATATATATATATATATATATATATATATATATATATATATATATATATATATATATAAATATAAGGATTATGGCATTAAGAACGTTTTGGAGTTAAAATCAATTCAGTATTACGTAGTAATATGTAAAAAAAAAAAAAGGACGTTTTAATACTTGTTTCGTCTTGACCGATACAAAAGAAAAGCATATGGCGGCATCCCGTAAACTCCATTTTATGAAAATCACACTTCTTGTAGCATATTTACACATTTCAAACGCGTATTTCTTCAGATTATATGCGTTCTACTAAATAGATTTTAAGTCGAAATGGTTCCTCATTAAATATTATTATTTAAATAAAAACAACATAAAAGCATTTTTATCGCCTATAAGCAATTTTTTATCGTATTATTTTCACCCCTTCGAACTCATCATTTACCTACAACAGATACTAAACTTTTTGCCTAATGAAATTAAAATAAACCGGAACTAAGAAAATATTGTATTCATAGGGGTTGCTCGGGATTTTAAAAAAGTAATGACTTATTTGTTAAGAAAACAACTTTCATTCAGAAACTCACAAAAAAAAGAAAAATAGGTACGGTAATTTTCAGAAATATTGAAAATGGTATCGTATTTTTTAATACTATTTTTTTCATAATCAATGTTATTGTGTTTGTTCGAAAATACAATTTAAATAGTGTTTATTGAAAATACGGTATGAGTAACGTTTGAAATTGTGATGTTTAGCAAGGAGATTATGTTTATTTCGTCTCTGAAGAAATCAAATATTACGTTGTATCATAGAATTAAATAAGCATAACCCATTTTGGTGTTAATATAGTTAGGATAGGGGGAAACATTTGCATGTATTCATTTACACACACACATACCTACCTTTATATATAGACAGAAGATATATGTTCTGTTGTTAATAGAAACCACATACACACGCACACTCATATATATATATGCATATACTTGAGAGATGCATTCCAATGATCACAGGAAAAATCAATCAATAATCATAATTTCCATATTCACTTTAACTTCCTTTATTTTCATATTCCGGCGAATACTTGAAATTCTTTTTACGGTCTTCCGACAAACAAAACACTTATTCATCTATTTATTTATCTTTCTTTTTTTCAAAAATAAAACATGTTCTTACGCGCGTTTCACAGCAAGGTCAAGGAAAAATATATAGACTTTAGTCCAACTTTGCTGATTATTAGGGCAAGGAGTTTATTTACAATATGAGATATATTATTCTAAAAACAGGAGAACAGAAAATGGGGAAAATCCCAAAAGAAGGCTTGACAAAATAAAATGTGGCAAGCCGAAATACATGATAAAAACTCACATGTAGAATAGTGCAAAATTCAAGAGAACAACCACCCACCCACCCACCCACCCACCAACCCACAAAAAGAAACAACATCCTAGATTTGAAATGCCTCTTCAAACGGTAACTTACAACCTTATATCAAACTAAAAAATGAAAAACTTTAAAAAATGAAAAGGGTTTTGTTTGTCGGATGAACTAAGAAGAAATACAGATATTCGTCGAAATATGTAAATAAAAGAAGTTAAAATGAATATGAAAATTATGATTTTGGATTGATTTTTCTTGTGGTCATTGGAATGCAACTATAAAATATATATTCGCTGAATCTTGTAATATAACTTCATTGAGCTCACAATTGGAAATATTTCGGAAATTATGAGTATATGCCTAAATATGTATAGTTTATATGAACTTACTAATACACATATATATACATATATATTGCATATATATGTATATATATATATGTGTGTGTGTGTGTGTGTGTGTGTGTGTGTCGTTTCCATTTACAACAGAATCTTTTTTATGTGAAATAGTCTTTCTTCAATAAAAATGACGTTCATATGTGTGTATATGTTAAAATCGCAAAGGGTAAAAAATAAATATTGAAAAATTGGCGAATTAAATTGATATTTGAATTTGGAGAATTATCAAAATATTTGGAACGCATTTTTATAAAGTAATTGATTCTAGAAATTATCTGCCATGTACATAAATATCTATAGGTTTGTATATTTGTATATATATATATATATATATATATATATATATATATATATATATATATGTATATATTTATGTATATATATATATATGTGTGTGTGTGTTTAAACCCACCCAAATCTCTTGATTTTAATGGAATTAAGGAATCATTTTATGTGTGTGATTTTATCTTATTTTAAAAATAGAATAAATAGTAAATGTATACAAGAAAGTTGTTGATTCGAAGTTTAATCCTATATAAATTTGCGTATATATATATATATATATATATATATATATATAGTATATTTTTGCAGAGGAGAAATGACCAGAGTGTACAATTACGTATGTAAGAGCATATATTTTTTCTTTTAAAAGATATTATACATTAGTTTGATCGTCCATTGATGCTTCCGGTTTCGCTGAAACACTGGAAACTCAGCCCACAGGACTAAAGATACCAAATTACCCTAACCCTTCAGTCGATGTTGACATATATATATATATATATATATGTGTGTGTGTGTGTGTGTGTGTGTGTGTGTGTGTGTGTGTGTGTGTGTGTGGGTGTGTGTGTGTGTGTGAGTGAGTGCGGGGTGTATATTTAGGCAGCAAGTTATTAATTCATGCAAGTCTGGTTGAATGTTTTTGTATAATTGTATATACTTTATATATCAAGAATATATATATATGTTTAAGGAAGGCAGAAACAATTGTATGTCAATAAAAACCTTTTTTTCTGAACATATTTTTCCCAATTTGATCATATTATTCCTAAGGAAGGCTTATTTGAGGGAAAATATCTATTTACCACTAATTCATCTGAATGTTCAAATCGCTGGAAGCTGCTACGGAATTTTGGCTGTCAAAATGACACCACACGGAGATTGATGTGAACGTCCATGAGCTATAGCTAGGTCCGATCCGTATAGAAGTGGCCAAGAGCTGGATCGGCAGGAGGACATCACCGAGTGCAAGAAAAGCAGGACGTCGACTGGAACTGGAAAAATGCAGGGCGTCGCCAGGTGCAAGAGCTAGAGGGCATCAGCAGGGGCAGAATGACGTCGCCAGGAAATGCAGGAGGACATCGGTAGGTGTAGGAGGACATCGGCAGGTGTAGGAGGACATCGGCAGGTGTAGGAGGACATCGGCGAGTGTAGGAGAAGAACTGATAATGTTGATGTTGATGATGCATGAAAAAGTCGATAGGTGATGTAGATGTTTTGACGATAGTGATGATGATGGCACTCAGTGTTGACGTTCTGTAGAAAGAGGAGGGCAAAATTGCGGCTGCTTCTGTTAACTGGGTTCGTCGTGGTACGTCAAAGTGTTGTTCCGTCCGGCAGTGATTCGATGGAAAAAGGCTGCTGCTGTTGCTGCTGTTGCTGTCCTCACAAAAGTGAAAGGGGACTATAATGCCTTGTAAAGATTTGTGGAGGAAGGTGCAGTCGATAGAGACGGAGGAAATGACGTCTCGTCGAGCGTCAAGGCCAGGGGGTGGGCCCCCAAATGAGCGGCTGAGTAACGAGACGCACCCATTATAGTGTATATTGCCGACTGCTGCTGGTACAACGCTTTGATGAGATCTGCATGAGTGACGATATGTTTGAGTGACGATATGCGCAGAAATAAAGAAATGTGTGTTGGTGTCTGTCACACAGGTTAAGGTGTTCGAGGATAAACCATCCGGTTTTGTTAGGAGTGCTGAGTCTTAAACGGGATTGACACGACAAGGGCTAAGATGTTTAAGAATTAAACATCCGGTGTTGTTAGGAGTGCCGAGTAATAAACAGAGTTGGCACGACACCATCATACTTAAAAAAAAATTAGAAGCAATTCATTATCAGAGACGGATACTTTCCCCGAAGCCTTCTGGCATGTCTCTAGCGGTGACCAATACATTAAAGCGAATGAAGTTCCTCTACAAATAATTTTTTTAAAAGCTAGCACTCCAATATGTCACAAAATTATAATCATTCTTATTAAACCCTGCCTATGACTACGAATTTAATATACAGTACAAAATTGTTTGAGAAAAAGATCAACATCATTAGACCATTCAGTTACGTATCCGGGTGCTTAAAGCCAAATAGAATCGAACCCTAATCACATACACAAATTAATCATTTCCCTAACTCCACCCCTGCACAATAATATAACAACCATTTTGTATAATTACTCTGACAAAAAAAATGAAAAGAACGAAACAAACCCAATTATATTTTATTTATGCTTTCATTTTATGAAATGGAGCAAATTACTATCCGTAAAGATCACGTGACTAAATTCAAAACATTTTAAATATAGTTACCATTAAACTTTCATATATTTATATTACAAATATCATCCAATCGAGATTAAGTCAGTTTACATGAAATTTCTACTGTCTGTGGTTTGTTATACTTTAAATGGGTTAGCTATTGCGCAGTTGACACAATAACTTGGTGTGGAGAAGGAATCATATCATTGTCTAATAAAGTCATACAAATAAACCATTTTGTATGATTAATTTGGCAAAAAATTCAAATAACAAAACAAATGATGAATTTCAAAATATAAAAATCCATCATCTCAACTATAAATACATATACGCAGATGGAGGTAAAGACTCGGATAGAGTCGGATGTGCTGCTATCATAAACAATACGAAAATGTAGAAGAGATTACCTGACAAAGCGTCCATAGCCAGTGCAGAAGCCTTAGCCATACACATAGCTCTAGAAATAATAGTACATAGTAGCCCCATACACATAGCTCTAGAAATAATAGTACATAGTAGCGCCATACACATAGCTCTAGAAATAATAGTACATAGTAGCGCCATACACATAGCTCTAGAAATAATAGTACATAGTAGCGCCATACACATAGCTCTAGAAATAATAGTACATAGTAGCACCATACACATAGTTCTAAAAATAACAGTACATAGTAGCGCCATACACATAGCTCTAGAAATAATAGTACATAGTAGCGCCATACACATAGCTCTAGAAATAATAGTACATAGTAGCCCCATACACATAGCTCTAGAAATAATAGTACATAGTATCCCCATACACATAGCTCTAGAAATAATAGTACATAGTATCCCCATACACATAGCTCTAGAAATAATAGTACATAGTAGCCCCATACACATAGCTCTAGAAATAATAGTACATAGTAGCGCCATACACATAGCTCTAGAAATAATAGTACATAGTAGCACGTAATTATTCATCATCTTTTCGGACTCCCTGTCAGTACTCACAGCATGGTAAAACAAAATTATTGATAACCTCCTAATCAATAAACTGTTAAGCAAGATCAGCTCTGTCTTTTACAAGAAACACACTAAAATTATATCATGCTGGATATCGAGTCATATCGGCATCAGTGAGCATGAAAAAACTGACAAAGCAGCAAAAGAATCACTGAACATGATATTTTTCAACACAAATATCTACTATACACTTAGCTCGTCCTACTATTAAAAAAAGACCACAAAAAATGGCACAATGTTTGAACGAATGCCAAAGTAACAAATTGCACGAAATTTGGCCAACTATTGGCGAATGGCACCCAGGCTACAGAACGGCAAGAAGAGAAGGGGTTGTAGTAACCAGACTCCGCATATGACATATACATCTTAGTCACAAGCTATTATTAAAAAATGTAGAATTCCTAATGTGTATATCATGTCAAAAACCGTATACAGTTAAACATATACTAATGGACTGTCACGATCTCCAACAAAGCCGAATAAAATACTACAATTGAAATAAACCTGAAGGATCTGTTCGAAAATACTAACCCGAACATTTTTTTAAGTTCATTAAAGAAATCGGACTCTTCAAAACAAAAAATTAGCTTCAAATTACAGGGTGATTCATAAGTCACTTAGCTATTTAAAATGATTACCATATGAAGCACAAACATACTATGAACTTTTGATAATTGTTATCTTACTTTCTAATTACTGCTATTTGTTATTTTAAATTTGTTCGTTTATATATTTGTTTCTATATATATTTATTTTTATTTATTTAAATTTGTGTAAATCATCATATGTGCTTTTTTTTCAGGCAGTATGTCATTTACAATTGAAGAGCGAATTTTTATTGTTATTCATATGGCCAAATTTGATGAATCTCCCACACTTGTTGAAAGGCAATGGAAACGTGATGTGAACAGAAAGCCTCCTTCGCACAAACCATAATCAATCAAATATGCTACAAAGAGTCGTAAATTCCTTGCGAAAGAGAATGGAGCTATGCATGCAGAACGAAGGTGGAAATTTTGAAAATTTGCTGTAATTTTAAACTCCCATAAATGAATTTGTTGAATAAACTTTCTGTTTTGTATTACCGTACTTTTTAACTTCAGAATTTCAAAAATAAATAGCTAAGTGACTTATGAATCACCCTGTATTTCTTTACAAAACAAAAGTATATCAACGAAACCCCCCCCTACACACACACACACACACCCTAAAAAATAGCCAGCATTAAATGGGCAATTGAGGTTGATATGCCGTAAACCAAATCAAACATTACATGAGCATCAAGCATGATCTTCCCCGGTCCAATTCATTTAGTTGTGGATGTATTCTGTTTCTTTCCTTTTTATAACTTATCTATGGATAGGGAAAGGTTTAGGGTTAGGGTTAGGGTTATGGTTAGGGTTATCATTCGTCATCTTTTATGCCCCCCCCTTTTGTTTGATAACGCTTCCCCCCACCTCATTTTAGGTGACATGAAGTTAGATATTTCAGATATGTAGATCTATTTTCGTCTGATTGTATATAAATATATGAGTGATTGTGTGAATGATAGGATTTTAAGATCTGCATCTTTTTTCGCCAGGCAAATCTCCGTTGTTGTCTGACCGAGTAAGTGGTTGGCGCGGCTCATTTAGTAACACAAATTTTGTTTAATGTGGGTGTCTATACGAATTGTGTCTGAAAAGTAACAGGACTAATGTCGCAAACACTGTATTTATTCCAAACAAAAAACTAAATGTGTTCCTCCTTCAGAGAAACCCAACTCAAGTCTATCCTTTACGCTTATTTAGAGCTCTATGTTAATCTGAAAGGACCTACGAACTGTCTGAAAAATAACGAGACTGATGTTGCAAACCATTTTTTTTTCAATTCAAAACAAATTACATGGTACCCCTTTCAGCATACCCGCTCTCGGATCTAATGGACTTTTGTATCTAACCTCCTTTTAAAAGTTTTGGGGGTGGCCGCACGCCTTAAATGGTAAAGTTTACAAAAAATAAAGTTCCAATGTTACTCACCGGTTGCCGAGAATATATATTCCAAAATTCATAATGATCGATTCATAAAAGATTGTTTTAAGAAAATAAAACATTTATATATGTGCACCCTCTAAATGTTAACATTAAAAAATACATATATTACCATGTTACTCACCGTGTTGCCTAGAATATATATAATGGCTCGTTCATTAGTTTAGGAGATTACCCTGTAAGTATATATATATATATATATATATATATATATATATATATATATATATATATATATATATATATATATATATATAAACATAGTTTGAGTATCCGACAATCGTTTCAGAACCTTCTAGATTCCTCTTCATAGATGTACTGGTGAGCTAAGATTATACCCGCCAATACTGTATTGGCGGGTATAATCTTAGCTCACCAGTACATCCCTGAAGAGGAATCTAGAAGGTTCTGAAACGATTGTCGGATACTCAAACTATGTTTATTTTAATATAAAAGCTCTAATATATATTGAGCACTTTTGAAAAGTAATGCTGTTGTCCATTTAGTTAATATTTGAACTTAATTAATTAATATATATATATATATATATATATATACATATATATATATATATATATATGTGTGTGTGTGTGTGTGTGTGTATGTTTGTATGGTTGTTTGTTCAGAGATGTTAATCAAATGAAACTTCGATATTTATAAGATAATGCTCAATAACAAGTAGAACTGTATTTTAGTAGAAATTGTTATCCATACAAACATTTATGGCTATATATGTGCATACATGTTTCAGCTGCGATTTTATTTCAGGTCCAGATTCCTCAGGCCGCAGTATATATATATATATATATATATATATATATATATATATATATATATATATATATATATATATATATATATATATATACTGCGACCTGAGGAAGCTGGACTTGAAATAAATTCGCAACTGAAACATGTATGCACATATGTAGCCAAAAATATGTGTAAAAATTAAAAAAACTAATCTCTCTCTCTCTCTCTCTCTCTCTCTCTATATATATATATATATATATATATATATATATATATATATGTATTGATAGTCCTTCACAGACAGGCTGTTTCGCCGTATCACAGATTTTCAGTATGGCTAGACCAGCATCAATTCGAAACCACGGATCGAACTTACAGCCATCGAGTCGATTGCTTTCATTTTTATTTATTTCGTTACACCTTTAAATTGGATTATAGTTATAAAGATGGACATATAGTCTTAAGGCGCATCCAATAGCGTCCAGCTGTTTCCAACTGAAGTCTGACAGACCAAACGACTGACGATGGAATGAGCCTTTTTAGGCAGATGCTTGTAGGCATCTACAATAAGATACGTCTATTCAAGTCGGGCGTTCGGCGATGTTCTATTCCATTTCGAAATGCAGCGTGACAGAGCGACCAACATACGAATCCTCTCATAAACTCCCTCTTTGTTCAGCGCGTTCGAAGCACAAATCTTTGACAGTAAGTTCGGTTCCGCTGCTGCGTTTTTTTTTCATTACCAAAAGGTGATGGGCCGGTGCCAGGCTTACTCGAGCCCAATGAAGATCTCTTTAATTTGCCTCTTCAATGCCACTCAAACCTCTCCTGCTTACGGAATCCACATAACCGAGGCGATGGAAAGAGCCGCAGAGAATGAATTAACGACTCGGATGAGAGACACACACAGAAAGAAAAAAAAAACTAAGAAATATCTTGACAGATACATAGAAGAAATTAATGACTGAAAATATGCCATTCCCGAACGTTAGGGCAGTGCCACCCTTCCGCCTCCCTGACGGTGAATGGGGTAGCAGTGTTTGGGATTCGACACTCATATATACATTTATTCTACGCACATTGGTTTTCCGTACTTGCATTTAGGACGGCGACGGCAACGGCGGTGATGTGTATAATATTAATAGTAAATATTACAGATATTTAGTTTTGTTTATTTACTACGAGCTGTACTTATCTGCCGTTACCTGGGTGTCTTTTTACCCAATATATAAAGAATCGAAATGAGACTTACTATTTATTTTTTTCTTAAAATCTTACATAACAGCAAGTGTGGTGTTAGCTGTTTGTGTGTTGTCCGGATGATTATTAAAAATCATTATTTAATATTTCGGAAAAAGAAACTTCCCTTTGTCAAAAATAATAAACACCAAAGGAGGAAAACTCCGTCTGTGTAGAGAATCTACCAAAAAAATTATATATATATATATATATATATATATATATATATATATATATATATATGTGTGTGTGTGTGTGTGTGTGTGTGTGTGTGTGTGTGTGTGTGTGTCTGGGTGTCTTTTTACTCAGCATATTTTTTTTTAATTAATCTTTCATTCATTGCCCCCGCCCGGTTGTCTATATTTACTTGCATTCCCACAAGAGCAGAGATAGACATACGGTCGGTTTTTTTATGTGAATAAAAATCAAGCTCCAAAAAAACGGGCATTTAGGATTTGGATTTTAAAAAAGTGAACAATAGCCTCAATCTAAAAGGATTTCTGCCTGACCGAGGACAGAAAAGATGAAGTACCGCATCAGAACAGATACTACACTTTAATCTTGGCCAAAAGAGACCCTTCAGTTGTTATTTCTCTTAATTATATTGTATAAAAATATTTACATTTTTCAAAGATCATACAACGAAGGAATATCTAAAAAAAAATTCATCCGTGTTTGCAATAAAATCAATCAGATGTCTTTAAATCACATAAACACTTTCGATTTGTTTAGCAAATTATTTTCTTCCTTTTTTAATTTGATTTTGAATGTTAACTTTAATTACTACGTTATCGTTTGGTCATTAGATTATTAATTGATTATAATTGTTATTGAAGTATAACTAAATTTGAGAAAAGATAGATTTATTTTGTCTAGGAAAATCGATGTCAGCTGAAAGGCGTGTGTAAAGAATGAAGGTTTACATGAAGCATGCAGGAGGCGGGAACTGCTGACGTTCTGTTGTGGTTGCGAGAGGAAGAAGAGCACTAAAGAAACCGAAATGTATTATGGTGGATTTAATTTCGTAATCAAATTATTTTTTTAAATACATTTTTTTTTTTTAATTTCGTTTTATTTTTTCTCTATTGGATTTTTTATTTCAACAAATATTTGTAAATAAAAAGAGTAAATGGCGATTATCTTGCCTCCCCACGAGGGTAAACTTAGACACAAGGTCATTTTTGATGTGGGTTAAATCCAGCTCCCTAAAAAGGGGCAATCTGGATTAAGACAAACATTTAAATTTGTTTAAGGAAGTCTCCGACACTGCGCAAGAACAGAAAAAAACTGAAGTGTAGTATCATAACAGATACCACACTTTACTCCTAGCCAAAAGGCCAAGGCAGATCATGCTTTGACAAAGTACTAAACCGATTTCGAAATCTAGTGGGCGATGTCCTTTTCTCCTCCCTACTACACCTTTCTCACAGGAGAAACGTTGTTAGTCTTTCTCTACTCTATCGTTATTTCAATGGAAGGTTCTCAACTGAGCTTCATAAACATTCACAACAAAAACTCGTCTAGCTACAACCACTGTCAATAATTTCCATTTCTCTTTGTCTTTACCTAAAACTAAACGAAACTTCCATGACTAAATTTTCTTTCCTAGAACTACCCATCTGTGGAACACAATACCGCGGGGCTGCTTCCCAGATGACTACAACATGGTCGTTTTCAAGTCCAATGTGAACAAATTTTTGTTGAACCGTCTCCTGGATGATCAAATTCTGCCCAATTTCCACCATCATTACAAATAATCGCGGTGTTATCTCACCGTGCACCTGACACTTATCCTCCAGTGGCGTTCGACCTTGATATGTGGTGACTCTTTACTAAAAAAAAAAAGATAAAAGCAACGTAGATGCGAGAAATACACACACAACTGAAGTCTTCACGTAATTTTTTTTTATTAATATACAGATTTTAGTCGGCCGATAATGACGAGCGGGTATAAAAAAGCTCTTGTACAGTATGTGTTCTGATTGTAAAGCTTAACGGGAAAATAAGCGCACAGCTAACGCCCTTTGGCGACTAACTTATTGAGCCAGCCTGTCAATAGGCTGTATTGTATTTGAACAATTATTTCGAGATCTATTGTTTTTTGTTTGGGTTTTATTTATATTCTTTACGGGATATCAAATATTTGATGAATTGTATACGATTGATTGAACACAAGTTACTATTTCGTCCATTTCTTACGTTTCGACCTTGTGTCATACATGGAAGTTAATAAAAATACCTTGTTAGCTGCTCGTTACTGCACGCGCCCCTCATGTGATCCTGCCCTACCGAGGAAACGCCACTTCATTCATACCCTGAAAAAAGACGAAGTCAAGGCAAACGGTTGAAGACAGAAAGAGGTTTATTCGCCTTGTTAGTGTTTCAAATCACTGACCATTGGGATGGGGTGGAGGAGATAGAGAGAGGTCGATAATCACTGTTTTATTATATCTTATCATGACAGTTCTCAAAAACAACGTGTTCACATCTCTAGCTTCAGCTCGAACTGACGACTTCTCTCACTCGCTCTCTCTTTCAGCCATGTGACGTCACATCCGTTTCTGTCAATTGCCACAGTAGGTCGAGCTAACCTCTGAGTACACTAAGCTGACCCTGACTGAACCCCATTTCTTGTAATTCTTAACTAACAAAATTATACTCGCTCAATATTTAACAGATTCAGTTAGTGGGTTCATACCTTTCCAAACGTTCAGAAAATGTGATAGATGCACATTTCCTGAATTTGACACAAGTGGGTTCCTCGAATATGATTCCACTACCACGTCACAAATTTTGGTATTGTCACATTGCTCTTGTTAGTGATAAGGCACTAATAACTTGTAAGCAAAACAAAAGTAAAGAGTATAAATACATTTAAAAAGTATCATAGAACGTTCCACGTGAAGAAAGAGTTAATTTGTCTTTAAGAAGAGGTTGAGTAGCCATGTTTATTTCGGCTGGCGACCGTGTACGTTTGCACGTGATAATGTATGTAAATTGAGTAGACATTGCAGATGTGTGTGTATGAGTTTGCCTCTATTTTTTTCAGGTGCGTGCGTGTGTGAACTTGTGTGTACGTGTATTCGATGAGCGACGTGTATGTGCTGTCGCTATGCATACAATAGTTCATGAATGTATCTCGTCATGTGTGCGCTACTTGTCGCGGGGGCTTCGGCCCGAAATGCCTAGGCTGGATTTATGACGTACGCACATGTGTCGAGTCTGAATAGAAAAACCGCAAAGACAGAAAGAAATCTGTGTATTTGGGTGTTTATAGTGCGCGCAAAATTTGGACGTGAGCGCTTGGGATTGGTTCAAATAAACTGCTGATTTGAACTTCTGTCCAATCGAGAGTCGATACTTAAAAACAACATTTGCTGCCGCTGCTACTTCTCATACTCTACTTTGATGTGTTATGTTACTCGATTTTGATTGAAATACTAAATCACAAAATGTTATGGGGCACGTTGCTCGGGTGTGATGTGGTTAAGTTCCTCGGATTTGAATTCAACACCACGTCATAACATGTGACACTAGCACATTGCTCAAATTTTATTTCGTTGAATCGCTGGATTTGATCTCTCGAATGAGCTCTAATACATCCCCTTTCCCTTTGTAGAACATTTACATCAAAAACTCGTCTAGCAACAACTACAGCAAAGAATTTTCCCCTCTCTCTCTCTCTCTCTCTCTCTCCTTCTCTCTCTCTCTCTCTCTCTCTCTCTCTCTTTCTCTGCATGAAAATAACAAACGCAACTTTCGTGAAAAAAAGTGTATTTCCTATAACATCTCTTCTGTGGAACAAGATACCACAAGTTAGCTTCCCAACCGACTACAGCATGGCCGTCTTCAAGTTTAATGTAAACGAAAAAATGTTCCTTGACTTTTTGGCTATGAGCAAAGTGTAGTATCTGTTCTGATGCTACATTTAGTATATTCTGTATTGAGTCAGTGAAGGAGAAATCCTTCTTGATCGAGGTAATTTTTATTTTTGTTCTAATCCAGAGTTTCTTCTTTTGGGGGAACTAGATTATCCTCACATTAAAAACCGACCTAGTGTCTAACTTTGTCCTCGTGGGGAGGCAAGTAAATAAGAACAAATACTTGTCGAACCGTCCTCTTGGAAAACCAAGTCCTCTTAAGTAATCTTTTGCCCATTCCACCCACTGCTTTCAATCATCTCGTGGCGGCGATCATTGTCCAACCAACAATACTTTTAACGCTTATCCTCGAGTGGCCTCCAGGCCTTGATAAGCGATAAACCATCACTACAAAAAAAAACACCATGTCACAAAATGTAACACAGGCACATTGCTCGAATTTTATCTAGTTGCATTTCTTGAATTTGATTCCAAAACCATGTGACAAAATTTTTACGCATGTGCATTGGTCAAATTTGTTGCAGTTACGTGGCTCAAATTTCATTTCAACACATCGTAACAACATTGCTCGGATCTGATGTTGATGCTAAAACGAAAACAAAAATCTCCTGAACTGAATATTTTCTGGTTGAATAGTTGTTAAATGGATACCTTTGCACTCGATAGAATCGGCGATATTAAATTCAAATCAAGGGCATCCTTAAAAGAGGCCGAGAGGTCTAACATTTTGGATGTTTTTCTGGAGGCAAGAGTTCTAGTCAGTCATTAGATGTCTAGTAATTACAATTTAAATAGTTGATTATTTGTCCACGTTGCATGGAGGGAAAAGACATCCATTGTCCATTTACCCACTTTAAAGAAATGCGAAGAGTAATAATTTTTAGAGGTTGGAAGAGAGAAACACTGAAAAAATAATAATATTCTGAAATAGAATGTATGGTGAAAGGAAAAGAAGGGGTAAGCCTGTTTAACATTAATAAACGGGGTGCGTATACGTTTTGTGGAAACGTGTAGAAACCTCATACAGTTAGATAAACTTCTATCGACAATCAAGACTCTGAGGCATGGTATATTTGAGAACTCTTTTCCTGCTGACTGTTTTCCTCCTACCTATAACCTTGGTATTTTCAAGACTAAGACCAATAGGCATCTATCTCCTGTCTTTGAGATAATTATATTTGTTCTTGTTAGCTCCTTACACCAAGTTGCTTCATGTCTTGTCTGGACCGATTTCCATAAAAAAAAAGAAAAAAGATGGATAAAGGTAATTTTTTTTTAAATATAATGCTAAATAAATGTATGTATTTTATTATATACTCTACATTTCTACCGAAAAACATTTACAAGGTATTAATTCTCTTTAATTAATCAATCTGATTAAAGAAAGCATAAAGAAATTATCTTATTATCGAAGAAGAGAGAAAGAAATAATAAAAAAAGAAAGAGACGTGAGAGAAAGGCAAAATAGAAAAACAGGTAAAAAGACAGAACTATAAAATTTCGTCAACCAATTTATAACCGATATCTTTGCGTCTGATTCTTTTTCACGTCAGTTGTTATCGACGAGATTTTATTTTTACTTTTCACAGTTATTTTGGGGATCAATTCAAGCTACATTTTTAGTCAGCGTTACCTGCAGTGCACCAAACTTAGCCCTAAATACCTTTGCGGTGATCACATCGAATCATGAGATACATATTTGGTCTAAAATCTATGCCATACAATCTGTAGCAGTCGTATGAGAGATCTCTCATCTTTAACATGAGATGATATATATAATTATTTCCACAATCAGACAACGCCGCAGCCCACACAAACCATGAAAGCCACAGACCGAAAGTCCTAGACTCGAGTTTCGCCCTCCTTTGGGCTCATCAGTAGAACATATCCGAACTCAGGATCTACTTAACATTATCCCCAATGGTTTGACGTTTTGATTTAGAAAAAAATATATGTACAAATTCATCGGTTGGGGGTGGGAGTGCTAAAAACAACAGAGATTGGTGAAAAATAAAATGCTAAGTGTGGTAGTTAGTAAGACCCTCCCAAATCTATCTAGTTATGAGCTGCTCACTGTTTTCTGGGTAGTTTTAAGAGCCGAAAACAACCAAGACAGTTTCTAAGTGAGAAAAAAAAAGAAAGAAAAAGGGAACCAGGACTCAGTTTTACCATTAGCTCGGAGACTTTGCTAACTGGGGTGGGGTCTGATGACCTCAGGTCGGCGTGCACTATGCCTAAGCAAGGAATATGTTCTCAAACTTGGTTCGTCCAAATACACAAAAGCTAGCAGTGTGTATCCACCTCTTTTTGAATAGTGCAGAGTGCAATCTCCCCCTCTTTTATATATATATATATATATATATATATATATATATATATATATATATATATATATATATATAAATAGATGAAAGGATAAAATAATTCGACGGTATGAAATTAAAATGGAATAAGCGGAAGACCTAAACAGCTCAACGTTTCGCCCAAATGTTATATAGGCTTTGTCAAGAGCGAACGAAAAAATACATTCTTCTGTCATTTTTTGCATTTTTTCGTTCGCTCTTGACAAAGCCCATATAACATTTAGGCGAAACGTTGAGCTTTTTAGATCTTCCGCTTATTATATTTTAATTTCATATATATATATATATATATATATATATATATATATATATATATATATATATATATATATATATATCATTTTTACCAACTGGACAGACCCCATATCTTTTTTACATGCACATTCTCACTCTCCAGTACTTAATATTTTTTAAATTTTGAATTTTGGCTTTACCACTGCCAACTTATCTATCTATGTAATTCCTCTGATGATAAGATTTTAATCTTTGAAAAGCCTTGGCTTAAGGAAAGAATAATAAACATGTACACCTTGCATTGAACAATCGAAGTTGAAATAAATTTGTCATTCGTACATGTTTATCCCTCTTCTTTCATCTATCTTTATATATATATTTATATATATATATTTATATATATATTATTTATTTTATACGTACATAAAAATAATCCCTGGACACGTGTTTCTGGCTCACAGCCGTCATCAGCATGGCTAACTTAGACAGAGATCGAACCTTCGATATTGATGTCTGTAGTCCAGCGTTCTATCACTGGACCAAGACGCTCCGTCTAGAAATATGTACGATTTTTATCACCTAAATAGTTAATGTATTTTTATGTAATTATTTTTATTTGTGATTGTAGCGTTCGTTGTTATTTTGCTTACTATTATTTCGATTGTCTCACTTTCCTATATTACTACATTTCATCCATATCTCCATGTCTTTTCCTTTTTCTTCTTTTCTTTCTTCTCCCCCTGTTTTCCCCATGTTAACGTTTCTGCCGCACGTATCTAATTATTCTCTCTCTCTCTTTCAATTAGTTAAACACGTGCCAATAACATCTCGTTCTGCGTTTTCTTCTTTTTCCTATGTTTTTACCGTTATCGAATAAATTTAAAATCTTCACTTTTTCTGAAGACGTTCGTTAATACGAACGAAACCGGTAAAATCTGTCGTTTCTTGATGATGATTTATTCCTGTATTTAATTGTTTTCCCGTTTGTCTTTTTTACACATCCTGTTTTTTCGGAAACATATTAGTAATACACACTGCCATCCTCGCGGTCTCAAATTGCAACCTGTGTCTCCCTATAATCGAAGCCTTACTCATTCGAGCAAACAAACCTACCATCAACCAAGGTCGAGGGGGGAGACCTTATACTGAAATGCTTTTAATAATAAAAAAAATTGTTTAATCGACTTTCTTAATAAATTCACCAATTTTAATTTGTGTAACTCCTCACGTGCCTGAAGAAGACTCATGGGAGTCTAAAACGTTTGCAGTTTTGGCGAGTTCCTGTTCACACTTGAACATAACATTAGATCGTTGGTCCGCAAACTTGAAAAGATGGATCAAAAAAGAAAATGGCAGGAATTGTCACTGTTGTTTAATCAAACATGCATCATGTTTCGCCAGTGTTTGCACTTGCTATTTATCTAGATATATTTCTAAAATATTCATATGAAATCATAGAATTACTTCAGTAATTTAATTTTTCATATATAAATTATTATTATCATTTCTGATGACCTAAAGAAGAAAAAACACCCACCGTTAACTTTTATTATAGAGTGAAGGATTTCTTTCCGAATTCATTTCAGGCGGCGGGATAAATCTGAGGTGATTGTTTGACTTCTCACTTTCTCTCGTCACTTCAAATGGTTTCGTCCAGGGGCTAGAAAAAGGTATGTGTATTACTTGCTAAATTTTGCGTGACGGGATGGACGTATGTATTCATTTATAACAAATAAATACACCTTAGTCTTTATTATAGAGCGGACGATGCTTGTGAAAAATTGCTTTTAATGTTAACACTACGTGTGAATCAACATTTGTAAACCAATATCATTGGGAGTTTTGTTTGGCCGTTGTGGTTGTCTGCGCTCTCCGAGTGCCCCTCTTTTTAAATATTTAACTGATTCAGTTAAATTGCATAAATATTGAGTTCTCGAGCAAAGAATCGGTTCGTGTTTTCATTTTTTAAATTTTTTCTAGGATAGAGTTTTTTTGTTTTTTTCATCAGCCTGTGTTTGTTTTTTCATCTTGTATGTTTGTTTTTTCATCTTGTATTTTTGTTTTTTCATCTTGTGTGTTTGTTTTTTCATCTTGTATGTTTGTTTGTTCATCTTGCATGACAGTGAAACATGAGCCGCAAACACTTCTGCTTTACAATGGCTTTGGCGTAATGACCATGCCACGATCAGATTGATTTGCGACTGCAAAGTGCTTGAAAGAATCCGTTTTGCCGTGCTTCATCATAAACTTGATATTGATGGAATTATGGATGCCTTACGTGCTCAGTGCCTCATGTGGTTCAGCCTCAAATTCATAACACGTCTGGATATCCCAGGCACTAGGGCATGGATTCTCAACCAGGGTCCACATGGACCTTAGGGGTCCATAGAATGTTTCTACGGGTCCACCGGCAAAACGTAACAAAGTGGGGGTCCACAATGATATTTTCGTGGTCCATCCACCAATCCAGAATGGTTTGTATTAATGATAATATGATGATAAACAAATGATAATAATGAATGCCTTGTTTAGTTTTTTAATCATTCAATTTATTTTAACTAGTTAGATATTATGAAATGCAATAATTGTATTACCATATATATATATATATATATATATATATATGTATGTAAAGGAAAACCAAAATATAAATTAAATATCCATCTACGTTTCACCTTTATTAGGTTTCATCAGGAAGGAAAAAGGAAAAAATACAGCAACAAGTCCCAAGGTCTGAAAAGAAAAAAATTTGGTACTTGTTGCTGTATTTTTTTCTTTTTCTTCAATCTCCTGTCCTGATGAAACCTTCTAATATGGTGAAACGTAAATGGATATTCAATTTATATTTTGGTTTTCCTTATTTCATTTTCCATTACGTCGGAACATTTTTCCATATATATATATATATATATATATATATATATATATATATATATATATATATATATATATATGCATGTATGTACGTACGTATGTATATATTGACGGGGTGCAGACATACCATAGCTGCTCCAAGTAAAAAGAGATGCCGACAGTACTGCGTTTAATATTTGTCTTATGGATTTATTTCAACACCACATAATGAAACGAAACCTATGGGCCTCACATGTATGGATGTACTTTACAATTATAGTATTAAACCTTGTAAACAAAGACTCCATCAAGAAAAGAAACACATTGGAGATAAAGATAAACAAGTAGAATACTTTTAAAAACTTTGATGACTTCCAAGCTAGAAAAACAATGTCTCAATTGTTTAATAACAAAGTGTGTAAAATGAGTGATGGTTTACTGGCATCATATGTGTTACACCGGCCGTTCTAACAGAAGAGAAACTACACCGGTTCTCACTATAAATAGTGCGAGTAGACAATCACCAGGGAGAAAAAGGACAGTATTGTAACTGTCTAGCCGAGTGCCAGTCAGTTTCCTTACCTTTGTACCTTTTATGTTAATACACTTGTTATCTTAACCCAACCTCGACTTGACTTCTTCTTTTTACTGTTGGACTACTTCACAACAATATGAAATCAGCAAAATAATAGCAAAGGCAGCAAAATCCTATATTGTTGGTGAAACAGTAATTCTACCAAAAGTTTCTGTTATAATTTCGTCATGTTATTCAACAAAATGCAAATGAAATTACTAATTACATCCCTTTAAGCAACTCTTCTGTGTCAAGACGCATTGATGAAATGGAAGAGGACGTCGAAAAACAATTGATAGCCCATTTGGATGTGAAACAGTTTGCCCTTCAACTTGATAAATCTGCTTCAAGAGATAATGAGGCCATTTTATTAACATATGTTAGATTCAACAATGATGGAGGACCCAAACAGGAAATGCATTTTGCTAGAAAAAAAGTCGGCACTTCTGTAGTATATATGAAGCAGCTGCCGATTAAGAAATCGAAATTGAAGAGTTCCGGTTTTTTTTCTCCAAGTACCATTCATTCAGAATTCACCGGAAGTTGAATTTAGTATTTAGAAAATGGAGTTAAATGAGATTAATCTTCGAGACATTGGTAATTTAATGAACCAGCCGCAAAAAACAATAGATTTTTTATAGGCACACCGCCTGATTTCTTAGGGTTAGGGTTTAGGGTTAGGGTTAGGGTTAGGGTTAGGGTTAGGGTTAGGGTTAGGGTTAGGGTTTTTTATTTAAAATTTTTTTACTTCATATAATAAAAAAAAGAAATTGTTAATTGTTACCCAAAAACAAATCAGTCTTGCATTTTTTTTTATGTTGTAAAAAAATCACTTCCGGTTGAATTACCTCCCTTTATTTTCAGTAGAAGGACAGAAAATCTGCTACTTCATATATACTACAGAAGTACCAAAAAGTCTTGTGACAGACACAAAAGTGAAAGAATTGATAGTCCATTTGGAAGTGAAACAGTTTGCCCTTCAACTTGATAAATCCACTTTAAGAGATAATGACACCATTTTATTTATATATGTTAGATTCAACAATGATGAAAGAACCAAACAGGAAATGCATTTTGCCAGAAAAAAAAATCCTTTGACAGACACAAAAAGTGAAAGAATTTTTAATGAAGTTGTTACTTATTTCTAGCAAAACAATGTTCCACTCAAAATATAATCGCTTGTGCTATTGATGGTGCACTATCTATGACAGGCAAATACGAAGGTTTTTTTGCACATCTTGCATTATATGGTGAATATATGGAAAATATGCATGAAGATATGCAAACTCGGTTTAGAGATCTACTCATAGTGGTTATACCGACTTAGGTTTCACTTCCTTTCGAAGTTAGTGTTGCCGATATAGACATATCTTTGCAAGATCCTCTCATCGAATAACAAAATAATGAGTGGCAAATTAAAAGATGGAAAGTACAATGAATGGAAGACAAATAATGTTGCCCTGGGATGAAGCACAACTCTACGTTATTGCTTTTCCAACATCTTATCTTATTTAAGCAGGATTTACTCATGTTTCTTAACTGTTATCAAAATCTTCCAGTAGACTTGACATTGTGAAAAGAGGTGATCTTCGACTATCATTAGCATCGATGGAACCAGGTATAAAGAAACTCGCCGAGCAGCATCAGTCACAGGGAATCTCATTGAATAAATATACCTATCTCTTTTTTTTCTCATCACACACTTAACTTTAATTGGTTTATCAAAGAGTGTAACCAGTGTACATTAATAAATGCTTCAATGAATTTAATTGCCTGAAGAGCTCTTATCTCCATGGCCTTGACTATGGAAGAAACTTGATAATATTTTAATAGAAGATATTTGTAAAGAATTATAATCACAATAATTTTTATTATTATTATTATTATTATTATTATTATTATTATTAAGTATCATAATTATCATTATTATCATTATTATTATTAATTATCATAATTATCATTATTATCATTATTATTATAATTGTTGTAGAATACTTTATTTGCATCAATTTAGTTTTCATTTAAAAATAAAGCTTAATTGTATACTATACGGAATAATCACGTTGGCACACCGGTTCCCATTAGATCGCCGAAGTTAAGCCTCGTTGAGCCTGGTCAGTACTAAAATGGGTGACCATTTGCGAATACCAGGTGTTGTATGCGTTTTCCGCTTATCTCAGTATTATTTTCAGTCGTCCTGGATTTCTCTTGCCACTGGAATCAAGCAATACTGATTTAGGAGAGGTGGGGTTGGCGATTGCGCAACACTTGCTTCACAATTACATGCTCAGCTACCTTTACAGGAGTATCCATTGTCTCCCAAGACTTAACTGAGGCCATGAACGCCCATGAATTATATACTATTTCTTTGATTATTAAAACTTCAAAATTTATGTTAGTGAAAAATAGAATATTGTCTTCTCATGACCCATCGTTATGAAGGGGTCCACCAAGAAAATAGAAGGGACAAGGGGTTCATGGGTGAAAAAAAAGGTTGAGAACCACTGCACTAGGGAGTGTGGTAGACAGAGGAAGAGCTGGCTTGAGTATGTCAGAAGTGATATGACTGATTGGATCGGAGCGCATGGAGAGAAGACGTGAGACATTGTCTGGTGTTCTCAACTCCAGAGTCTGGGACACTCGCAGCACGTTAAATACCAAAAACAGGTGATGGTGATGATTATCACGAAACGTGGGAGAAAGTGATGAGGATGGATCGATAGAAAGAATGATGAATAAAGATCTTGCCACAAATAGGTCAGTTTGGAAGTCAATTTCTACCATTTCATACCAGCATGTAAAACAGACGTTAAACTGATGATGGTGATGGTGATGATGATGAGGATGATGATGATGATGATGATGAGGATGATGATTCTCCTCCTCCTTCTCCTCCTCCTACTCTTCGCCGGACAATTGATAGCCTGAATCTTTACCTATGATGCTTTATACAGGTCAGTCGTTATCGACTAGATTCTATTTTTACTTTTCACAGTTATTTTAGGGATCAGTTTAAGCTGCATTAAGTTTTGTTCCTAAAACGTGTTCTCTGGTAGAAACCACAATGATGATGATGAAGATGATGACGAGGACGAGGACGAGGATGATGGCGATGGCGACAACGACAATGATGATGATGACGATGATGACGATGATGATGATTATAATGATGATCATGATGATGATGATGATGATGATGACGACGATGATGATGATGATGACGATGACGACGATGACGATGACGATGACGAGGATGATGACGATGACGATGACGATGACGATGACGATAACGATGACGATGATGATGATTCTCGCCGGCCAATTTATAGCCTAAATCTTCATGTATCATTCTTTATCGGATCTGTTGTTATCGACTAGATTTAATTTTACTTTTCACAGATATTTTGCGGATAAACTTAAGCCGCATTCTTAGCGAGAATTGCTTGAAGTGCATCCAACTCAGTCTTCAGTTATCACCTCACACCTGATATATACGAGGGGCGTTCAATAAGTAATGCCCCTCACCCATTTCCCCTAGCAGTAGATTAATTAAACTTGGCACAGTTATTAGGCGTTCTCTATATAGGAACCACCCAGAGTTATGCATTTCTCCCATCGTTTGATGCAGTTCTGGACACCGTTTTTGTAGAACACCTCAGGTTGGTCCTCCAACCACATCGTAACTTCAGAAATCAAGGCTGCATCATCTAGGAAACGCTTTCCTTTCAAAAACAACTTCATGGCTGGTAAGAGATGAAAGTCATAGGGTGCCAGGTCAGGAGAGTAAGGAGGATATGGGAGGATTTCATAGCCACACGCACATCTCCAAATTCATCCTTGAGCACTCGACGTGTTCTTGCTTCTAGAAAGGTGTATTCAATCTGGGGATCCATCTGGCAGACACCTTATGCATATGCAAATCGTCATGAATGATAGTTTCCACAGACCCTGTACTAATCAGGACCTCTTCGGCTATTTGGCAAATAGTAATGCGTCGATCTTCCAAAATGGCAGCCTCAACTTGACGGACAAGTGACTCATCAATGACAGAAGAGGGACGACCAGGTCAGGGAGCTGTTTCCACAGACTTCCGGCCATGTTTGAATTCACAATGCCAGCGTTTTACAAGCTCATATGATGGGGCAGTATCACCATGTTTCTTTCATTTCATCAAAAGTCTCCTTTGGTGTGCGTCCTTTCAAATACAAAAACCGGATCACTGCGTGATACTCAACTGGCTCAATTTCACACCTGACTCAGTTCAAACACCTGTAAATCAGAAACTACAATTTGTCCAGAGCTATTTTTTGCAACATAACCCATACATATATAACTCATTACACATGCAAAATTTCATCTAGATCAGACAACGAGAAGTGGGTCAGGGGCATTACTTATTGAACGCCCTTCCTACATTGTTCCTAAAATGTGTTTTCTGATAGAAAAAACAAACATAACCTTCTGTTTGAGGTTGTTTTAGGCATATCTTAGCTGGGCTTTTCTAGGCCCTATAAGCTTGGGGAAGGGAGGCAATCTCTAGCACCCTTTTCTGCTTTACACCTGAGAGATGACGCAAAGTCACATAAACATGGTGCGTCAGCTATAAGAGTACCAAAAACTGTTACTGGTGTCAGGATTCTTTGGATGACGTCATCAGTTGTATGTAAGTGCGTTAAAATTTAGTTCTTTCATTGTGTTTATTTTTTCAGTAGAAGTATCCCCAGCCACTGCAATTGATACAAATCAGTCCGATAGTGGCTTTGTTCTTGTCAGGCTGACGTATGGCTTTGTTCAGTCCTACAGGGTCCACGCTCCCAGGCTTTACCTTCTTTCTGAGAAGGGGTTAGTTTATTTTTTATCGTCTTAGGCGCCCCTTCTGGGCAATGCCAACGGGGCTGCTCAGGCATTATATTTGTAGGCCAGAGTGCGCTTCTCAAAACCACACGTGATCTTGTCTCTAATCTCCTGGCCAGGAGGTAAATAAAATATGTAACTCTAAACTCCTCGTCGCACAGGCGCCTTTTGCCGGTGTTTGGGGAAGCCATTGCCTCTAGCGACTCAAGTATGGGGCCACACATTCAAAGTTCACTGACGAGGATACAGAGATCAATTATCAGCTGCACTTGCCAAAGTTTATCACTATTTTATATCAAGATTGTGATTGGCATTCATATAAACATCAATATGTGTTAACATACTCCGGTCACAATCAAAATTGATCAAGCTACTTTTTACCCCCTTTTGCATAAAACTAAATTAAACTAAATATAGCCCACATTTGGACACCTTACACCTAGCAGCTGTGTTTTTGAATTCATAATCATCGGTTAATTAGTTTAGGAGTGAATCATGTGCATACAAACATACAAATATGTAAACATACCTAACTTTATAAAGATGGAGATGTGAGCTGGTCAACGTTTGTTTCTCTAAGGCTTTATACATTTCTTCATTCATTTGTTTTATCGACCATAGTCGAGAGCAACCCGAGATTTAGGGGAGGGCACAACTCCATCCCCTAGGTTACTCCACTTCCCATTGATCCTCATCTTATAATGATGAGTGTTTAGCAAGGGGACATCAAATACCATTTTTTAAGTCTTTCATATGACCCGACCGAGGATTGAACCCCAGTCTTCTGGCCCATTAGTGAACGTCCTAACCATAATGCCAAACGTGCCGGTTATATAATTTAATCACACAAAATACATGCTAAAATATACCTTAGTTCTGGGATTGAGTTATGTTTTGAAAATTTAGTTTAATTGTCCTAATTAGCCGTAATTTATAATTGACTGAGGAAATCACACATCCCTATGTATTTCCTTCGCCCCCCCCCCCCTAAATGTGTTTTATTCAACCACTAATATTTCTGAATATATATGTGAATAGAGAAACAGTGACTCTCTTTTTTCAGCATGACCATCTAATTTACATACGTGTGTCTGTACACACCACAATCACGTGTGTAAATTAGATAGCAAGATACTAAGTCTCTTTACTTCTATATAAGAATAGTAAAGAATTATAATAGTTCTAAATAATAATAATAATAATAATAATTAGAAACTTTATAAAAGGAATAAATACCTGGACAGTGTCACTAGTAAGATATTCTTAACCCTTCATAGGCTGAACAAAAGAAGAACTAAGGCACCTGGACCAAAATACGAGGAAACTAATGACCATGCACAATGCACTACACCCAAAGGATGATACTGACTGACTCTATGCAAAAAGGAGAGAAGGGGGAAAAGGATTGGTAAGTGTAAAAGACGGTGTGGATGGCAAGAAACCATAAAATACAGAAGACTTATCATCTCTCTCTATGTTTCTCTCTCTCTTTCTTTGTCTCTTTCTCTCTTTGTCTCTCTCTCTCTCTTTCTCTATCTCTCTTTGTCTCTCTCTCTCTTTTTGTCTCTGTCTCTCTTTGTCTCACTCTCTCTCTCTCTCTCGTTGTTTCTCTCATCTCTCTTTGTCTCTCTCTCTTTGTCTTTGTCTCTCTGTCTCTTTTTGTCTCTCTCTCTCTTTGTCTCACTCTCTCTCTATCTCTCTTTGTTTCTCTCTCTCTTTGTCTCTCTCTCTTTGTCTCATTCTCTCTATTTATATCTCTCTTTGTTTCTCTCTCTCTATTTGTCCCACTCCTTCTTTGTCTCTCTCTCTCTCTTTGTTTCTCTCTCTCTTTGTCCCTCTCTCTCTCTCTCTTTGTCTTTCTATCTCTCTCTCTCTCTCTCTTTGTCTCTCTATGTGGACAATTTATAAGACTGATCAGGGAAGAGATGTACGAAAACACCTGGTTACTAAAAGGGCACTTGAAAAGACAAACAGAATCGTCACTGGAAGCCTCACTTAACAACAGGGTTAACGACATGGACTGACAACCTGGGTGTACGAAGTTCGAATACAGTTCGTTTCACAGAAACACATTGACTTATAATGTTGCCAATCTTCAGGTGGTCCCGTCCGTAAGTACCCGATGTCTTTCTAAAAATAATTCTAACTAGAAATATATCGGGGAAACCAATGCTAACAATATAATCATCTGATTCATAAGAAATGAATGAATGACAGAGAAACAGGATCACTCGCCTACAGTCCAATCCTTCCTCACCGTGGTATGGGGGAGTGACAACATGGTAGTGTCAGAGCTACCTGGCTAACAGGGTTCTGGTGAAAATCCAAGAGGAGCCGGCATCAGGATACGTTGTCCTCTTGTTGTCATTGTCTCTACATATGGCGGGCTTGGACGTGTTAGACTCAGAACCGCAAATCCATGGCATGAGGATAAAAACATTGTTTCTGCACATCTACAACCGCCATTCCTTTGTCTGCAACCACTAGGCTTTGCTGCTCTTAGTGTCATAGGTTAACTTGCCATCTTGCAGGTTTACCGAATAGTTATGGTCAACGAAGAGGACTTCATGCAGGCCAGAAAATCCTGAGAGACAATCTTCGTGGTCTCTGTGCAGAATTCCGATTAACTCAGCAAGAACAACAGGATCAGAATGAACTATATAAAAGCTAAAATAGACAAAACTTAGGAAAATGGTAAATATAGAATCTGTGGACAAAGAGACGAAACAATAGATCAAATGTGTGAATGAAGCAAACTAACCCAAAAGGGATACAAAAACAGACACAACTACATGGATAAGGCAGTCCACATTGAAGATGAAGTTAAATGGGACACACACAAACCGGAGCCAGTATTGGAAAATGAAAATCATAAAATCCTCTGGGACATGGAAGTACAAACGGACACACTCATTCAAGCAAAAATACCTGACGTCAAAACAATAAACAGAAAAGAAAAAAACTGTCAAGAATAGACAAGACTTAGGAAAACAGTAAATGACATTGTGGACAAAGAGACGAAACAGTAAACCACATCATAAGTGAGTGCAGCAGGAATACAAAAGAAAGCAGACTTGACTGCATTGGAGAAACAGTCTACTGGGATCTATGCAAACACCTGTACTTTAAACACAAACCGGAGAGAGTATTGGAAAATGAAAATCACAAAACACCTAAAGAACATTGAAGTATAAACGGACAAACTTATCCAAGCAACAGAAAGGGAAAAAACTGTCAAATCGTAAATTTCACTGTCCCAGCAATTCACAGGGTGAAGACCAATGAGTCAGACAAATTAAGCAAATACATGGAACTTGACAGAGAGCTGAAGGAAATATAGGACATTAAGGAAATTACTGTAATGCACTGCACGGATGAAAACAGCTGAAATATTAAGTAAAAATCCTTGAGTGCAGAAACCAAGAGACATAACCAGATAACACTGATCAAATATAGGTAAGTTGTAATAGAAATCCTACATGGCTCTTGGTCAGTCTCAAGAGACAATGGATACCCCCTGTAAGCGCGACTGCGTGTGTAATTGTGAAGCAAAAGTTGCGCAATACCCAACCACACCTCTTCAGAGTCGGCACTCCCTGGTGGCAAGAAGTCCAGGACGACTAGAAACAATGCCGAGATAAGCAGAGAGCACATACAGCGATTGGTATTCCCAAATGATCACTACTTTTAGTACTGACCAGGCTCAACGGCGTTTAACTTCGGTGATCGAACGGTGAAACAGTGTTTCATTGTTATTATGCCGTATTTATGGTGTGAAATTATTTATATTTCACGCCATAAATACAGCATAAAATATACAAAGAACCAAAGAATCCAAGGAAACTGAAACCCTCAGGGAGAAGAAAATCCTTAATTTTGATATATCCCCCCCCCCCCAAAAAAAATAAAGTTGGTGTCACGAGCACAAAATGGTCGTGAACAGTCAAGGAGGATGGAAAGATGCAATTGCCCGGAGAGTACTGGAATCCTAAGGAGGCTTACTGCCACTCAAATTCCAGAGAAAACCAATGCCCGTTCTCACTGAGAAATCAATGGTAAACAGCTGTTGCGAGAATGCAAAGTGATTTGCAACAGGTATCAAAAGAAGTGGAGAGTACTGGAAATCTGGAGGGACTTGCTGTGATTCAAACTCGAGGAAGCACCCTATGTTGTAGATAGTGAGCGATCATCGATAATGACCCGTGTGAGAATGAGCGACTAACGTAATAATAATAACTAGTTGGATCTGTTGTATGTTGCTGTCGTGCTTAAAAATAGTTCTATTACGTGGACGTCCAGCACGAACGCAGATCCCACAACATTATTGTACAAACTGACGCATACTTATCTTTGTACTCTGGCTAATTTAGTTTCAGAATATATCTGGTTATGGGGGGGGGGGGACCTATCTACAAAGCCCTTGTAAAAGTTTGTGACATATTACCATTCTATGGACGTCCGGTGTGAACGCAGACTTCACGATATTATTGATTCATTTTTGGGCAGAAGAGATCCTACACTTTGATCCTAGCCCAAAGGTCAAGCAAGTGTATTCTATTTCGAGTTTCCCGTTCGAATCAACAGCGACATCAAATGAAATTTTAAAAAGTACCATTTTTGCATTGCATTTTCAATTATCGAACGATCCCATCGTTTTGAAGAGGAGTGAAGGGTGATAACGTACGTATAAACATGAAATTGTCTTCGCATATTATCATATAGATACTACTACTATTACTACTACTACTATTACTACTACTACTACTATTACTACTACTATTACTACTACTACTACTACTAATAATAATAATAATAATAATGATAATAATAATACCCAAAACAAAGGAAGGAAAAAACTGGCACCGGTCTTAGCTGACGCCGCACAAAATAGTCGTACAGGGTCAAGGAGGATAGGAAGACTGAAGAGAGACAACACTTATCAGACCTCTACTGGAAGAGTGCAGAGAGTGCTGGGACCCTGGGGAGACTTATTGCCACCCAGATCCCAGGGGAGACCAACGGTTGCTGCCAGCAAGAAATTAATGGTAGGCGGCTGTTGCAATACCGCAAGCGCATTTGTGGTGGTGCTCGAAAAGAGGTGAAGAGTACTAGAAATTTAGGTAGACTTGTTGTCACTCTGACTCCAGGGAACACCGCTGGTTGTTGTCGGTGAGCAATCACTGACGATGACTTGTGTGATAATTCCTAGTGAGTGGGAAAAAAAAAAAAATAAATAAATAAATAAATAAATAAAATTTTAAAAAATAAAAATAAAAAAATAAAAATAAAAATAAAATAAATAAAAATAATAATAATAATAATAATAATAATAATAATAATAATAATAATAATAATAATAATAATAATAATAATAATAATAAACTGGACTAAAGAAGAACTCAGGCACCTTGATCAGAGGACTAGAAAATTAATGACTATGCACAATGCACTACATCCAAAAGACGATACAGACAGACTCTACGTGAAGAGAAACGAAGGGGGAAGAGGACTGGTAAGTATAGAAGACTGTGTGGACGACACTAAAAAAGAGCTGGAGAAATACATAAACCAGAACACAGAAAAGCTAATCACCGCAGCAAGAGACACCGTCCCAACGAACAACGCAGGAAACATCGAAACTGGACACAAACAGACAAGAAAAGAAAAATGGGAAGAAAAACAACTACATGGACGCTTCATAAGACTCACAAGAGAAGAAACCAACGTAAATAGCTGGACATGGCTAAGAAAAGGAAACTTGAACAGAGAAACGGAATCTTTACTGATGGCTGCACAGAACAATGCGATTAGGACAAACTACATTAAAGCTAAAATAGATAAAACCCAGGAAAACAATAAATGCAGACTGTGTGGACAAAGAGACGAAACAGTAAATCATATAATAAGTGAATGTAGCAAACTTGCTCAAAAAGAATACAAGAACAGACATGATTGTGTTGGGAAAGTAATACACAGGGAACTGTGCAAACAATTGAATTTCGAATATGCAGACAAATGGTACAAACATAAACCAGAAACAGTACTGGAAAACGAAAAACACAAAATCCTCTGGGATATGGATATACAAACAGATAAACTCATACAAGCAAGGAGACCTGATGTTATTATAATAGACAAAAAGGAAAAATCTTGTAAAATTGTAGACTTCGCCGTTCCAGCAGACCACAGAGTGAAGATTAAAGACATGGAAAAACGAAGTAAATACACAGAACTAGCCAGAGAACTGAAAGGAATATGGAGCATGAAGAAAGTTAGTATAATACCAATAATCGTAGGAGCACTAGGAACAATCCCAAAAAACATGGAGAAAAGATTTGGAGAAATTGGAATCAAAGGGACTATCGAAACCATACAAAGGACGGCAATGATCAAAACAGCTGCAATCTTAAGGAAAATCCTCGAATGCGGAAACTAACACACATAAGCTACAGAGGCTAACCAGACACAAGGAATTTACAACGGAGAAAACAAGACCATACGAAGAACACCACAACAAGAGCCAAGGAACAGAAACTGCAAGAAACAGCACTTCATAATCTCCCCCCCCCCCAATAAATTACACCGGCCTCAGCTATCGCTACACAAAAATGAACCAAGAAACAGAAATTACAAGAAACACTATAAGCTCTTCCCTCCACCTCACCCACCCACCCCCAAAAATTAAAAAGAATTTTAAAAATTCCTTTTTTTTTTTTTTACTATAAGGGAAGAGAAAAGGAAGGGAAAAAAAAAAAAATGAATTGAAGGGAAAAAATTTAAAAATTTGAAAAAATATTATTTTATTCATTTTTTTTTAACTGGTGCCGGCCTAGGCTGACACCAGACAACATATTTGTAGAGGGTCGAGGAGGATGAGAAGACCGAGGAGGTACAGCACAAACCAGACCTCCACTGGAAAAGTGCAGAGAGTGCTGAGATCTTGGGGAGGCTTGTTGCCACCCAAATCCCAGAGAAGACCAATTGTCCTTACCGGCGAGAAATCAATGGTAAGAGACTGTTGCGATACCGCATCGTTATCGAAAAGAGGTGAAGAACACTGGAAGTCTGGGGAGACTTGTTGTCACTCAGACTCCAGGAAATACCACTGGTTGTTGTCGGTGAGCAATCACTGACGATTATCTGTGTGAGAACTCCTAGTGAGTACAAATAATAATAAAAGAAGAAGAAGAAGAAGATGCTGAAAATACTTTAGAGCCAAACAAATAATATGTGTTTGTGTACAACATATCAGAACATTGCCGTTAGTATTGTTCTTCGAAACAATTGGAATCTCTGAATTTGGCAGACATGATCTTATTTTACGGAAAGTTCACTTAATACTAAATTCTTTGCAGACAGATTAACTTATTGCTGTTATTTCAGCTCCGTATTTTATGAAAATGTCATAATGCCAACCATTGCTGCGGCTTCATCTTAATATTCAACTTGCGCCTCATCTGTGTTATGTAACTCTTAGATTCCAGTAAAAATGGTGATGCTAAGAGAGCGAGAGAGAGAGGGGGAGGGTGGTGGAGGAGGAGTAGGAGTAGGAGGAGGAGGAGGAGGAGGAGGAGGAGGAGGAGGTGAAAGTGTAGCTTTCATGGAAATTGTAGACGAACCGCAACCACACTGCGGTTCCAGTATTAGCTCTACCAGAAGAGCTTCTTTTTTTTTTTCTTCAGTTTTTAGATATACTCGTCAAAAAGACGACCAAAAAGATATTAGAGCTTTATTTAATCATAATTAGTACCTGACTAAATTTAGTTGAATCGCTAGCTCTCGTCAGATCACTGAAGTCAAGCAAGATGTGTAGTCAGATGAGATATTCCTGTATAGTGATGTAGCGGCTTAATGAAAAGAATCCGGTCGTCGCTGCATAGACACCCTTTAACAATAATAATGATAAACTAAGCAGCACTTAAAACTAAAATAATCCGAAACACAGTGGGGCATCGTGTACTCGAAGATTGCTTGATTAACTACAATTATAAGTCTTCATTTCAATATCGAAGGAACAATGGACACCCCCTGCAAAGGTGCCTGCGCGAAAGTTTCCATAGTGAATCAAGGGTTGCACTATACATTTATTTTTAATATTTCATAACATTTTATTGTTACAAACAAATGCTGTATGTAAAGTTAATTAAACATGATAATTTGTTTAAATTTCCTTAGCGTGTATGTGTGTTTGGATGTCCATTTGTTTAGAGTTCCATTTTGCAAGTGCGAGTGTGTGTCCTTGCCATTTTGTTCACTGTAACAGTAAAGAGAAGTCGTAGTAGTGGTCGTTAAAGGATTTTCAGTGAGGCATAGGTAACGGTTCTTTGGTGTGTCCTCTGTCCTCACTGTGGACGCTGTTGTAATTTGTTGTTGTTGTTGTAATTTGTTGCTTTCAGCCTCTTATCGAAGTAACAAGGGCATGGGTATCAGCCTGAAAAACTCACTTTTTGGATAATACAAACGGCTGTTTGTATTAGAGACCAGACGACTCTAAGAAGAATCACAGAGAAGCTGTTTCAAACAAGCGAGGATCACAAGTTCACACCTACATGTGAGCTAACGTTTATTTTTTATTTTTGAAAGCTATGCTCTGATTGAACAGACGTGGTAGGGAGTATTCCACTCGGTACAGAAAGTGGCAGAAGGGAAAAAGAAAGAAGAAGAAGAAGAAGAAGAAGAAGAAGAAGAAGAAGAAGAAGGAGGAGTAAGCTGAAGGAATGGAGAAAGAAAGAGAGTAGCTCATTACAAGCCAGTATGTTTTTCACGTTCACTCGTCTTTCATACCTCATGTGCAGTATAGATACATAGGGGTGAGTATACCTCTCTTAAGATACCCAGAAGTACTTCATAGATAAGAAATTGGATCCACAAACAAGTAAATAGTTTAAAGAATAAATTGTTTTTGTGCTATTCTTTTTTTTTCTGGTATGAACCTGTTCTTACTTGAAGGAAAAGCATCTGGAGAGCATTGCTAACCTCTTACTCCGGAGAAGCGAACAACATTTATAGCACTCTCCTTATTAATCGGCCTTCGACAACGCCTAGAAATGCAGAACAAAGAAAGAAACAAACAAACAAACAAGCAAATAAATAAATAAATCCCTGTTAGTCCCTATTTAGTTGCCTCCCCACAAGGGCATATTTAGACATAAGATCGGTTTTTGATGTTGGAAAGATCCAGCTCCCCAAAAAAGGGGCACTCTGGACTGGGACAAAAATCAAAATTGCCTCGGTCTAGAAGGAT
>OY744538.1:27621625-27734125 GCA_963556195.1 Sepiola atlantica
GAATCGTTGATTTGACTTGCGCGAATTAACGCGGGGCAGTCGAGTGCAGAACAGGGCTTGTTCTCACAGTCGGCGCTGGCAGACGTGACAAGGTTACCGGTGACGAGACCCCAGATCAAGGGTCAGTCTACACCTGTGAGAGGCTCTGTGACTTCGTGGGCCTTGCGTGGGAAACAAAGGGATCTGTGACGTCACGCGTTCTTGCGAGAAGCGAGTATTTGGTCAGTCTGATTCGGAAGGCGAACTGAGAGGATGTACGATTCAAGATGTAAAACTAAAGGAAATATTTCCCTTAAGGGAAGATAAGAGTGCGAGAATTCTTTCCCCCCCCCCTCTCTATGAATGGCTAAGAAACATTGTTAACTAACTATGATAAAGTAGGATTTGCTCTCTCCCTCTCTCTCGACGCGGTGAATGACTCCCAGTTGAAATAACAACTCTTGTAATAAAATGAATTAAATCTAAAAGAAGACTTTGTCTTCGGAGTGCATCATGGCTTTTATTACAGACAACAGACGACGGCATGCTGCCACGGTCCAGGCAGGAGTAGCTATGTAACAACATAAACTATATTTAGTTCAATTTAGTTTCATGCAAAGAGAAGAAAAAGGGTGTGAAAGCCCTTTGTGAAAATTCAGATACCTCTGATTTTTATGAAAATTTCACAATAGGTGTTAGACATCAATTAATAAATATTCCCCAATTTTCAGTGCATTTTTCGTGTATTTTTAAGAGTGTTTAGGAGCATAATATGACACAACCTCTTATGTGAAAATTAAAGGATAGTGATTCTAGAAAGACTGACATTAAATACTGTAAACCTGAAATATTTATCAAAAGATCAAGAAAAAGAAGTAGGAAAATAATTTGGTTTACACCTCCGTTCAACCAAATGGCAACAACTGAACTAGGCCATAAATTTCTAAACCTAATGAACCTACACTTTTCACAAAATAATATTCTTCATTCAATATTTAACAAAAATATAGTTAAACTGAGTTATAGTTGTATTGAAAACTTGGAAAAATTTATCAAAGAGCATAACAAAATACTAAAAAATAATACTAGAAATGAAATCAGCCAAGAACAAGCCATAAGTTACACAGAACAAAGGGCACGGGAAAAATACTTGTAACTGTTAAACTGCAAATGAATGCCCCCCTACGATAGAAGTGTCTATTATACTCTGTAGTATATCTTGCAACTATTTCAACTAAAGAAACCCCAACAGATAATAGATTCTATATACATAGTGAAGGAAATTCATTTAACAATGAGACAAATGTTCTTTCACTCATAGAAATTATAAATGTATAACATCATTTGCTCAATATTTTCCTGCTAATCGATAATAATAAAATACCAATAGTTAAGTGAAAAGTAATTAGAAATACTAGAACATACAAATCTCTAAACGTACCTTGTTATCTTTGCCTAAATGAAAAATTAGAAATCATTAGATTTAGCGACAGAGGGAAACTTCTCGGAAATCTCTATTAATTTTTAGACACTACAAAGTACACACACTTAATAACTCCCTACCTCTGGAGAATTCACATTTTATCAAATCGAAGTAATAATCTTTTGTATTATTATTGATATAATACCCTATGTCGACTTGTATGCAGATGTGGGTCCGTATGTATATGTGCTTGTATCCATGCATACATATATTGCTTAGTGTGTAATTTGTATATATTGATGTATGTGTATGTGTATATGTGCATACATGTGTATAATTGTTCAAATAGGTACTATGGGTGTATGCCGTTACATGCATGCGTGTAATTCTGCATTTATTTGTTTACATATATATGGTTACATGTACAGTATTAGCTTTGATTGGTTCGGTTTAAGTATCCTCACAGGTGTTTTATTTACAAGCATCTATATATTTATATAGGTTAGACATGTATGTGCTTATATCTGTATATGTTTATATATGTGTATGTATATGAATGTGTGGGCATGTGTCGTTGTGCATTAGTATATGCTTGTATGTGTGCATATATGTACACACAGGCATATTGTTTTCTTTTTTGTTTGTATATGAAGGAACTTGATTAGACTTAAGTTTTACCTTTGCAAATGTATGTCTATTTCAACATTTGTGCAAGCATATGTTTATATGCACATTTGTATAAAGGGGTACGTATGTATGTGTGTATATATTTGTGTGTGTATAATTGTGTATATATGTGTACACATCCAGATGTAGTTGTGTGGGTATGTATATATTTATATTTATCGGATTGCATATTTTTATGTATGTACATATATGTATGTACATAATGTCTGTATGTAAGTTCATGTGTTGACGTGTTTATATTTTCATAGATTAAAAATAAATTTAAAATATTTTTTAAATAAATTTAAAAGAAATTTATGCAGTCTGAATTGTTTTATTATGAATTGATCACGTGTTCAGTTGCAGAGAAAATTTGTTCATTTTACGGTCATAAAAAGACTGTTGAGAAAAGGTCGGCCCGAAGAGGTCAAGCTTTTTCATAGCTTTGACCGAAACATGTCTGCAAATGTGTAGTCAAATAATCTTTGTATAAGTAAAAATAAAAAATTGTACCAAATAAATATACAACTCTATCAATTATTGAGCACTTTTATATAAACACAGTAAGGATTCACTGGATTTTCTACCTTGCATACGTAAAGTTACCTGGATTATGTTTTATATATATAAGCCCCCTCCTCGAGTTGAGCACGGTGGTAATTGATATCACTAGCTACTTTTAGCGCAATGCAACGCTTTTTGTAAATAAACAAATGGAGCACTCTGCAGTAGTTGATAGTGTTTACATAAAAAGTACTGAGATATCACTTGTTTACAGTGACCACCCCGGAGTCAAATGGTTAGAATCGCCGACTATAAACGAGATGGTCATAGGTTCAATTCCGGCTTGGGGTGGATGCTAGTTTAGCCACACTGTAGAGTTGTGATACAGCAAAACAATCTGTCTGTGGATGACATATATATATATATAACAAAATAGGCAGCCTATGTGTATTAATTGTTTTATTCAAGTTACAAAATCTTCCGATATACCCTTTTATATCAGAGTTCAGTTTTTTAACGAAAGAACCAAAATTCTTTAAAAACAATGTCAAATTGATTTTCTTGGCAAATCCTGTTTTTGAAAGATTTTTTTATCTGTATTTTCTTTGTTCTGTAATTGGCTAACATTCATAAATAACAACAACGCAACCACATCTGTCCACAAACGGAATCACTGCTGACTTGTATATTCTTGTCACCAATATGACGTTTCCCAAACAGCAGGGTTTTATTTTAATGAGAAATCTCGCACTACTCTTAATAAATGCCATTTTCTTTTTTGGCAGCGATTTATTTTATTTTATTTATTTTTATTTTTTATTTTATTTTTTCATTTATTTATTAGATGCACCTTCCATCTTTATTTTATTTTTTTAAATTTTCTTATCTTTTTGTTTTTCCTGAGGATGGGGCATCCTACAGGATGCCAGACATTCACTCACTATTTCAGATCTTTTGATGATTCAGTGCTTATATAGATGAGGGCACATACGAAAAACGCATTTCCAAATAAAAACTATTGTTTATACTTACGTATCAGGCAAAAATAAGTATCCTCAGCAAAAATTAAGAAAAATTATCAAGTAGAATTTTAATTACAAATAAAAATCAGTTTTATCGTATTTTGCCTACCGCCATTCATTTATTACTTGTTTATATGACAGACTGAGTTATGTTCCCCCTGACATCATTCTAATCAATGGTGGATCCGTAAAATACGATAAAACTGATTTTGATTTTTAATCAAAATTCTACTTGATAATTTTTGCTACATTTTGGTCTAGATACCTTTTTTTTTGTCTGATACATGTGTATTGATTTACTCCTCTCCAGGAGTTAGGCACAAGGCCAGTTTTTATCTTACTCCCACAAGTAAGATGTGACCCAAGGTCGGGTCGGGAAAGTGGGGTTTAAAAATTGTTTGGGCAGCCCCGTCGGCATTCCCCGGTAGGGGTGCCTCAGGCAGTAAGCAATAAACTTACTCCTCCCCAAAGAGGGGAGGCGAAGCCTGGGAGGGTGGACCTCCTAAAACTGCACACGACAGACCCATAGACCGGCGTGAATCAAGACCCGAAGGCCAAGACAATACCAGTCTATGGGGTGCAGTATCCATCGGAACAGATACTACACTTTGATCTTAGCCAAAAGGCCAAGAACAAAATCCGAACAAAGTCTGATACCTGTGTATATCAAAGAGTTTTCCAATTAATGTATTTGGAACTGTGATTTTCACCTGTGTAACTGCGTTTTTCTTATGTGCCCTCATCTGTATAAGAACCTAGGATTCTAACCGTCCCTTTAAGCACAATTCTTTGGATCTCTCTTACATTTAGTTGACCGGGTATATTTGGCAGGTACTTTTTTTAATTTCTTTTCATGAGCCCGGTATTCCTATGATTACTGGAATGATTACTTTATCAGAGAGTGTGTTGATTTGGAGTCGTTCTGTCTGTCACACTTTGGTTTGAAATAGCATTTTCATTGCTAAATATGCCGACTGAATGCATGCATAAATCCCTATAAGAGGGTCTTCTGTCGCTATGTCTGTCACATTCAAGTTTAAAAGGGATTCAATGTATGCATCCGATTTTAGAAATGTCCAATCATCTTTAAACAGGCTCTGTCAGTCAGTCGGTCTATCACGCTTAAGTTTTAAATAGTATTTTCATTGGTAAATGTGTAGATTCAAAGACCTTCGTCTGGCACAAAGGTTTGCTTCACAAGCTAGCCAGATATGGAATATTTGGAAATGTCTTCTCAACCATCAAATCCTTTCTCTTCAATAGGTCTATAAAAATAGTTGTGGATGGGCAGAAGTCTGAAGCACATAGTATCAATACCGGCATGCCTCAATTATTTATTCTAGGCCTAACAACGACCATTGTAATAACTCAGGCCAGTTAACCGAGTCAAGTTTTTCTGGTGACGTCATTGATAGTGGGTAGTGAGAACCACTATCAATGAGGACTGGAAGTGCCAGAAATGCTGACGTGCATGCGTCCATCTATTTTCAGAAAGTAATCAAAGCAAGCAGACTGACCACCATAAGATTATTCATTCACTTGGAAATCATTGTTAATTTGTTCCTGCTATTGTGACTTTATTCTCCTGCCAAAAACACGGCTACCCTCCAAAGGATTATTCATTCACTTGGAAATCATTGTTAACTTGTGCCTTTATTCAAACGTCTTTCCTTTTTTTATAGATGGCAAGCACAAAAGAAAATAAGACAATTACAACATGGTAGCATTGCATTAAAGTTCGATTTTTAACTTTAAAAAAAAAATTAGAATTTTATTTCGTGATAAAAAATACAATTTAAGTCTAATTAATACGTTTCATCCAAAATGTGTGTGAAAATCCAACAAAATAAGCGAGATATTCAAATAATAATTTTAATTTATTTAAATAATAATTTTAATTCATTTCAGTAAATAAACTGTCCGTTTGGAAAAAAAAAACCCCTAAAGAAAGCATGACTTTTAATTTATTACAATTTTTTACTATATTGTAAATAAACTGTTCGTTTTGCAACAACAACAAAAAAAAACACACAAATTTTAATTTATTTCAGTAAATGTTCGATTAATTAATTATTTTGAATTATTGATTTTGTGTTACTTTACTGAATTCGTAATTTTTCATGTTTGATTTACTTAAAAATAAATCAAAGTTAAAAAAAATCAAGAAACATCATTTATTTTTTCTATAAATGAGAGCAACTCTTATCAAATTATTCAGCTCATATAAAGAATAAAACTAACTAAGGAAAGAGATTTGTCTTCTTCTTGTGTTTATAAACCAAGAGATATTTCCATGCAGTATAACTGATACTAGTCCTTTCGATGTAGACCAGGTTGTCATAACAATCAACTCAAACATTAAAAATACTCCGGAAAGAATGAACTTATTTAAAGAATGAATATTAAATCAGACAAATTATTTTTCAAAGAAAAATATTCATATTTTAAAAATTAAAAAAATTATGACAACACTATTTTATTATTAAGTATTAATTTAATGTTTGCTGTCTAGCCTACGCAAATTACAGGAAATAATAGATTTGCACTAAGATTTCTAATAAAGTAATGGGTTAATTATATTCAGTGATCGTTAATTAATAAATACTGAAAATTTCATTAAAGTTGGTTGATTTCCTGAATTTTTATGAATTTTTAAGTGAAGGGAGGGGTCAAAATGCCCATAGTCTGACTGTTTGACAGATTTTGTTTGTTACTTAAGAGCACAACGTCATTTTCCAGTGCTGTGACCTGCTTATATTATGATGGTTGTGGCCCAACCCTGATCTTCACAAATGATCTTCCAATTCATAGTCTGAAATCATTCGTTGACATCTATGCAGAGGACACAACCATCTATGGCAGTACTTCGAAGAACGTTGATGATCAAGATCTTTCTTACTCTCTCTCTTGCGATCTGGAGATGTGGTGCCATGGGAGAAAAGTGACTTGTTACTTTTAACAGCTCTAAAATTGAGCTTATTTCCTTTCACTACCAACGCTCGGATCATCATTTTTCCTAGTTGCAATGAATGGCTCTCTGCTTGAGGAAGACCCCTTCTTTGATACGTTGCTAGGACTGACTCTCAATCCAGACCTGAAATAAAAGACTTACATCAAATCTGTTGCTAAAGTCGCTGGAAAAATGTAAAACTATTCAACTCCCTCCTCATTCTCTTTACCTGACATTAACTTGAATATGCCAATAAAGTTGTTAATGATATACAAAAGAACTTTAATTGGTCCCCCAATTTATAAAATCGGGAGAACTATGTTTTGAGGCATTTCCGTCCTTCGGTTTGTCCGTCCGTCCGTCCGGATTTTTCTCCGCAACCATCTATTGAATTTCTCTGAAATTTTGCATGAAGTTGTAACTTTGGTCAGGTTAGAAAGTGACATTCTCCGATTTTTGAAAAAACAATCTGATTAGCCCCCCCCAGGTGATCAAAAAACCCTGAAATGGCAAAAAATGACATTTTTTGCCCCATAACTTTTCATCCATCCATTCAATTTCTCTGAAACTTGGCCAAAATGTGGAGGCAATTGTTGCTAATAGAAAATAAGTATTGCTGACCTTGGAAAAAATCTGGTTTGCGCCCCCAGGGGGTCAAAAGCCCCCAAAATGGCAAAAAATGACCCGTTTCTCCCATAACGTGTGATCCATCCATTCAATTTTTCTGAAAGAGGCAATTGTTCTGGATATAAAATTAGCATCCATGACCTCAGAAAAATTCTGGTTCGTACCCCCAGGGGGTCAAAGGGGGGGTCAAAAATGCTCCAAATTGCTCAAATTTATTCCATTTTACACTTGCCACATCGAGTCACATACAGAGGGGGGCCACGCATACGCGCGCGCGCGGCTTGTTTGTATTGGTAAAAATATTCTTTGAAGCAATTGTTACATCAGTTCTTGTATATGGAATTAGCACCTGGATTTTTACCAAAAGATTGGAGAAGAAAATTGACAGTGTGTACACCAGAATTCTAAGAGCTGCTCTTAAAACCCCCTGGAGGCAGCAACTCTACGGACAGCTTCCACAGATTTTAGCTGTGATCAGGAAGAAAAGCACCAGATTTGCTGAACACTGCTGGAGGGCGAAGAATGAAATCGCCAGCGATATTTTTGTTGTTGATGTAGTTCAGTGGGGAGAATGCACATAACCAACATCAAGCAACTAGCAGAGGACTCACAATGCACCTATGAAAACCTACCTGGTGTAATGGGTAATAGAGCGAGATGGCGTGAGAGTTAGGAGCATCTGTGACACTACCACAACTAGATGATTATGATGATGAGTAAAAAATATAATGAATAAAGAAAGCATTTTGTTTTCTTCATCAACAACAAACTGGGTAAAAACATCAATAGACAAGGAAATACCGTAACCAATTTAATTTATTTATTTTAAAAACAAAAAAAATATCACAGCCGCTACATTCAAATCTGACATCAAATTTCCTGTTTTGGCCACCACATGGGAATCTGTGTATTCAATTTGTAATCTTTAATGTGGATCCCACTTTCATTAGCTTTGAGGGCTGGACCGACCCTTAAAAGGGCCAGGCCGTAAAGGTCTTCAGAACTTCGAAATTTGCCAAGGTTTTTACCGTTAATGTCAGTTACTTTGTCACCGTTGATCAGTCCTTCAGGTATGCTGAAAGAAAAAGAAAAAATCATTACTACTACTACTACTACTAATAATAATAATAATAATAATAAAAATGCAAACGTTTTTTGTTCATGTATCATTTCTATATTACCATCTAAACGAGTTATTGTTATTTATAAATCAATAATACAACATATTTTGAAATACTGTATATATAGTACAAACGAAAGGCCCAAAGACAACTATTTACATGCCTAATTTGCATAACTATTTTTTAAACGAACTGTTTAAAAAATAATAAATTAATGTTTGGTGTTATTCATTTGTAATTTTATTGCCCTATTTTTACTATATACATGCAATAGTTTAGTTGATATTAATAATAATTAATTAAAGGGATTCATTATAAAAAGGATCATTATATTTGTGTATTCATTTTCAAGAGATGTAATTTAAATTAAACTCACATCTGGATAGAAAGAAAGATAATCAAGAAGAATTCATATAGAGGGGAGAGGATAACTGCTTGCTTGTTCTCCCTCTTCCCCTCCCTCCCGTTAGTAGCATCACATTTTCTTTTTGTTATTGTTTTTTAAATTCAATGATTGTTTTGGTCTCATCGACAAACGTTTCGCATTTGTGTTTAAATCTTCCTTTCCAGCTTCTAACTTTATTTTTAACAAGTTATCATCCGTTTTTAAATTGTAAATAAAAAACAGAGCCCCCCTCCTCACACACACCATCGCTCAGGCGAATTGATTTCTTCTTTCTTTTTATTTCTTTAAAGTCTTATTTAAAAGATAAATAAATTTGTATAAAAATGACCAAAATGTCAATATTTATCTATTTATATGAATAAATGCAAAAGTTTTTTGCTGCATGTTTACACAAAACTTATGAATGAAATGTTTATTATTTAAAATTTTGGATTTAAGTAGCAAACTTTGCCAAAATGAAAAATACAAAAAACAGTGAAACTGAGAATGAAAGGGCAAGAAACGGGGAAGGAGCTACATGGATGATTTATAAGACTGACCAAAAAGATGCACAAAAACACATGGACATGGCTACGAAAAGGACACTTGAACAGAGAAACGGAATCGCTACTGATAGCCACACAAAAGAATGTGATTAGAACTATATAAAAAAACCAAGATAGACAAATCCCAGGAAAATAGTAAATGTTAGCTATGCGGTCAAATATATAAAACAGTAAATCACATAAGGGAATGCAGCACACTAGCTCGAAAAGAATACAAAAACAGACATGACTGCATTGTGCAGACAGTCCACTGGGAACTGTGCAACCATCTGCACTTTGAACATGCAGACAAATGGTATAGACACAAACCGAAGCCAGTATTGGAAACCGGAAATCATAAAATTCTTCAGAACATGGAAGTACAAACGAACAAACTCATCCAAGCTAGGAGATCGGGCATGATATTAATCAACAAGAAGGGACACAATTGCCAAAACGCAGATTTTGCCATCCCAGCAGTTCACAGGGTGTAGATCAGGAAGGCAGAAAAACTAAGCAAATACATGAAATTTGCTAGAGAGATGAAAGGAATGTGGAACATGAAGAAAATTATTATAATAGTACCAATAATAATAAAATCTCTAAAAACCGTCTTTCTTCCATGTTTTTTTTTTAATTAAGAGAAATTGGAATCAAAGGGTGATTGGCACCATACAACACACGACACATATAAAAACAGTTCAAATATTAAAGAAAATCCTTGAAAGTGGAAACCAACCCACATAATCAGGTAACACCAACCAACGATAGAAAAGTCGAAACAGAAATAGAACAAAAAAATATAGAAAGAAAATTACACAAATCCAAGGGAACTGCAACTAGCTTATAGATGATGCACCATGTTTCCATGACTTTGCGTCGTCAACGTTCAGGCGGGTTACAGAAACGCCCGAGAGTTGACGAGGTGAAAACTGCCAAACGCTAAATTGAAGACTGGCATTATGATGATAAAAACTAAACTAAAATACATATCTAAAAATAGAGAAGAAATAAACCATAGCTAAACAACTGTTATTAATTAGATGTTAATTTTTGTTTGTGTATTGTCAAAGGAACCATTGTTAATCAAATGTTTTTAAATAAAATGTTTTTTGTTGGTGCACCGGAAAGTTTCAAAAGAGGCTTTTGTTTGATTTGTTAAGCAAATGTTTGTTTTTTGGGGTTTTTTTTCAATATGTTTTTTTTCCATTTTTTTTTCTCCAAAAACTCAATTAGTTATTCGGGAGATTCAACGAGCTGACAGAGATTATAGAAATTCATTTTTAGGTTAGAATTAGGGTTAGGGTTAGTCTAACATAAAGCCTCCGCATCATCATCATATTCGGTTTATCTGGCATGCGTTAGACAGCTTTTTAAAATCAACTTGTGTTCCTTGGCAGTCCCCTGCCAACAGATCCTGCTGCCTCAACTGTTTTACATTTACTAACCCAAAAATTCTCATCATCTTTTCAATGTGAAAATACCAATGAAGTCTTCTGTTCTGCATACATCTCCCTTCACTGTCCAAATTTCATATTCCTCTGAGGTCATCAGATCTAAGCCTGTCTTTAAAACTCATTACACATCCCTCGTATCATTCTCATACAATGCATGCCCTCACCTCTCACTGACTGACCAGGTTTCACTTCGATACATCATCACACTGCATACACATGTCTGATAGACTCTTCTCTTGGTCAAGAGTGGTAACACTCTCCTGATTAGTAATGGCAGAGGTTCCCTGAACTTACTCCATCCACTCCTAACTTTTGCAATCACGCTAGCATCTGCTCCTTTACGTTGGAGGGGAAATCCGGTTACTTAGTTTGGTTAATGTTGCTATTCTACAGCATATCAACCCTTTTGAAGCTATTTAATTCCAAACTTATTTGTTTTAATCTGTCTTTTTTAATGGCATATCAACCCTTTTGGGTGCTATTTAAGGCTATATTCAGTCATTTACTGTGGCTTGTTTGTTTTATCGCTTTGGTTTCTCTTCAATATTTGGTTAGCTCATTTGAGGATGTCATTGTTTAATTGTCAACAAAAATACTTTTGAGTCATTATTTTTTTAATTCTGAATTTACAAACAATGAAAAACTAAGTGTCACAGGTAGACAATTAACAAGCAGGCCAAAGGGGAGCTGGTGATGTGACGAATGCAAGGAGGAGGAAACTGGCCACATACTTTTTGTTCTGTGCAAGAATGGGGATAAGAAAGTGAATACTAATTGGGTATCCGCTCTTTGTTAAGTAGCCGTAAACTTTATACTTCGTTTGACAGTGGCTAAGTGGTTAATGATGCAGACTGATTGTCTGAGTGTGCCGGGTTCGAATCCAGTTGATTCCATAGAAACACTTTCATCAAAACCCACACCTGACTTTGTGTCTAACCTCCTGGAGAGGAGGTAAATCAAATACTTTGTCTCATTATATTACATTAAATAATTTTTTGAAATAGGATTTTTAAAAAGTTGTACTACTTTACACTTTTGCGTTTAAATAAATCGATTAATACTAAATAAAAAAATAATAATGTGTAAATAACGTAATTGTGAGAAACACAGAAAAAATTATCAAAAAATGTTATTAATATCGAAAGTAGGGCTTTCCGTAACTAAAAAAATCTGATTTCCGTGAATAAACGTTTGTAGGAAATTTCGCTATGTGAAATAATTTTTTTTTTTAAATGCTTATTTTGCTCGAGACTTGTATCTACAAATCTGTAATCGAGCGAAACACTTATTTCGAGATTGTTATCAATATGGATAATGTCAAGTCAGTGATTGCCGACCTTTATTAGCGAAAATATCTGAGTTAAAGATCAAACAGTTTTGGATACGGAGAGATTGAATTATTTGTCCTTTCATTAAAAACTATCAGGGTTACACGTCTCAGGAGGCAGGGTTCATAATATTGAGAAAAAGTGCAATGAGACCGCATACCAAACTGCTTCAAATAGCTAGAGTGAAAACTGTGCAAAAAAATAGAACTTAAAAACGGGCTTAGAAAAATGGAATTGTGGGGGTTGTAAAATAAGCATTGAAATTTATTAGAATGTTACTTTTATGTGATTAACCTTTTGTTAAGCTCCCATTGTTTTTTTCTTTTAAATGATAGATATTTGCTCAAAAAATTTGCTTAAATGTTTAAATCTCATTAAAAATGGTTTAAATCTATGAAAAATGGTTTAAATCTTATTAAAAATGGTTTACATCTCATTAAAAATGGTTTACATCTCATTAAATGTTTAAATATCATTAAGAATGGTTTACATCTCATTTAAATGTTCAAGTCTCATTAAAATGGTTTAAATATCATTGAATGTTTAAATATCATTAAAATGTTTAAATCTCATTAAAAATGGTTTAAATATTATTAAAAATGGTTTAAATCTTATTAAAAACGGTTTACATCTAATTAAAAATAATTTAAATCTCATTAAATGTTTAAATATCATTAAGAATGGTTTACATCTCATTTAAATGTTCAAGTCTTATTAAAATGTTTTAAATATCATTAAACGTTTAAATCTCATTAAATGGTTTAAATGTTATTAAAAATGGTTAACATCTCATTAAAAATGGTTTACATTTCATTAAAAATAATTTAAATCTCATTAAATGTTTAAATATCATTAAAATGCTTAAATATCATAAAAATGTTTAAATCTCATTAAATGATTAAATATCATAAAAAGTTGTTTAAGTCTCATTAAAAATGGTTTACATTTCATCAAAAATGGTTTACATCTGATTATTTACATCTCATTAAAAATGGTTTACATCTCGTTATATTTGCTCAAATGATTTAAATATCATTAAAATCAGCAATTCAACATTTTATTTTCAATGGATAGATCAATGCTCCATCACAAAACCCTTTAAAAATATCGAGAGTTTGGACCCCCAATACTTATATCAATCGAATACATAATGTCATCATGAAAACCGTGTGAAAATAGTGCCGAGAAAAATGTGCATACAAAAGTGGAATTAAGTCCCCCATTAAGGGCCCTTAAAAATTACTAAAATTTCTACAATTTTGGCATTCTATACACTTTTATGTGATTTGATTGTAGTTTTAATTTCAATAAAATTAGGGACAAAATCTTTTTATGTCTGGGATTTACTTTGTTCGATTGTTACATATTTTATTTTTTTGTTAAAAAGGGAAGTAAAGGAAAGATATCGGAAAAAGAAGAAAAAATGGTGAAAGGGTGAGAAAAAAGGAGGGGGAGATTTTAATTTTTTTCATAGTTGGGGAGGAGGAAGCGTGTTAAGTCTTTCTCATTGGCTGTCAGCATCAGTAACATCACTACAAGTAGTCCCCTAATTATAAAATTTATTAGTTGGAGGTCTACTGCAATAAACTGGACCCTTTTCTGTGAAGGGATATAAGGGCTGAAATACTTAAAGATCTGAAAAGTACATCTCTGATAAAGGTCCACCCACATTTTTATAATCAGAGGCAAAAAAAATGTGTGGGAGGGCGATATCAAGATTTAATCCAATATCTCTCACCACACTAAATTCTGTTGGTATTTTGTCCATAGCTTGTAGGGAATAATTGAGTTCATACCTTTTTTACATGAGCCATAGTCTTGTTATATACCTTTATAACTTGGAAAACAGTTATTAATGACAGAATTGATATTATTATTATTTTTTTTTTCATCTTTGTGTCTTATAAGATCTCAGTGATCTCAAAGTAAATTGGATCCCTAGAAGTGCAGTGTGCCGAGCTCACTGGTATGTGGACACGTCCTACCACTCACCAATCCATCCCTGGCCACAATGCTATCTTTGGATGGCCTGTCACAACCTTAAACTATATGTATTTATTTATTAATGGATTCATTTTCCTTAACTCCGAGTTGCTATGGCTTAGTCACGAGGAGTCTAAATGCTCCTATCTAGTAGGATATCATACTATAACTAGTTGGTTTTGCCGGCTCGCTATTGCTTTGCAAAGTTCGCTACTTGAAACATTAATTTAAAATAAATATTTCATTCATAACTTTGCCGTAAACACGTAACAAAATCTTTCTCATTTATTCATATAGATAAACATTAACATTTTGATAATTTCGATACAAATTTATTTATCTTTTAAATGCGACCGTAAAGAAAGGAAAAGAAAGAACACATTTTGTCTTTTCACTTACAATTTAGAAATAGATCGCAACTTGTTGAAAATCAAGTCGGTTCCTCTAAAGTAAAGAACATTTGAAGACAAATGCTAAATCAGTGGTTCTCAACCTTTTTTAGCCCGTGAGATCTTTAGTCATGTATCAGAATGATATTTGCACCCTTTCAAAAAAATGTTCGACTCAAAATGTGCATTCATACTAATAATACTAACTAATACTAAAAATAATAACTAATACTAACAATAATAACTAATACTAAAAATAATAACTAATACTAAAAATAATAACTAATACTAACAATAATAACTAATACTAACAATAATAATACTAAAAATAATAACTAATACGAACAATAATAACTAATACTAAAAATAATAACTAATACTAACAATAATAACTAATACTAACAATAATAACTAATACTAACATGATAGCATTTAATACAAACGTTAGCACAGAGAAAATCCAACATGACCTTTCAGCAGTGATGGTCGATGCACACTGTATTTTGTGGCTCTGGATCAAGTTTGTCTCTGCTAATCTGTGATACAAATCCCCCCCAGCCCTACATGAAACTCTGAAATTCCTCCAAGGGAGGGAGAGAAAATTCTCCTCTGGTTGAGAACCACTATGCTAAATATTTGTCCAGGAAATTAAACGATATTGTGAAACAGAGCTATTTGTTATATTAAAATCAAAGCAGTCATTGAATTAAAAAAAACAATAGCAAATAATAGTTAATTATTAATAAAATGTTCTTTTTCAAAAGTAATATGTAAATTAGTTAACGTTTCGCTGGATATTGCATATACATAAATGGTATATAAAAAAGATGGTGCGTCGATTCTGTAAAACTGAATTAACTTGAAATAGGGCATTTTGATTTTACTGTTGTTGCGAGAAATGAGCCTAACTTTTGCATTTATTCATTTAGATGAACTTTTATTCATTTAGGTGAACTTGTATTCATTTAGATGAACTTGTATTCATTTAGATGAACTTGTATTCATTTAGATATACTTGTATTCATTTAGGTGAACTTGTATTCATTTAGGTGAACTTGTATTCATTTAGATGTATTTGTATTCATTTAGATGAACTTGTATTCATTTAGATATACTTGTATTCATTTAGGTGAACTTGTATTCATTTAGATGTATTTGTATTCATTTAGATGAACTTGTATTCATTTAGATGAACTTGTATTCATTTAGATGAACTTGTATTCATTTAGATATACTTGTATTCATTTAGGTGAACTTGTATTCATTTAGGTGAACTTGTATTCATTTAGATGTATTTGTATTCATTTAGATGTATTTGTATTCATTTAGATGTATTTGTATTCATTTAGATGGACTTGTATTCATTTAGGTGAACTTGTATTCATTTAGATGAACTTGTATTCATTTAGATGAACTTGTATTCATTTAGATGAACTTGTATGTATTTAGGTGAACTTGTATTCATTTAGATGAACTTGTATTCATTTAGATGAACTTGTATTCATTTAGATGAACTTGTATTCATTTAGGTGAACTTGTATTCATTTAGGTGAACTTGTATTCATTTAGGTGAACTTGTATTCATTTAGATGAACTTGTATTCATTTAGATGTACTTGTATTCATTTAGGTGAACTTGTATTCATTTAGGTGTACTTGTATTAATTTAGGTGAACTTGTATTCATTTAGATGAACTTGTATACATTTAGGTGTACTTGTATTCATTTAGGTGAACTTGTATTCATTTAGGTGAACTTGTAGCAGCTATCACTCTGGTTTTGTTGAACGGATATCCTCCTGAGCAAGTACAACATTTCTAAACATTGCAGCTCACTTTCGTCAATCCTGAGCTAGGTCACATGATACGAATAACCAACACCGATTCCATAGATGAAAATCCACTACTTATGGGTCTGCTAGGTCGCCTTTGATTGTTGCCGCCCAGTACATTTGTGCCAACCAGATAGAGAAGAACCTTGTGGATGAGCTCCCCCTCTGAACCTCAACATGTATGTTCGAACCATCTTAGACTGTGTTGAAGAAGGACTGACAGCAAGGGTCAGAGATTTAATCATCGACGGAGAGCTTGAGTTGGTAATCGATCCACATGATGACAGTGCAGAATGCAGTAATAATATGTTGTCCCCCTAACACCCAAACTATAACTGTCTATATATATGCAAATCCTTCTAGGTCTACTCATATGACTGAACAAACTCATCAGACAGTCACCGTTGTATATGGGGCCATAATCTACCCTTTCTAATCATACCTAACTTATTATTATTATTATTATTCGTTAAACATGTCTCTTCTACATTAGATGTGGGTTGCATGTCGGCCAAGGTGACAAAGTGATTTTCTCCATGAAACTATCAGTTATGTTGGTTTTGATGCGACATTGCTTAAGGTTATCTTCGAGTCATTCCAAGTCTTTCTTGGCCTGCCTTTTCCTTGTTTACCCTCAATTGAGATGTGTGTACATCTGTTTATCCAACCAGAGCTTCTGTTCAACAGACCCATACCACTGTAGGTGGTTGCAATGCAGAGCTAACGCCAGTCTGAGCATCTTCAGTCTCAATAGCAGGGAGTCACCACTAATTTTGTTGTCAAGGCACACACCACAAATCCACCGAACCATAGCCATGTCATTTCTCTGCATCCTCTCAAAGTATATTACCCCAAGTAACACTTCCATTGCCAATCTCTATCTCTACAAATCTACAATCAGACCATTTATTGAGTACTGTTGCCATATTTGGACTGGTGAATCTCTGTCCCATTTAAGTGTTTTTGATAAGATGTTCTTGATTGGCCCTACTCTTTCTTCTTCTCTGCACCCTCTCTCTCACAGACATAATGTTGCTAGTTTCAGTCTTTTCTATAAATACTATTATGGCATGTGCTCTCCAAAATTATGTGATCTATTCCCCGCTTCTTTTATTCTAGCTCGTTTGACTCATTGGTCTAGTGGTGTCCATCAATCGGCTGTTTTGATACCTCATTGTAATACAACTTCCTATTCCAGTAGCTTCATTCCAAGAACCGCAGACTTGTGGAACTCTCTTCCTGCTGACTGTTTTCCTCCTACCTATAACCTTGGTCTTTTTAAAACTAAGGGAAATAGGCATCTCCTGTATTTGCGATAACTATATTTGTTCTTGTTAGCTCCTTACATCAAGTGGCTTCATGCCTTGTCTGAAGCGATTGCCATAAAAAAAAAAAATTCTAAGTTTTAACATTGACAGACATTTATGCTACACTCATATCTGCATCCCTAATTTTCCCAAACCTGGAGACACGCATCTTATTTGTATAATGATGAAAAGATGGAATAATAATCCCAATGCAAAAAAAAAAAAAGAAAAAGAATTACCTAAAAATAAAAAAAAACAGACACACCAAACATCTGTAGTTTTAATGCAAAATATATTTTCTGACAAATTTTTGCAGTGCTATTTTATTCATAGCTGGTAGGGTGTTAGGGTTAATACCTTTTGCAGGAGCTTTTAGCACTTAAATGAAGGCAACAGATCTGTACAAGGTTTGAGCTTCGTTTGCCAATTCTTCATTTCACAGTGACACCACATTCAAAGACGGAGACTCACATCTTTGGTGTACAAAGATGATGAAGAGATCGAATTAATATGGAACAGATAATCCCCAATACGAACAGAAAACAAAAAACAAAAAACTAGTAAACAAAAATAAATAAAGGTATGATCGTTCTGCATTTGAGGGTTGCCATGAAACTAAGGCGGACAGGTGGATGCCTGTTGCTGAGCGTAACTAACCATTGATCATTTTGAAAGAATAGATTGTCAGCAGAAACAACTGAAAAGTGAGATTTATGTGCAGACATGCCCAACTCTACGTCCCTTGCCCCCTGTTGCCGACGACGCAGCCTCGATGGCTAATTATCAAGCCAAAACACAAAACATAACAAAGCTATTCAATTCCTGTCAACTCGAGTTTAGGAGGGAAAAAACAGAAAACCAAGAACCGTTCCATTCTCAAGTTGCGTCCATTCAATTTACATCTCCAACAACAAAAATACCATTTCAAACTTAAGCATGACAAACCGACGAAAAGCGAATTTAAACTTTAAATGAGATAGACGAATGACAATTCTATTTCAAACTTAAGCCTGACAGACCGATGAAAATTCTATTCCAAACTTAAGCCTGACAGACCAATGAAAATTCTATTTCAAACTTAAGCCTGACAGACCGATGAAAATTCTATTCCAAACTTAAGCCTGACAGACCGATGAAAATTCTATTTCAAACTTACATCTGACAGATCGATGAAAATTCTATTCCAAACTTACGCCTGAAAGACCAATGAAAATTCTATTTCAAACTTACATCTGACAGACCGATGAAATTTCTATTTCAAAACTTACACCTGAAAGACCAATGAAAATTCTATTTCAAACTTACGCCTGACAGACCAATGAAAATTCTATTTCAAACTTACATCTGACAGACCGATGAAATTTCTATTTTAAAACTTACGCCTGAAAGACCAATGAAAATTCTATTTCAAACTTACATCTGACAGACCGATGAAAATTCTATTTAAAAACTTAAATCTGACAGAACGACTAATGGACAGTGCCTCATATAGAGATGTTTTGATGTATTTAAAATAAGACGCAATGGTTAAAATACAACAGAACAACGAAAATGCTACGTCAAATTTAAACATGACAGACCGACCGTGAAGCAAAGCCTCTCACAAAGATGTGAAGACGCATCTAATGTACAAATTAAAAAACTCAGTTTACAAGAAATTTTGTATAATGACCTGTAATAAAAGTACAAAAGCCAATTTATTCTAACACTATTTTGGGTTATACGGCATAATCATGTTGACACACCGGTTCCCGTTAGATCACCAGAGTTAAGCAACGTTGAATCTGGTCAGTACTAAATGGGTGACCATTATGGAATAGCAGGTGCTGTTTGTGCTCTCCGCTTATCTCAACATTGTTTCCAGTCGTCCTGGACTTCTCCTTGCCAATGGAATAAAGCAGTTCGACACAAGAGAGGTATGGCTGGGATTGCACAACCCTTGCTTCACAATTACACATGCAGCGACCCTTACAGGGGGTATCCATTGTTTCTCGAGACAGAACAGAGGGATTTGGGGTTATTTCTGCGAAGAATTCACCAGTTTAGTATGATTAAGGAAGATAAATTGGCATTGGGTTAGGGTTGGGGTTAGGGTTAGGGTTGCAAAAGGAAAATTAAAAACAAATTGAAGCAGATTCCAAGATGAAAACAGAAATTATAAAAATAAAAGATCTAGCAAATTTTATTAAAATAATCGAAATAAATAAATGAGAAAGTAGGGCAAACGCCTTCTTTCAAATTAGTTCAGCTTTACACAATAGACGCACCATCTTTTTTATATACTGCTTATGTATATGCGATAGCAGTCGCAAAGTTAACTCATTTGCATATTGGTTTTGAAAAAGGACATTTTATTAATTAACCTATTTATTTTGTTTTTTTAATTCAATGATTGTTGTTGTTGTTTTCCCATAACGTCCAGGGATGTCCTCGGGGAGTCAGGCAGATACTCTTTCTGTCCTAACTTTTTCTGTGGGTATGATAGAACCTGGTAGTGCCCATATCATCTCCGGCCACATGCTGTATGTGTTCTCCACTTATCTCAACATTGTTTCCAGTCGTCCTGGACTTCTCCTTGCCAATGGAATAAAGCAGTTCAGCACAAGAGAGGTATGGCTGGGATTACACAACCCTTGCTTTTACAATTACACATGCAGCGACCCTTACAGGGGGTATCCATTGTTTCTCGAGACAGAACAGAGGGATTTGGGGTGATTTTTGCGAAGAATTCACCAGTTTAGTATGATTAAGGAAGATAAATTGTCATTGGGTTAGGGTTAGGGTTGGGGTTGGGGTTGCAAAAGGAAAATTAAAAACAAATTGAAGCAGATTCCAAATGAAAACAGAAATTATAAAAATAAAAGATCTAGCAAATTTTATTAAAATAATCGAAATAAATAAATGAGAAAGTAGGGCAAACGCCTTCTTTCAAATTAGTTCAGCTTTACACAATAGACGCACCATCTTTTTTATATACTGCTTATGTATATGCGATAGCAGTCGCAAAGTTAACTCATTTGCATATTGGTTTTGAAAAAGGACATTTTATTAATTAACATATTTATTTTGTTTTTTTAATTCAATGATTGTTGTTGTTGTTTTCCCATAATGTCCAGGGACGTCCTCGGGGAGTCAGGCAGATACTCTTTCTGTCCTAACTTTTTCTGTGGGCATGATAGAACCTGGTAGTGCCCATATCATCTCCAGGCCACATACAGCACCTGGTGTTCCCAAATGGTTACCCATTTAGTACTGGCCAGGCTCAACCTTGCTTAACTTCGGTGATCTAATGGGAACCGGTGTGTCAATGTTATTATGCCATATTCAATGATTGTTTTGATTGCAATATAACAGATAGTTTCGCAATATTGCTTAACTTATTGGACAAATATTTAGCATTTGTGTTCAAATGTTCCTTCCTACCGACTTGATTTTCAACAAGTTGCGATCTATTTCTAAATTGCAAGTGAATAGGCAAATAGATTTCTTCTTTCTTTTTCTTTCTTTACGGTCACATTTAAAAAAATAAATAAATTTGTATGAAAATTATTAAAATGTTAATGTTCATTTATCTATATGAACAAATGAGAAAGATTTTGTTTCGTGTTTTTACAACAAAATTATGAATGAAATGTTTATTATTTAAAATTAATGTTTTAAGTATTTCACATAGCGAACTTTGTGAAGCAATAGCAAGCCGGAAAAGCCAGCTAGTAATATATATAAATATAAATATATATATATAACTTTCTCAGTGAATAAAATTTTTTTTGAGGGTGGGGGGTGGGGGGGTCTGGATTTTTATCACCATTTTTCATGTGAGTTTTTTTTTTCATGTATTTTGACTCCCCGTTACTTTTGTCACCAACTCTTTTTAAACTTTTACCATCTTCCTTTTACATGTCTTTGGAATGATGTGTTTTTCCTATTGCTATTGAAGGAACAATTTCTCTGATGATCAACAAAGTTAAGATTAAGACTTTCTATTGATTTTGCTGTGAAACGCGCGTAAGATGTAGAAAAAGTATTGAATTTGGAAATAAAATAAATAAATAAATAAATAAAATATAAATATATTGAAAATATTTTTGTTTGTGAGATTGGAGCTCAGTCGAGCACCTACCATGGAAATGACAAAAGAGAAGAGAAAGACTATCAATCTCTACTGTGAGATAGGGTCTGTAAGCAACTGATGGTTGTTTCGTTGTTTTGTTTTACAGCATATCAACCCTTTTCGGGTTATTTAATGCCGAATCCATTCATTTTGGTAAAAGTTTTTATGCTTCAAGTTCTTTATATCTTCAAATATGTATTCATGGTGTTTCGTTTGGTTGTTTTATAGAGGAAAAATGTTGTTTTTGTTTTGAGCTTTGCAGTACATAATTGAGTTTTGCAAAGGGAAAGAAATAAAAACAATAAGATCAATGTTTGGTGCATTTTAAGTCAGGAAGCCTGTAGGCAAGTGAAGAGATCATCTCCCACTAGATTACAAAGTCAATTTTGTACTCTGTGAAGGCAAGAAAGAGTGCTCTGAGTGGCACCTCCCCAGATGTGGCAGCAGTACTCCATCTTAGGATGTACCTAACTCTTATACAGGTAGAGGATGGCATCAGAAGTGAGGTACTTTCAGGAGCGATAGAATGATCCAACCATTTTTTCAGCAACCTTAGCAACAAATTTGATGTAAGTCTTCCATTTCAGGTCATAGGAGCTTATCAAGGGAAGAGGCTTCCTAAAGGAGAGAGCCATTCATTGTGTGTGTATGTATACATTATATATATATACATATATATATATATATACATATATATACATATATATATATATATATATATATATATATATACTAGCAGGGCTACCCGGCGATGCCCAGGTGCAGAATCAAAAAGCAATGTTTTTTATACTCAATTGGTTGGCAGATTAAGTTATCACTTTGATCACTGTTCTCACATCACTTGCTTTTATACTCTTAAAAACTCTTATCACCTAATATTTGCAATAGTGGAGGTAGTGCACACATGAAAAAGTAGATTACAATCTCATAGCTCAATAGTAAGATTAGTATAGCTTGTTCTATGTAGAGGTGGGGGGATTTTTTATACATGACAATACATATATATCTTTACATGACAATAGCGGACAGTGGTGGGCACTGGCAGGCAGTGTTCACAAAAATGTAAAATCTAATAAATGCTGACTCATTTTATGTTTTGAATTATGAGTTGGCGATTTCTTTATAGGGCTGCCAATGGTGGACAGTAGCGGGCAGTGTCTACTAAAATGTAAAATCTAAAAAATGCTGACTCATTTCCGGTTTTAAATTATGAGTTGGCGATTTCTTTATACAGCTGACAGTGGTGGACACTAGTGGGCACTGGCTGACAGTGGTGGACACTTCCAGGCAGTGTCCACTAAAATGTAAAATCTAAAAAATGCTGACTCAATTCCTGTTTTGAATTATGAGTTGGCTAAGTTAAGCATGGGCTAGTCGCCCTCCTCCTTCTTTCTAGAATTATCATATTAGAATTGTGAATTCCCCCACCTCCACCCCACATTCTCCCTATGATGTCATTTCCGGTTGAATTTGAGGAAATGACTTGAAGTTTTTTTTGGGAATGACTTGCAATTTGTTTTTAAAAAAGACTACATGATATAATTGTTTTCTATTTAAATTAATGCATAATTAAATTGAAAATAGCTAAAATAATCGACCCCCCCCCCCCGACGAAATCTGCCCCGATAGCCCCCTTAGGAGTGAATTTAGAGATTCTGGAATACACCTATTAATTAAGTGAATTTTATATTAGAATACACTTTTAGATTTTATCTAGATTCGCTCACTTTTTTTTCTATAGGGCACACACACACATAGATATATGTGTGTGTATGTATACACACACACACACACATATATATGTGTGTGTGTGTGTATATATATATGTGTGTGTATGTATAGATATATTTATATACATGCGTGTGTGTGTGTATGTATACACATATGTATACACACACACATATATATATATATATATATATATATATAAAAAAATTTAATTTATCAAATTAATCAATAGTGGATTGGTGCTTATCTCTTTATTTATTTATTATGTAATATTTACTTTTAAATACCTTTAGATATCATCTTGATAGTATTAGCCTCTTAATTATGTTAATACATTTTTCCATTATACTATGGTAAAGTTGCTTTATACGTAGTGATGGCTATTATTAAACTTTCTTAAATTTTTGATTCTTAATAATTATCTTTAGCGCTTTAAAAGTCCTTGCATTTTTTTATTTTTATATTTTGTAATAATTTCTTTTTAACTTAACCATAATTGTATATCTTATCTATATTTTATTCATAAAACATTTTTTTATTAATTCACTTCATTAATTATTGGCTTTTCCGGCATTTCACCTGGGTAATATTATACATATTTTTCATGGCTCTGTGTTAGAAAAAAAAGATAGCTGCCTGAATAGGACATAAATATTCATGTTTTCCTTGTGGGAACTGGATTCAATGTGAGTTGCTTGTTTTGTGATTTCTTTCGGTTTGCTGCTTTACAATATATTTTTTTCTGGAGTCAAACTTTAGTATTTCTGAAGAGCAGCATGGATGAAAGATCCTGAATTGACATATAAATTTTTGGTTGTTCATCTATATGCGAAATAGTCTGTCAAAATGCACCAAAGTTTTTAGATTTGGAAAAAAATGGAAAAAGTGACTTGGTCATTGGAATTTAGTGTAATATTGTTTATATATATATATATATATATATATATATATAGGAGTAGATAAAGTGAAAGAATAAAATAAGGTGCCAATCAAATTTTATTACAATTCAAAGTTTCAGCAAAGAAAATAAAAGTCCTTAACTCATGAGTTTTCAAAGAAAATCTTCTCATAGGACCATTACCGCCATAACATAATTGCAAGTAACAAAATTAAACTTTGAAAATATATAAAATACATAAAAGTGTATAAAACATCAAATATATCGGCCCAAAACACACTTTTTTGTTAAACATATACAGTTCATCCAAGTCATAAAATTTAAGGTAGTTTCAAGAAAGATGGAGAAGATTTTCTTTAAAAACTCATGAGTTAAGGACTTTTATTTTCTTTGCTGAAACTTTGAATTGTAATAAAATTTGATTTGCACCTTATTTTATTCTTTCACTTTATCTAATGCTATTAATGCTCTATCCAGTATATTGAGCTTCATTTTTATCCGGATCTTCACAAATTAAAGATATTAGTTACCTCTTATACCTTTTGTTGTATTAACCTTATATATATATATATATATATATATATACACACCCATCTGAATTTAACATGCACACAACCTGTGGCCTGAAAATCAAATGTGAAGTCATATCAAAGAAAAAAGGCTGTATGTCTGACACAATTTAATGCTGAAAAGGGGCCATTCTAATAGCTAGAATGCATTGTAATTATCTCAGCAAAGTAGGTAAGCGGTTAAACCAAGGTTAAAATAATGCCATGAATTAAATTTGTTGGTAATCACGTCTGTTCATTAGTATCTGTCCGATGTTAATTCACCTTTGGTTTTCAAGCCGCACGTTGTACAGATGTTAAATATAAATATATACATACAAATTTAAATACTATCTACTGTCAAAATGTTTCATTAAATATGTCGAATATTGACAATACAAAAAAAAAATATAAAAACTATGTTTATGCTATAAAATCTTGAATCTGAACGACTTTGTAACGATTTTGCAGCTGTCGCAAATATCCGTGTATTGAACATGTCTATTGACCTGAGTATGCTTGTTAGCATTTCATGAGCTTTGTTACCTTTGTGATATTATTGGAGCACAGGGAGGAGCAGGTGCTAGTATGATTGAAGTTAGGAGTGGATGGAGTAAGTTCAGCGAACTTCTGACATTGCTAACAAGCTGAGCATTACCACTGTCGACCAAGGAAAGAGTTTATCAGCCATGTACACACAGTTTGATAATGTATGGAAGTGAAACTTGGCAAGTGAGGGTTGAGGACATGCGTTGCATGGAGAGAAATTATATGATAATGATACGATGGATGTGTAATGTGAATCTTAAACACAAGCATAGCAGTGATGAACGCAGAAGAAGATTAAATCTAGACAGTGTAGGGAGATGTGTGCAGACAGGAGCCTTCGATAGTATGGCCACATTAAAAAAATGGAGGAGAGTTCTATGTTCAGTAAATGTAGAATAGTTGAGGTAGCAGGTTCAGTTCACAGGGGAAGGCCAAGGAAAAGATGGGCGGAAGTGATAAAAATGGACCTGATGGAAAGAGGGATAAATAAAGACCTGGGACGAGATAGGGTAGTTTGAAAATTAATTTTTAAAAGCTGTCGAACACATCCCAGCATGTAAAATGGACGTTAAACTGAATATGATGAAAAAGCATTAGCAAAATCCGTTTCCTCAGGTTTCTTCGTCAACTCCGACACTACTGACAGCAAATGCTAATTGCAGCCCTTTTTTGTCTTTGCCAAATCTATAGAAGTGAATTCATGTAACTATGAACCATTTAAATAGGAATATAGAGAAACCTTGATCGAACAAACCTTTCAAAAATGATTGGCATCAACCGTTTGCGTATAACACCTGTGTGATGAGTGCGGGCAGTCAATTCTTGTCCGAGATAACAACCTTTGTTAAAACTTACTGAAAAAAAGAAAGATCATTTTAACAATAATTTAATTCAAAGAAAAAATTTTAGTCAATGAAAAAACAAAAGATAAAAAATTCATAAGAGGGATGACGTAGTTTGCTTGAAGCATTGTGTATTATAAATATATATATATATATATATATATATATATATAATACACAAACAATTTATAGAAGGCTAATAACAATGCAGAAATATCCAGTCTTCACTTCGTTCACTATGTGTGAAGCTGGAATATCACAATATTTGGGGGAGATCTCCCCCTTCTCAAGTGTTTCTATTCCCTTTATCTCAAGTTATTCTCTACCTCGTGTAAATAATGATGTCTGTATTATCACAAGCCAGAGAATAACTTGAAATAAAAGAAATAGAAAAACTTGAGAAGGGGGTATTTCTCCAAAATATTGTGATATTCCGGTGTCACACATACAACTAAACGAAGTGAAAACTGGATACAAGTACGATTTAATAAAAATAAATTAAATTTAAAAAATAAATTGATAGACTTTCAATATTCTTTCTTACAACGTGGTATATTTCCGAATTGTGATATAAATTGTCTGTATATACAAAAAAACGATTGGTGAAAGTTAATTAGTTGTGTAATTAAACATGAACAGATCCATTCTTAAGGGAAACTCACTTGTAGAAATATGTGTACACATCTAGAAATATCAAACTGATGAACAACTTCCTATCATTTTGAAAGAAGAGCAAAGATCTTTATAATAATGTGCTTTTCTCTACGCTAGTATAATCACTATCACCTCTTACTCGCTATTATTATTATTGTTGTTGTTGCAATGCCATTCATCCGGGTCAGCTTGAGCTGGCTTCTTTCCTGTCCTGCAACACATTCTCAACCATAACAGCCCATGCACAGCAGTTAGGGTTAAGGTCAGTCTCTGAGCAAAATCGCACAAGATGTTTAACCAATCACAATCTGACCGTCGAAGGCCAACCACCTGTGAATCTGAGAGCTCAGCGTAGTTTTCCTTGATGCTTGTTGTCACTCACATCCTCAGTTGACCACTGATACGCTTACACCACCCAAATAGAGACGTAGGGAGGATTATGTTACAAATTAATTTTCCATTAGGGTGACGAACTGCATGCCCGAACCATCAAAGCTGTCGCTGCAACTTCAAGCTGAGGTGTTGGCACAAAACAGCAGTTGAGACATGATCGGCATGCAGAATATACGATGGGGGCAGTTATTGTCAAAGACTTCAGACTTCCACTGTTTGGCCAGCCTCATTGGCCATGGCTTGCAACCATAGAAGCTGATAGATTGTATGATAGATTGATGAACACACCTCTTGGTTGATATTGAAATATTACTCCTGATTTAAAATCATGGACTCACTCATGCAAAGAAAGATTTCATTTAGTATATATTACATCAGTAAGATGATGCATATCTGCTGCATGGAGAGTCTTCAGGCAACTGTCAACAATTTTACAAAATACAGGGAGCCATCGTATGCAAGAGAGGCAGCAGACAACTCGCATGTCCAACCTATACTTTTGTATGGCTGCGAGACGGGGTTGATGATGAAACATCAAAACAACACAATCCTGGCGGCAGAAAATTGTTGGTTTCACTGTAAAGTTTTCCATGAGAAAATGCATTGCACAACAACGTTTCAACTGGTATAGCCACATCACCCGCCGTCTGTCATCCAACATGCTCCCACATTGATGTCGATGACACAAAACTGCATGGTGTAGTGTCGTACATTTGGAAACGACAACAATGTTTACATCCGAGATATAAGTTGTATCCTAATTACCTCCCTTACATTCTGTAATTATCTCCCTTGTATATTTCTCATGCTATATAAATAAATGCTTACGTGTAATCGACCTCTTACGAAGGAAGCGATCGAAAGCGCACACATCAATGTTGTCGCTCTTATTTATATTCTTATGTTCTTACTTGAATTGTTATATGGGTGAACCATTACGTTGCGAGCCGAATACTAATGGAAACACAATAACAACCGACAAGCAGCTACACATGGTAGGCCGCTTAAAATATGGAGAGGATCAGTTGATAATAACCTAATTCTAGAGGCCGGCATAAGCGGAATAACAACAGACAGGAGAAGTTGGAAGTGATTCATTAAATATCTAAACTCAGCATGAGACAGAAAGATGAAAAAAAAAATAATAATCAGAAATTATCTGATGTTCTTGTTCTATTCATTTAACGCCCCTTTCCATTTGTTCAGGGGTCAGACGTTTTCTGATATTACGCAAGCTCACTCTCCAGTTCTCATGGTTCAGCAGGTCAGCAGTCTCCAAATTCCACTCTGTGCGGGTTTTGTCTAATCACTTGCTTCCAAGTTTTCCATGGCCGGTCAACCTTCCTGCGATTCAGGACATCCATGCTTCTGCCAGGAGGATGAACGTTCCACATGACTATACCAGCGTAATTGATTCGTCTTTAGGATAACCTCTATGCTGGGCAAGTGTAATGCTTCCAGCAAATCCTTAATAAATATTTCGTACATTATCTCAGACAAGAATGCTAAAAACTAGAGAGTTCTATTGATTAAATTTAAAGTATAAAAGAACAAACAAAAAAAAAAAGAAACTCTTGGAAGAAGGACGACGCAAACAATTCATCTTAGCCTTCTTCTTCTTCTTCTATTCATTTAGCATCACATTTCCCTTGTTCAGGGTCAGACGTTTTCTGATATAATGCAAGCTCACTCTCCAGTTCTCACGGTTCGGTAGGTCAACTATCTCCAAATTCTACTCTGTGCGGTCTTGTCTAATCACTTGCTTCCAAATATGTCCTTGGCTGGCCAACCTTTGTGCAATTTAAGACATCCAGAATTCTGCAACAGTTTATCTAGGAAGATGAATGCGCCATAATCGATTCGTCCTTAGGATAACCTCTATGCTAAGCAAATGTAATGCTTTCAGGAAATCCTCTAACCTGATGTCTTGGGTTTGATCAAATTTCACATTTCAGATCCATCTGATCATGGATCTGTCATTGCGCTGCAGTCGGGCAAGAGACGGCTGGATGAGGGTCCAACATTCACTGCCATATAACATGGCGCTCATGACACAGCTGTTATGCAACTCATCCAGGATGTAGAGAGGAATAGATCACAATACTATCAGAAGCAACACCTCACGAAATTTTGCCCATACTGCCTTCATCGTTGTGGCCGTACTGAGTTGCTAAGTTTTACATTTTTAGTTTTAATTGCTAACCGAATATTTCAGGGAGATAATATTTGCTGGTTTTTAAAAAGTATTTTTTTAACATTAAGTTACAACATAAAATATGCTGAATATACTTTGATATATACATGTCTTCAATCTATCTTCTTCAAAATATAGTTATGTTCACGGGAAGCCAAGCTATCATTAATAAGTTTATAGTGAACAGAAATAGGTCAACTCCGACACAGACAATAGGAAAATAATAATGACTGTGCAATTTACATGGCTCATGCGAGTATCTAAAAATATCCAGTGTGAAAATTATAAAAGAAATGAGGCCGTTCTTCCGTAGATATCTTTACCTTGGGTCTAGCTTAGTCTCTTTCACAGCTCGAACAGGTTGAAGGGTTTGTGCCAGTTTAAGACATCAATCATTTAGAATGTGATGCTAATGAGTTGTGTTTCTTACTGACAAAGGGTAAGTTCCACAAACTGTTGCCAGTCCTGACATTGTGAGCTGTCCCTCTCACTATCAGGGGAAGGATATATAGTAGCTGTGTTAGGAGTATAATGCTGTAAGGATGCGAGTGCTAGTCCCCCACCCAGTCCCCACTTGGCCGTCTTCAGCTTAATAATAGAGCAATGATCAAATGGATATGCAATGTCAAGTCATATCAGACCCGGCATATCAGCTCTGATACCCTGCTGGTGCGTCTGAATATACCAAGGTTTGATGAACTCCTGACGATCAGTCGGCTACATTGGTGTGGCCACATTGAAAGGAGCTATTCTTGGATAAGAAAATGCAGAGACCTTGAAATGGAAGGTTGGAGAAAAGTTGAATGACCAAAGAAAATTTGGATGCAAACCATTAACAAGTATCTTAGACAGTGGAATTTGAACGGAATCACTCCTCAAGACCACCAAGCTCGGAGACCGAGATTGCAGGCAGTCAGAAAACGTCAGACCACTGGCCAAGGGAAAGAAGAAGAAGAAGAAGAAGAAGAAGAAGAAGAAGAAGAAGAAGATGATGATGATGATGTCCAACCAGACTCCAGGAAATATCACTGGTTGTTGTCGGTGAGCAATCACTGACGATGATCTGTGTGAGAACTCCTAGTGAGTACAATTAATAAATAATAATACTCCTTCTCCTCCCACCCATAATATCACGGTGCAAACGATTTAACGAAAAAACAAATTCTGTCGTGCAAGAAATTTAAATCGCCTCCTAAATTTATAAGTTGAATGAGTGACTAGCGCAAACAGGAATATTGAGTAAATACTAAAAAAAAAAAAGAATCTTCATTTGATAATCAAATAAAAACATAAAAATGGACATTTCACCTACGCACATGCCATAAAACATAATGGAGCGTAAATATTTATGTTAACAGCTACAATTATTCTAGTTGAGAATAAAGACAATTTGTTGTAGAGTATCAAAAATTGATTTTCGATACTTGTTTAATTCAACTGACACAAAATATAACATATGTGCAAAATATTAGGCTGTTTGTGCCGATTTTTAGGGGTTCATGTTTTAATGCATTAGAAACCGTCAAGTTATTACTATACTTACATTTCATACTTTAAGCTATCACTTGAGAAAGAAAGTTAACAATTATTAAATTTGTGCTAATTTTGGAGCGCTTTGAAAATGGAAGATTGTAAGATCCATTGATACTTTTCTGTTTCCATAAAAGAAAAATGTCTCACAAACAACAAAAAAGATGCGCATTTTATGGTGAAGATGCTTTAGCTGACAGGACAGGTTCGCAAAGTTTAGAATTGGAGATTTTAGCCTTAATGATAAAGAATGCTCAGGCAGCTTATCCTCTACAGATGACGACCGAATCGAGACATTAATTGAGAATAACCCACATTACACAACACGAGAACTAGCAGAAAGGCTTAACATATAAAAATCCACCTTTCATGAGAATTTGATTAAATATTTAATGGCATATACTTTTTTGGATTTTTCATTTCCTTTAAAATTCGGAACATACTCTCCGGACAACCTAATCATTATAAAAATAAGTAACTTTCAGAAACAATCTGTGTTTTAATCATATTATGAATGAGAATCTCTTTGAATATATTCAAAGCATTTGACTGATAAAAACATACAACTCTTAATCCAATTGAGGCAAACTTTTATCTTGAATTCTAAGCAGTTCCTAATGAGACGATGTAATGCCTTACAAATGTAATGCAGTTTTAAAATGATTTTTGCTCGGAGTTATTTCAAATATTCCTTATCTAACGAATGTAAGAGACAAACATACAAATGGACTAGCCATGACCAGACACTATCTCTTTTGTTATTATATATTACCTGAACGAGTTGTAATTCTATGGATTTAATATAATGTTATACTTAACTAGCTAACCCTACCCGGCGTTGCCCGGGATGCAGTGAAGTAATTTTCGTTTAATTTTTATTTGTTTGCCCATTTTTTAAACGTATACAGAAAAAGAAATGAAATTTTAGTTGTAAAGGAGACAACTCTTTTGATATTCTTCAATCAAATTTAAGAGTTATTGCCCTTGCTCAATTTGATTTTTTGGTGAAGATGTTTGATAATATAGATTGTCGTGGCCGGATTAAGTAATTTTTAAAATAAATTGCAACAAAGAAGTTATTATACTGCCAATAACAAATGAATATTGGATTGTTAGCTTAAATACTATTTGGGTGTGACTTCGAAAATTCAAGCAGATAACTTTATAGATGAAGATAAAAGTTAGAGATCATCTTCAAAGCTGTGTATAATGAAGGTAAGTAATGGTAATATACAGAAATTTCATGAGATCGAGAAATATATAGGAAAACAGGTATTTTCTGTAAAGTTACAACTCATACTGATATAACACTTTTGTCTGTTAAGACAAATCAAAATATGTCTGACTTAAGTAAACAAAATAACAAAAAAATGACTTTTTTATATTAATATTAGCAGGGCTACCCAGCGTTGCCCGGTGCAAAAGTGTACCATATTTGTATTAAAACTTCTATCTCTCTTTCTTTCCCCCCCCCATTTTCCCCCTCCCTACCTACACACACACTTTTATAGATTACTCGAGGAATGAGTCTGTGTAAGGGAAATAATTCATTATAAAAAAATCAGAATTACTTCCCTTTAGTTATTGGGAAAAAGATGAAAAAATCAGAATTACTTCCCTTTAGTTATTGGGGAAAAAGATGAAAAAAATCAGAATTACTTCCCTTTAGTTATTGGGAAAAAGATGAAAAACTTAACCCCCCACTAAAAAAAAAAATTGTGACCAGTTTACCCTCAAAGAATAAATATTTTTTTCTGAATTTGAGATTTTATTCATTCCGGGCAACGCTGATAAAGAATATACACACTCTGTGGATGTTTGTACTGTAGTTTTAGCTGGACATACATACACACAGACAACTTCCCTTCATATAATAGATAATTATGAGATAACTTAAAAAGTGTGCTTTTCTCGTGACTATGTGACTTATACATTATTTAGTTGTATTTAATAATCAGGTATTTATTGAAATAAAAAATGCAATAGTATAAAATAAAACAATTTAAAAATCCTATTTAAAAAAAATAATTTAGAAAACAATTATCTTATTTACTTCTCTCACATACCAGACTAAATAGAAAGTAGCCAGTTTCCACCTCCTTGAATTTGTCACTTAATCAGCACACTTCCTCAAACCGCCTGCTAGCAGATTTTGCAAACATACAAGCTGTGTTTTCTTGTGTTTTTTATTTGCATTTTACGTCTTTTAATTATTTAATAACCAAACGACACAATAATAATTAAATTTAACTTTAAAAATGCTATTTAAAAACAAATAATTTGGTAAAAATTTTAAAAAAATTGGAACTATTTACAATATTTAAAGATACCATGAATGATTTTGGTGAAAAACAGATTGGAGCAAAGTGTAGTATCTGTTCTAATCCTACACTTTATCTTTTCTGTCCTCGGTTAAGGAAGGAGAAACCATTCTAGACTGGGGCAATTTTTTTTCCCCAATCCAGAGTGCCCCTTTCTGGGGAGATGGATTTTCTCCACTTTAAAAACAAACCTTGTGTCTAACTCTGCTCTCGTGGGGAGGCAAGTAAATGGGAACATATTTCTTCATTGAATTATCTTTCTAAAACTGTAAATATTTTTCACAAGAAATTAATAAAATAGACAAAAAAAGCAACGGGAAAATGAGCGAAACAAAAATGAAAGTAGAAAGACTGCCGGGCAACATCGGGTAGGGACAGCTAGTTTCTGATGCATTTCGTTCATGAAGAAACACGAATAAAACATCATGAATACAAAAGAAGAAAGAAAGGGAAAATATTGACTTATAAAATACTGATAGAACACAGCTGCTAAGCATAACGGGTACAAAAGTGGGTTATATTTAGTTTAACACAAAGGGGATAAAAAGGAAGTGAAAGCCATTCGTGAAAATTCAGATAGCTTCGATTTTAGGGAAATTTTAACAATAGGTATTAAACATCAAATAATAATACAGAATGGTAGTTTGCTTGAAGCATCGCTGGGAATAGTGGTAGGATGTAAGCTGGAAAGAATAATAAATCGAAATAGGACTTACTATTTATTTTTTCTTAAAATCTCACATATATTCCCCAAATTTTATTTTCTTTGGAGTATTTTAAAGGGTTTTCAGGGAACATAATATGGGCACAATTCCCCATTTGAAAATTCAGATATTTCAGATTTGTATTAAATTTGATCCATAGTCATGGCACAAATTAAGAAAGATTTCAATTTCTTCTTAAAACCCCTTAAGCTTAAGCCTTAAATTTTTAGACATTTTCTAGAATCAAAATCATGTAATGGATTTTGATCAAAATTAGAATAAGGATTCTAGGCATAAGGTTTATTATATTGATTAATATCTTGATTGTAACCTTCATAAGCGGACACAATGTGGTGCAAAACTGTTCTGTTTGGGATGTGTATTTTTCCAGTATATATATATATATATATATATATATATATATATATATATATATATTAATTGAACAAGTTCAAACGTATTGCTAAAATGAACTTAAAACCAATATTTTTTTCAAAAATGCTCAATACAAGGTAGAGCTTTATAATTATAAATTATCTAAACATTTAAAATGGCCTAACACAAATCAATTCATGTTTCGGTACTACTATGTATCTCGTCAGGGCCACACTTTATACTGAAATCGAATTGTGCCACCCCAAAAACGTGAAAATCAGACATCTGGTAATACCAAAACATGAATTGATTTGTGTATACCCTTTTAAATGTGTATATAAGGTATATATATATATATATATATTAGTAGTATGAAAATATATTTATGACAAATAAGCTACACAAGAATGTTTTTGTTTCATTATCGAGGGAAATCATCAGACTAATTGATTTGATGTATGGTTTATATTTAATTTTATATCTAACTAGTGCCAAGTCTAGCTAATAAACAATCAGATTCATTGGTTTTATTACCTCCTCCAAAGCTCATTATTTTCATCAACCAATGATTGTCAATCCTTTTGTTTGAGAGGAGTTTGGGCTCTCCCTACTATAGGCGACCATACGCTTTCTTTAAGATCTCAGTAATGGTCCGATAATGATGTACTAAACCTGTGTTTTTGCTATTGAATGTTATTTTGTAATTATAATATCTTTTTTTAATTTTAATGTGGTTTCTCCTATATAGTATATTTTTTTATTCAGGTTTTCAAGTGCAGATATTGTGGTTTGGTAAACGATCACTTTAGCTAAGCAGTTACTTTGTAAAGGGCAATGTGCACCAATTTTGCAGTTACAGTTTTTTTCTTTATTATTAAATTTCTTATTTCTATTTAGGTAATTACTATTACTATCTGAGATATATATATATATATATATATATATATATATATATATATATATTTCTAATAAACCATTAAATCTGATTGAAAATAGACAAAACACTGTTATAATCATGGAGGCCAGTATAGAAGACACACTGTTAAAGAAGCTCTGTACCTTATGGGGACGCCAGTAAACACAAATATGGTAATTTTGCTTACCTCCATTGTTAAAATCCAGATTACATTCTAGTGGGTAACAGTTGCCGGGTGGGTGATCTTCGATTCCTTCACCAATTCCTAATTGGTAACGTTTCAGGTGATAATTGTGTTCATTGCCAGAACGAACTGAATGGAAACAAAAAGACAAAAATCATTTGAGAAACATTTCAAGAATAGATAAGAAAAGTTGAAGTCAATAGTTTTCATCATTCGAGAGGCAGGTGAAAATGGCGTCAGAATACTAGAATCACTAACAAATATACAACTCCTTATGCACAAGTTAAAGACATTAAATAGGAAATGTTTTGGACGGTAAAATGACAGCAGACCTCATAAATTTTTGTAATTTAATTTTAAAGACCCTATTTACTTCCCTCCCTGGATGTTGTTCTTACAACATTTTGTCCGATGTAACCTTTGAACAGGTGAATCTAGTCAAACTCAAAAATATTTATGCCAAACTTTTTTCCTTTTTATTCACTGATGCCATTTTTACCTGTCATACTTTCTGGAACCATTTATACATGTGCCATTTATACCATGCCCCATTATTATGATAAAATCAAAATATGATGTAAATTCATTTTACTCGTGTAAAAAGAATGAAACTTTGCATTTACAAGGTTCTGAAAAATGTTTAAAAATAAACACCATTGATTATTAAATTATAAAAAGTTAAATATAAAAAAATGCTTTCATTTTTTTATATTTCATTTTTTTATGCTGTTGGGCTTTTGTCTATTTTTTTTATTATACGTTGGGCTTTTGTCTATTTTTTTTAATTATACGTTGGGCTTTTGTCTATTTTTTTTAATTATACATTGGGCTTTTGTCTATTTTTTTAATTATACGTTGGGCTTTTGTCTATTTTTTAAATTATACGTTGGGCTTTTGTCTAGTTTTTAATTATACGTTGGGCGTTTGTCTATTTTTTTAATTATACGTTGGGCTTTTGTCTATTTTTTTAATTATACGTTGGCCTTTTGTCTATTTTTTTAATTATACGTTGGCCTTTTGTCTATTTTTTAATTATACGTTGGCCTTTTGTCTGGTCGCCCAGCATTGGTAAACCTTACTAAAAGTGGACAAAAGATGTGAAGAAAACTTTGAACATTTTGAAAGGTTTGGTGTGGACTTCAGTTAAGTATTAGTGAATTTAAAGATTTTCATGTCTAATTTCTTTGATTTTGAGTTTCCGTGTCTGTGAACTGGTTGGAAAAAAATTCAAAAGATATAAAACATATTTGAGCTGTTGTATTACAAACAAATAACTTTTTGGCATAAAAAATAAACTTTGAACACTCTATTTATAAAAAAAAAATTAATATAATGTCTAGTCCCTATCTACTTTCTTCCCCACGAGGGCTTGGTTTTGTTGTTTTGTTTTACGGCATATCAATTCTTTTCAGATTATTTAATGCCGAATCCGGTCATTTTCGTAAAAGTTCTTATGCTTCAAGTTCTTTATATCTTCAAATATTTATTAATTTATTTATTTGTTGTTTTTGTTTTTGGCTTTGCAGAACATGATTGAGTTTTGCAAAGGGGAAGGAAAAAAACAATAACATTAATGTTTGGTGCCATTTTGGTCAAGAAGCCGGCATCTTCAGACAACCTAGTAGCACCAGCTTCCCCATGAAGGTAGAGTTAGACACAGAAAATCGAGCTCCACAAAAAGGGGAACTCTGGATTAGGACAAACATTTAAACTGTCTCAGTCGAGAAGAATTTCTCCTTCGCTGACAGAGGACAGAAAAGATGAAGTGTAGGATCAGAACAAGAATCAATGGGTAGGCATAAAAGTTCAATTTTATGTACGTTCAAAAATAAATAAAGATTTTGTATTAAGACAAACAAAACGTTTTATCTAATGTATACTTGTTATTGTGTATAAACAATATTTCAAATTTTAGGGAAAACAAGCAAGATTTATTTTATTTTTTCTTTAAGACTTTCCTAGACAGATTGCCCATTCATCTTGTTTGGTTGTTTTGTTTTATGACATATCAACCCTTTTCGGGTTATTTAATGCCAAATCCGGTCATTTTGGTAAAAGTTTTTATGCTTCAAGTTCTTTATTTTTTTAAATATTTATTCATCGTGTTTAGTTTGGTTGTTATGTAAAGGAAAAATGTTTGTTTTTTTGGCTTTGCAGAACATGATTGAGTTTTGCAAAAGGAAAGGAAAAAAACAATAACATTAATGTTTGGTGCATTTTAAGTCAGGAAGCCAGTAGCATTCATCTTGAATTTTAGTCGAAATGAGTTTTATATAGTGTTACCTTCAAATTACTAGTAGACTTTCACCTTGAAAAAAACAACATAGACAAAACCATCAGTATCCTTTTTTTTAAATACCAAACAATTACTAGATAAAAGATGAAATAATTTCAGACAGAAATGACTACCATCATTTGTCCATATGTATTATGTAACCGCTCCCTTCGAAGCATCTTGTTTATCGGCTTAGCACCAAACACTGTGACGTTAGCAGAAAAACAAGACTCAATCGAATGGCCTTTTCTTTACGAATGCCACAGTTCGAGCATCTATGGTGTATTTTATCTTAAATAACAATGGAATTCTTAGAGAGAATGATGCGTGAACACCTTTCTGTTGTGGACACTTTAACCACTTTACCCAGAATTTCGAAGAAAGTTTTCGTACAGCTTCCCAGCAAGTGACTTTGTATCTTTAGTATTTTTCACACGTATGCTACTTCTTTATTAATTTATAACATAAAATTAGAATAAAATTACAATTTTATTCATAGTTTCATTGTAAATCATTTGCATGTTTCAATTGCGATCCTCCAATTCATAGTTACCGAATTTGGAATTATTCTGCTTTGTAAAAATTACCGAATTTTTCGGACATCACAAATGTGAAGACTAGTGAATAAAAATTAGAAAAAAAAAACCCTGTTTAATATTTAGATCGGGAGGAGAGGTCAGTTTGCTATATAAGTTTGACGTAAATTGACCCACCCCCAGGCAGTATGAGGTGACAATCTCATGTAGGTGGTCAATTTATGTTAAACTAACATAGTGAACTGGACCCACTCCCGTGACCCCTCTAAAAATTAAACAGGTAATCTTTTCAAAAAAGAATTTTATAACCTTAAAAGTTGTTGTTGAATAGAGTGTAACATAAAAAAAATGTAATATGTGCACCTGTGTAATGTGTGTAAATGATCTTCGGTATAAAATGTGTTAAAAAAACGTTTACTCATGCAAAATTCACACCCTAAACATTTCAGATTTGCGAGGCAGAAAGAAGTAACTGTTTTTTATTTTAGTTGTACTCCGTTATTACATTTTTATCAACCCAGTAAATGTAACAGTTCAGTTTAATATAGTGAGACATACATTTCAATATTTTCTTAGAAGATATGACATCGGATGTGGGGTTAGATGTGTCCTTAATGTGGACACCACATCATCTCCACAAGTAGTTTGTCAGAAATTAACATGAAAGTGGTATACTTTTTAATCTTCAGCAATAAAAAAGCGAAAAAAGGTGACGGCTTTCTGTCCCTTTTATCAGCTTTTTTTTCTTGTTGGAGTATTTCCATTTTTAAAATAAGTTACTTACTAGTCTGTTTACTAAAAAAAAATGTTTACTAAAAAAAAATGTTTACTAAAAAGTGTTTACTAAAAATATTTACTAAAAATGTTTACTAAAAATATTTACTCTCTTTTTTTTATTTTTCTTATCTTTCCGTTTTTGTTGAAGATGGGGCATCCTACCGGATGCCAGACATTCACCAGCTATTTCAGACACTCCAGCTTAGAGATATTTTTCAGATTGTAACCGTCCCTTTAAGTGCAGTTGTTTGCATTTCTCTTGCACTCGGTTCATCGGGTATACTCGCCAGATAGCTTTTGAAATTCTTTTTCATTAGTCCTGTTGCTCCTATAATTACTGGTATGATGGAGATTTTCCTAAGATTCCAGTTTCTTTTTTTTTGTTTACTAAAATGTTTACTAAAATGTTTACTAAAATGTTTACTAAAATGTTTACTAAAATGTTTACTAAAATGTTTACTAAAATGTTTACTAAAATGTTTACTAAGAAAAATGTTCTCGTCGTTTCTGAAAAAAATTAAAATAACATTTTGTCAACTTACGACGAACTACTGCAAATCGGATTTGTTTGAAAAGAGAAATTTTTAATTGTCTCACTATTTTAAATTAATTATGGGGGAAAACATTTGAGAAAAAAATAGTCAGAAAGATCAACTCGTGTAATGTATGCACCTCCCCCCCCCCCCCAAGTGTATTTTTACTTTTGCAAAAATATATGCACACATCACACAGGGCTTTTAGAGTAATCCGAAAATTAAAAAAAACAACATCAACTCTATAACTAAATATTAAGGAATTTTAAAATCGGGATCGGAATTGGTAATTGTATCGGAATCATGAAAAATAGTTGAATCGTCCCATCAGTAGTTGATATACCATCAAACAATCTCAGAATATCACACACACACATCAACAAAGTGTACACAGATAGGAGGGAGTAGGGTCGAGTTACTTTTAGAAATGTCATTTGGGGAAGCAAGGCATAGATAACATAATAATCAAGCAGGTCACAGAATAATTTGATTTGACAAATAGAACGAAAAGGGCAAAAAGAAAACAATTTTTTTCACACCCCCCTCCCCCTCCCGCTCCCGATCCTTCCACCCCGATGAATAAATATGATGTAACCCCCCCTCCCTCCCCCACCCTTTTGAATGGGGGAGGTGTAGGGAAGGTGCGATCGAATGAAATTTTGTATTACCAGATAAACAAGTTTTCAATGGAGAAGCCTATCTTCCTCTCTGTCAATACATTTGTCTCTCTTTCCGGCTCTATTTCTCTCAATATATACCGAAAGCAGAGACGTTGGACCTATTTACCTGTCTCCCCACGATGGCAGAGTTAGACACAAAGTCGGTTTTTAATGTGGGGAAAATTCAGCTTCCCAAAAAGGGCTACTCTGGACAGAGACAAAAACAGCAATTCTTCCCCCTTTGTCAGAAACATCGTTCATGAAATGTGAGGATTAAAGAACAAAATAAGGGAAGCGAGAGTTACGAGGCTGCCGAAAGTAAACCCAGGGTCCACTTTCTACTCTCCTTGAAATGCGTCAATAATGCTATATCATATTCGCTATTTATGGTTTTTCCTTTCTCAAGATAATCGATGAACATCCCAAAATACGGAGGCCAAAACTTTGCTTGCTGATGTTTGCATCTTTGATCGCATTAGGCAGCTTTCACCTGCTTCTATCCACTCAGCTGACTGCTGATTTAACTCTACGGTGAAACAGTGGATCCATGTTTCATCCATTGTCATATATTGATGCAAAACCTCTTTTTTGTTACGTTGAAACAGTTGCAAACAACGCTGAATCGTCAACACATTGTTTTTTATCGACTGTGAGTAAGCGTGGCACCCACTTTGAACACAGTTTTCTCATCACAAAATGGCGAATACACTGCATTCTTTAACTCCTCTGCTATCTCACACATCTTCAATTTACAATCGGCCAAAACGAGTTTGACAACTGCCGAATATGGGTGACTGGAGCATTCAGCATCATTTGTGGCTGTACAGCTGCGTTTAAAGTCAGCATACTACCTTCTAGCCATTATTTCTGATGAAGCAGTCTGAATAACACAGATTAAGCCATTGCTTTGCTTGACCAGTAGTTTTTCCCATCAGAAAGCGATTCTTTATCAACATACGGAATTCAGATTTATCCATTGTTTAGAAAATGTGCAACAGTAACTTTGGAAGGATGAGAGTAATCCGACGTAATGGGAAATGAAAAAGGAAAAACCAAAAGATGTTTTTTTTTATATATTCATCAACGTTTCGTCTTTATTTGTAAGACTTCCTCAGGATGATAATTTTAAGAAAAATGTCATGCAAGTACATCGAAATATTGGGTTGACATGATGGGTTGATAAGGAAAATATATATATATATATATATATATATATATATATATATATATATATGTATGTATATATGTTAAAAATGACGGGAAAAAAAGTATGCTTCACCAGTGTATATATAATAATAACATCTAAATTGGTGAAGTTAAAAAAAATGAAATAAGGAAGAAAGAAAGAAAACGTCTCACACTGGAAATCATGAAAAAAGAAAACAAAACATTTTAATCATTTCATTTGGTATAGAAAGAAGAAACTGTCTCATTATGGAAATAGAGTGTTGGATTTCTTTCCGAATTCATTTCAGATGGCAGGGTAGAGGTTGTCTAACTTGTTATTTGCTTTCTTTATTATCCTAAACACTTGAAATGGTTTTGTCCGACGCGTTTTTTTACCCGTATGACGGGATAGAAGTGCTTATATATAAAATATAAAATATATATATATATATATGTTAATTAATTTAGTTAAAAAATAACAAAGACTATATATATATATATATATATATATATATATATATATATATATATATGTATATATATATGCGTGTGTGTGTGTGTGACTGTGTGTATACATACATTTGTATTTAAAGTGGCCTAAAAAACAAAACAAAAATAGTATACATGTTAACTAGAAATGGGTGTGTATCCTGAGGCCTTCTTTCAGTCTCAAAAAACAATAAATACCTCCTGTAAGGGTGCCTGCACAGGGTTTATAGAGAAGCAAGGGTTGTACAATCTAGAACTGCACTTCTGAACTGGAATTGGTTGAGTCCAGTGGCAAAAAGAAGTCCAGGACGATTGAAAACAATTTTGGGATGAGTAGAGAAAGACTTATTTTAGAGTGTTTTTTCCTTCTCCTGGACTAGTTGCACAACCAAAGCTTAAAAGTCTGGTCTAACCTACTAAATAGCTGAAGGGAGGATATGTGGATTCATACCTTTCCCTAGGATATTAGTGAAAAATATGTAGTAGCCCAGACATGATATGAAATCGGCACACAAGGCAAACAGTCCACACCTATAACCACTACACCATGCGTAACCATATGTGTGTGCATATTGTTATAAATATGCATGAAGCAGATATGAACAATAAATTTCCGGACTCATATCAAAAATATATAAGTGTTTATCTGTTCCTGTACTCCAATTTGGGTCTCAGAGAAAATATGCTGAAGAAATAACAATGACACAGAAGATTGCATCAAATCTATTATTTATAAACAGGGGTATTGAATAAACAAATATCTAAAGACAAAGGGAGAATAAACAAAATATTGATGCAGAAAAGAAATATTATGGCTTGGAAAAAAACAAAGTCTTTGTCACTCAGTTAATGGTATGAATTTCTCATGTTGACCTGACTTTCAGGAACAACTGTGATGGCTTCATTTGAGAAGTGATTCTGATTTAAATAGTGTCGTTTCTCTTTGAAGTTAAAAAACTATGGTGCCTCTTAATTTCCTGTATAATTCGCATAGAGGTGTCAAGAGATTTTGGATTTTACATGTCAATGATACAACACAAGAGGGTGGAGAAAAGATTTTAAGTCTCTAGCCAGACTAATCAAACATTTTAATTTTCTGAATTTAGATTGTGAAGAAAAAAAAAAGAAGGGATTTTGATATTTCAGAGAAGCTGAAAAAAAGTTTTCGATTTTAATAAAAATAAAAGGAGATATTTGGGATGGGCAAACGGTTGATTAAAAATAACCAAAAAAAATCATATGTAACATATGTCCGACACATGCTAAAAACATATATATATATATATATATTTCACAAACATGTATACAAAGTTTTACTGTTTTTTTCTGGCCACACATGTTGGGAAAATATATATAGTGGTGGGATTTAGATGGAGGGAAATATATGCAAATATCAGAAATAAGTGTGCAAAATGTCGGCATATAATTATACATATACATATATATATATATATATATATATATATATATAGTAATCCAGGTAAAGTAAACATCCACAGGATTAAAATCTAAAGAATTTCAATCGGGCTTATAAAGAGCGCTCAATATCAAATAGAGCTTTTATGTATATGATTATTTTTATTCATACAGACATGTACAAAATCTGCGACGTTGGCATGTCGATGTTATCGATTGACAGCTAATATATATATTATTTGATACAAAAATCAGTACAACATCAGTACCATTGGTTTCAAGCTCAGAAGGTGTTAACCTCCTGGCTATCTTCAATTTTAATTTTAATATTCTCAATTAATTGAGTACTCTGCTAGGATTTTTCCTCCCATCTTACAAAAGAAGTTTATATATATATATATATATATATATATATATATATATATATATATATATATAGAGAGAGAGAGAGAGAGAGAGAGAGAGAGAGAGAGAGAGAGTAGGAGAGAAAATTGAATGTATATGACGGAGAGGAAGATCAGCTTCTTCATTGAAAACTTGTTTATCTGGTAATACAAAATCTCATTAGACCCCTCCTCCCCCGCGACTCGAATATCTGAATAAATGTGAACTTTTCCAAATATTTACACATCACTGCTTAAACAAACTGAACACTATTATTCACACATCTAAATGGCACTAAATCTAACTGAAACATTGTTTAAAACGTGTTTACAAATTGACTTGACATCTAATTTATATAAAATAGTTCAAAGGTCTCTTTAAATAACTCTGCTCTGTTAGCATTTTGTCATTTTATTGTATCATTTTACTCAGTAGAAGAAATAGTTTTACAACAAAGCATGGTCAAGTATAAAACAGATGTTATCCACGAATTCTATTTATTTTGTTAGATTAAAATAAAGGTGAGTAATACATAAATTAGAGAATTCTAAAAAATTTTATCACTCATTTTTTTTTACTTCAGAATATTATCGATTAAGCTCCAAATTTTTAGACTATAATCTTTAGATTAAAGGATCTGTTTGTCGCGTTTATTTAATGTACATAAGTCCCCCTTTCTGAGTGTTTTTATTTACAATTTCTAGTTATTCAGATTATTTGAACTACTGCAAATAACCATGGCGTAACGGATAAAGTGCTAAGTAATAATCAGTTCTAAGTGGAGGTTGAAGGTTCAATTACGAATTACTTTAGATTTCTACCCGGTCATGGCTGATGGGACGAGAACAAGCTACCTCTGAGGATTAAATAAAGGGTTCCGTTCGAAATTCCGTACAGATTCCAGAGTTCGATAGAATGATTCTAGAGTTCGGTAGAATGATTCTAGAGTTCGGTAGAATGATTCTAGAGTTCGGTAGAATGATTCTAGAGTTCGGTAGAATGATTCTAGAGTTCGGTAGAATGATTCTAGAGTTTGGTAGAATGATTCTAGAGTTCGGTAGAATGATTCTAGAGTTCGGTAGAATGATTCTAGAGTTCAGTAGAATGATTCTAGAGTTCGGTAGAATGATTCTAGAGTTCGATAGAATGATTCTAGAGTTCGGTAGAATGATTCTAGAGTTCGGTAGAATGATTCTAGAGTTCGGTAGAATGATTCTAGAGTTCGATAGAATGATTCTAGAGTTCGATAGAATGATTCTAGAGTTCGGTAGAATGATTCTAGAGTTCGGTAGAATGATTCTAGAGTTCGGTAGAATGATTCTAGAGTTCCGTAGAATGATTCTAGAGTTCGATAGAATGATTCTAGAGTTCGGTAGAATGATTCTAGAGTTCGGTAAGATGCACTTGAAGAAAGTTGAAGGTTACATCGGCCGAAACGTTGTAAGAATAACATCCAAGATGAGAACAGTCATCCGAATAATCAAAATAATGCAAAGTATTAAAATTGCGAAACATAATACTTTATAGTTAGATGAGATATTATTGTACAATGATGTAGTAAAGTTAAAGCCAGGTGGTTTACTTGCACCCACCCTTTTCTTGGCCTTTTGGCTAAGATCAAAGTGTAGCATCTGTTCCGATGGATACTGCACGCCTGTCCTGTGCAGTTCTAGGTGGTCCATCCTCCCAGGCTTTGCCTCCCCTCTTTGGGGAGGAGTAAGTTTATTGCTTACTGTCTGAGGCGTCCCTACCGGGGAATGCCGACGGGGCTGCCCAGGCAATTTTTAAATGGCCAGAGTGCTCACCTCTTGAGCGCTGGCTTTTCAAACCCCACTTTCTCGACCCGATCTTGGGTCACATCTTACTTGTGGGAGTAAGATAAAAACTGGCCTTGTGCCTAACTCCTGGGGAGGAGTAAATAAAACTCCCTCCATAGACAAATAGATTCTCTAGTCATCTCTCTAGTTCCTCCTCAGAAATGAAAGACACAACTACTTGTTTTTTTAATAAATTAACAAACATAATAATATGACATACCTTTTACAGTTTTACCTGATCATCATATTTGTACTAGTTTATTATGCAACTTACACGGAATTTTAAGGTTATTTTTTTAGGAGTTAATTCCTTGGAGTATTTCTGTCTCGTTGCTGATTTCTAGTTACTTATCTTTTATCATAATATTTTACGTGACAAAAACACGGGGCATGACTCTGCTACACTGTTCTCATTACGGTTGTTTTGATAGCAACTGGCACATTTAATTTTTTTGTTTGTTTTATCATAGTTCACCCCAAACATGGCAGGCCGCCACTGTAGACCTAAGGGGCTACTGAGAACTAGGGTGAAAGTTTTTTTTGGGGGGCATCCTAAATTGAGAGCTGTGCAGCGAGATGTCTGTTCACATTAGTTTTAAATTTCTGCATGTCGGTACAGTCGGGGAAACAGTGAGCAGGGAGGGAGTTCCAGAGGTCGGCAGCACAAAGGAAAGAAGATATTGTAGTAGAAGGCTCTCCGGCATCTGAGGACCTCCACAGTGAATGGATGGGACTTAGCTAATTATTTTTTTTTTTAAATAGAGCACATAATAAATATGTTTTTAATTATTTAATTTTTTTTTTTTTTTTACTTAGTTATCATAATTGTACCAGTTCATTGTTTAATTCAGACGGCATTTTGAGGTTATTTTTTAAAAGTTCATCACCCAGCGTCTTTCATGTCTCATTGTCAAATTCTTTTATCATAATGTGACAAACACACAAAAGGCGACTTTTTCTAGCATTTTGGTGAATGATCTATCAAGTGTCAGAGAGTCTGATCTCTATTATTTAATTAATGTAAGGTAAAAAGAAGAAGAAAAAAGCGGACAATTATGATGCCAAGTCCCCTCCCCTTTCCTTCCCCTACATTTGTTATGAATGGAAATTTAAAAAAAAAATTATTTGGAATACCATAGAATAAGCACCAGCTTTTCAAATTATCATTTGTTTTAAAAGATGTTTAGAAAAGGATTTGTTTGACACATTAATTTAATGTTAATTAACATCTTCGGCCATTTTCATTTACATTTTTTGTTTGTAAATTGAAGGAGGTTGAGAACAATTATATTTTAATGACTTTGCGCAAAGATAAACATTTTAAATGGCTACCCGATCCTTCCCCCTCCATTTACAAGCCACAAAATGCAAATTAAAAATGACCAAACTGCCCTACTTATGCCCAAATTGAGAAAACTATACATTTCTAAAATCATATGAAACTTAGAGCTAGATTAAAATTTTCCCAGAGGTCGGGTTAAATTATATATAAAATATATATAATGTAGTTTGCTTGAAGCATTGTTTCGTATGTATATAACTGTAATTTATAAAAGGCAATATTATGCAGAGGTGTAACGGATAAACACAAACTGAAGCAAATTAAGACATATGCAGGTGGAATGAGTTTTGAAGTTTCCATCTTTTATTAATATAATTTATATATTATATAATATATATAACTATTTAATGATAAATATTTAATTATTATTTAATTATTAGTAATATGAAAACATATCTATGGCAAGTAAGCTACACAGAAACGTTTATCTTTCATTCCCACAGAAAATCAAACTAAATGATAATATATATATATATATATATATATATATATATATATATATATATATTATGCTGATGAGTTCCGATTAAAAAGGACGAAACGTATACGTACATAGATAATAAATAAATAAAAAATATTATATATATACTTATATATATATATGCAATATATTTTATTACCTTATAATATTGTATGTATGTATATATGAAATAGTTATAAAAGGAAAAACAATTAAACACAGAAAGAAATAAAAAAACAAACAGGAGAGTTGACCAGTTTCATTCGGATAAACGAACTTCTTCAGAAAAACTGATCTGAACAAAACCGGTCAAATCCCCATTTGTTTTTTGTTTTTATTTCTTCCTGTGTTTAATTGTTTTTCCTTTCTATTTTTCATACGTTCTCTCTCCTCGACTTTTTCTTTTATGGTATATCATGTATTTTATCCTTATATATATATATATATATATAATTTATTATTTTATTCATACACATGTAATATTATAAGGTGATATAATATATTGTGTATAGATTTTTCAGTATTTACTATAACAGTGCTCAATATGTGAGAAGAGCTTAGTAGTAAAGTAGTAAAATATATTCATAGCAATTAAGCTACACAGAGGTATCGCGTTTCATCCTTGCAGGGAATTGTCAGAGGGATAAATAAAGACCTGGCAGAGATAGGTTACTTTGAAAGTCAATTTCTTAAAGCTGTCCAACACATGCCAGCATGTAAAACAGACGTTAGATCGAATATGATGATGATGATGATGATGATTTAAGTTTAAAAATGTTTTTTGTGTCAATGTAAACTCCCTGCTGAAGTATTATAAACACACGGTGCGAATTTTATTTAACTTTACTGAAAAATTTGACAAAGACGTATTAATGATTCCCATAAATCAGTTATTCAAAAAATACATACAATTTTGGGTTGGTGAGAAAATATTAACAGCTATATCTATTTATGCATCACAATGTGGCTAGAGTGAAGATGCGAATGATACGTTTTATGACAGGCTTATTGCGGTAACTAGTAAGGTTGATACGAAGGAAATACTTGCTGTGGCAAGAGATTTGAATAGTCATGTTGGAATGACCCCTGGTGATTTTTAGGGTGTGCATGGGGGAAATGGATACGGTGATAGAAATGCAGAAGGAGAAAGAATTTTAGAATTTGGTCTTGCCATGGACATGTTGGTTGCAAACACTCTTTTTAGGAGAAAGGTAACCATCTCATTACATGGATTCAAGTAGATTATCTGCTGGTTAGGAAAAGGAACAGAAAGCTAGGGTTCTGTACTGAGTCTGTTGCTTTTCATTTGTGTCTTGTCTTAGAAATGATGTACGGGTTCTCCAGAAATGATGTACGGGTTCTCCAGAAATGATGTACGGGTTCTCCAGAAATGATGTACGGGTTCTCCAGAAATGATGTACGGGTTCTCCAGAAATGATGTACGGGTTCTCCAGAAATGATGTACGGGTTCTCCAGAAATGATGTACGGATTCTCCAGAAATGATGTACGGGTTCTCCAGAAATGATGTACGGGTTCTCCAGAAAGGATGGATCTTTCTGATGATTTTAGTGCTTAGCTGTAGAACAATGGAAGGTCTACTTGTTAAGTTAAAGATTTGGAGGAAGGTTATGGAAAGTTCAAGTCTGAGATTGAATGTTTCTGAGACCAAAGTGGTGATCAGTGGTTGTAGTGTTGGAAAGATGAAAAAAGGAAAGGAAAGTTCCTCTTCTCAGTTTGTGGAAAGGAGGTTGGGTGCAACTCATTTTGTGTGGTACTTGCAAACATTCAGTACACAAGAAGTGCAGTGAAATTACTGGTAGGTTGAGAGATGATAACCAGTTTGTGTGCAATAAATATAAGACAATGGAGAGGGATGAGAACTTAGATGTGGAGAAAGTATATTTGGATGGCAAGGATATTGAGGTTGTTCAGAAGTTTTGTTACCTTGGAGAACAGGGTGGCGCAGGTGCTAGTGTAATTGCAGGTGTTAGGAGTAGATGGAGTAAGTTTAGGGAACTTCTGCTATTACAAACCAGCGGAGCATTACTGCTGTCGACCAAGGACAGAGTCTATCAGACATGTGTTCGCAGTGTGAGGATGTATGGAAGTGAAACCTGGCCAGTGAGGGTTGAGGACATGTGTTGCATGGAGAGAAATAATATAAGAATTATATGATGGATGTGTAATGTGAATTTTAAAGACAGGCTTAGATCTGATGACCTCAGAGAAAGATTAAATCTGAACAGTATAGGGAGTATGTGCAGAAGAGTAGACTTTGATGGCATGGCCACATTGAAAGAATAGATTAGAGTACTTTGGTTAATAGATGTAAAACAATTGAGGTAGCAGGGTCAATTCACAGAGGAAGGTCAAGGAAAACATAAGAGGAAATGGTAAAGATGGACTAGAGAGAAAGATAAATAAAAATCTGGCCAAAGATAGGTTAGTTTGAATGTCTAAAAGAATTTCTAAAAGCCGTCCAACACATGCCAGTTGATGTAAAACGGACGTTAAACTGAATATGATGATGCTGATCAATTAATTTTATTAGCAAAAAAATAGCAAAGTGAAACAAGCCATGAAAAAAGACAGAAGATATTGCACTTATATACCGTCTGAATGCTTATCCAAGGAAACTTTTAACCTGGATATGATAGGCCTCATCACAACCTCCTCTGGCAGGCTGTGCAGCGGAGCAGAAACAAAACCAGAGAATGCTGGTTTTCTTTAGTTGAAATAAAAGCGTTGATGGTACATCTTTTGCATGTGACTGCAGAGACCATGACTAGTTGATGATGATGATGATGATGATGATGATGATGATGATGATGATGATGATGATGATGATGATGATGATGATGATGATGATGATAGAAGCGTGATAGAGAAGGATGGGAAAGTGAATTACACCCAAGAGGAGGGATTACCTTGAAGAAAAAAAAAACATGTAGTTTGTTATTTGGAATTGAAATAAATTGTTTGTGACATAAATCCTGTTACTTTTCAGACACGTTGTGTTAAATATTAGAGTGGGTAGGTTGGCTAGCGGCTATATTAGCTAGTACACATTAGCGATTATGCAGGAAATTTATGGGGAAACCAGGTTGTTTTATTGTTTGGAATCGAACTAAATTGTTTGTGACACAAGTCCCATTACTTTTCAGACACATCTCACACAATTCATTTTGTTTACAAAAACCAGAGACGCAAGTCCTTATCCAACTGACCTGTTTTTATCTTTGCAGGAACAAGATACAATATTGACTTAAGTTATCCACCTCTCTTACCAAATGGCAACTGATTGTCGGTGACATTCACATATCACAAATAAACATAATTATGAATTCGGATTAATATCGTGTATCAGTCAACCACTATTTCATAAAGGCCATTTCAATAACTTGAATATATTTATCAGTATAAAGCAATTTTATCTTAATGACCGCATTTTTGAAAAAATAAGAGACCTTTCTTGTTTTTTTATGACAAATATATATAACGGCTCTCTTGGTGAATGTGACACTTTGTTATTGCCGTCTCAATTATAAATGACAACTGATTCCATGGAACGTGTTCTAAGTAAACACTTGGATGGTGAATGTTTGGGAATTTTGTAGATGATGAGTGATAATCTGGAGTATTTGGACTACTATTTTCATCTGGAATGTTATTCTCACAATGTTTCGGCTGACGTAACCTATGAAACCGTCCTAACTTTTAAACGCATACCATACAAAATCAAAGGGAAAATCTATAACGCATATGTCCTTTCTGTAGTCTTATACAGACTTGAATGTGTCATCTGGACTGTAAAAGTATGTCAGCATTCCGGGGTTCGAGTCCTGCGACAGGTATGAATTATCATCACTACAGTGACGATTCCCGTAAAGATGAAACGTATACGTATGTAAATAAAAACAAATATTTATAATTATATAAATATATATATATATATATATATATATATATATATATATATATATACATACAAATTGTGTTCTTAGAATTCAACATAGCAGTTTGTGTACGATCGTTTCAGAGACACTATGTCCAAGACCCAGAAATACAGAAGATAGTAATAAGAAGTAATAAGTTTTAAATGTGTACATTTAAAACTAGATTAGGTTTAAGGCTCTCAAAATTCACACGAGAACTGTCCATCTGGATAAAGTGCTAAGTAATACTCAGTTCTAAGTGAAAATCTTCTAGAGGTTGAAGGTTCAATACAGGCAGTATTAAAAATTATCGTGACATGACTGATGGAATGAAAGCAATCTAACCCCATGGATTAAATAACAGGTTCCGTTCGAAATTCCATACAGATTCACAACTTGGACAAGATGCACCTGAAGAAGGTCGGAATGAGAATAACATCCAAAATGCGAACAGTAATCCCAAATAATCCAAAGCCTGTCTTTAAGATTCACATTACGCATCCATTGTATCATTATCATATCATTCCTCTCCATGCAACACATATCCTCAACCCTCACTGGCCAGGAGCCTTTTATTAGAAAAAAGATATAACATCCTAAAAACATTTTACATAGACTAGTGACCAATTCTACTAAATTGAAAGTTTGTAGGTCATGCAGCCGTAAGCAGTAAGCAGAAACTAACAGAAACGTGTGCCTCATATTAGTATAGATATACATGTCATCTTTTGTCTTGGGAGACTATGGTATACCCTAAGAAGGGGTACCGGCACGATAAGGACTTTATGGTGAAACCAAGATTGCACAATCACCGGCTGTACTTCCTTCTACTGACATAGCAGTGATTAAAGTTAGAGTCAGAAAATAATTGAAGATAACTGGAGGTAATGCCAGTGAAGACAGAGAGACCAACATTCGAACACTAAACATTTTACATAAAAATTAAGCGCTCTACCACTGAGCCACTTCTCTGTCTGTCGCTCTCACTAATATATATATATATATATATATATATATATATATATATATATATATATATATACACATATATATTTATTTATATATGTAATTACAGAAGATTATGATAATATTGGTACCTTCGGTTTCAAATCCAAACAAAGGGGACCTATAGTTGGCCTCCTATGCTGAATTCTCTTCAGCCTCTGAGTCCGTCATAGGAGGTCAACTATAGGTTCCCTTTGTTTGGATTTAAAACCGACGGTACCAATGTTATCCTAATCTTCTGTAATTACATATATTAATAAATATTACACTTTTATTTTTTTATTTTTCTTATTAATCAAGCACTTTGCTGAGGTTCTCTCTCATTATATATATATATATAATGTTTTTTGAAAATCAAATCGATGCCAAGATTTATTTTGTTGTTTTTTCATATAATAAATCAAATATTTCGATCAACACAGATCTTTTTCAATGAAAATCAGACATTGTTCATTTTTTTTCTTTTCCTCATTGTTGATTAATGACGACAAAGCCGGGGTGACTCGACCTCTCCCACTGTTATATGGAGACTGTTTAATGTCAAGATTTGGGTAGTACTAGTAGAGAAGGCGCCCAGACACGCGTGTAAGTATTAAATCAAAGTTCTACAATATATATATATATATATATATATATATATATATATATATATAATAACCCAGGCAAGGTAAACATCCAGAAGATAGTAATCAAAAAAATTTCAACCGGGCTTATAAAAAGTGCTCAATATCAAATAGAGCTTATATATATATATATATATATATATATATATATATATATATAAATGGCAATGTAGCGTTTCATTCATTACATAAACTCTGGAGCCGATGAACCAAAATCTTGTTGAAGACTAGACTCCGTCTCTATAATGCGTACTGCGTGTCCATCATGCTCTACAATAGCAACAGCTGGGCAATAACAAAAGCCATGCTTGACAAGCTGGATGCATGCCACCGCAGACACCTCCGTTCCATCACAGGTCACTGCTGGCTGAAAAAACTTATTAGCAACAAGGCACTATACGAGCTGTGCAATGAAAAACCCCTCTCCACAAAGGTCGCTGAACAAAGATGGTCTATGTTAGGCCATGTCCTACGAATGGATCCTGACACTCCCGCACAGAGGGCACTAGACTTTGCCGTTACTGGCTCGCAAGCCTACCAACCACGACTAGGACGGCACTGCACAAATCTGCTGGGCACACTACGTGCTGACCTCAAGCAGGCGGGACGAGGACCACTACATACAGCGAAACAACTTCACTGCCTACGACAACTTGCGCATGACAAGGCCAGATGGCCTGGGACTAGTATGGAGGACTGATTGCAGCTACGGGATGTCATTTGACTACCGTAGCTGCAGAACACAGTTTTTAATAATAATAAAATAATAATATATATATATATATATATATATATAGTAATGCGAAACGAATTACACAGTTTGTTACATTGTTTACTATAAGTAATATGTTTTTAGGGCTAAGTGTAGATAGGTAACTTTCCATTAATATTTATCTTCTAGGATGGTAATGAGGATAGAGGCACAAAAAAGGTCTCTGTACAATACAACTGGTTGACAACAACTATTACTCTAGCTATTCAAAACATACCCAATCCCCAACGTGAGATAAGGTTATTTAGGAATGATGTACAACGTTTGGCCCCAGGGTCAACTATGGGCTCATATACAGGTAGTTATCAGATTGGTTCGTTTTTATCATATTAAGATATTAATAAATATTAATCAAATTTTAGTTTTTAGGGAGCATAATATGGACACAACCTTTTAGGGGGCATAATATGGGCACAACCTTGCATTTGAAAATTCAAATGTATCAGATTTGCACTGAATTTGATTTATAATTATTAAACACCAATTAAGCAAGATTCCTTGAATTTCGGTTTCTTCTTAAGACATCCATTTTTTTTTTGTTTTTACTTCAATTCATTCCAAACAATGCCCATTGCCACTGATACATACGGGGCTACTGAGAATTAGGGGCCAGTTTTATAGGGTGTACCCTAAGTGAGATATTGTGTAGCGAGATATTTGTTCACATTACATTTAAATTTCATCATGTTGGGACAGTCAGGGAAGCAGGGAGTAGGGAGAGAATTCCAAAGGATAGCAGTTTGAGGAAAGAAGCTATTAAAGTAGAAAGCCCTACGGAAACTGGGAACCTTTACAGTGAAAGGATGGGATTTAGCTAATTGTCAGGTTGGTCAGGTGTATTTATGTCGAGGACGCACCAGAGCAGCAAGTTCGTCGGAGCACATTCCATTGAAATAATTATAAAACAAGCACAGAGATGCAACATTGTGGCGATGGGACAGGGGCTGCAACGTGGTGGATAGTGAGGGACCTATTAGATTAAAGACTCTTTTTTTTGGACCCTGTCTAAGAGGGAGAGACTAGTGGTTGGTGCACCAGCCCAGATGTGACAACAATACTCCATGCATGGGTGGATGATGGCTTTGTAGAGATATAGGATACTGGCATGTGTGAGAAGTTTTCTAGCACGGTAGAGGGAGCCCACCTTCATGGCAGCAGACTTGACAATGTCTTCTATGTATTTGATCCAATTTATGTTGCCTTTGAATGTTAAGGTGAGGAGTTTGAATGTTTTACTTTCAGGTAGGGTGTTATTTGCCATGACAATTGGTGCTTGAAAAGGTTTCTTATAATTGTTAAAAGGAAAGGAGTTTTGTCTTAGTGGCATTAAATGTTACCACCCATCCAACTACAGGCTGGAGATCATTTTCTAATGATTCAACCATTGACTTGGATATGTGCACATTCGTTTTACCCACATGATGAGAATAGTGCATGGGGTTATCAGCAAATATACCCATCTCTGACACAATTTTATCAGGAAGGTCGTTTATGAAATTCAGGAACAATAAAGATCCAAGGATCGACCCCTAGGATACAAACACATTAATGTCATGTTGTTTGGATGTAAGGTCATTAAGGACAACCTGGATTTTTCTTTTAGCCAGGAAGGATCTAATTATATTGAATATTCGTTCAGCAATACCATACAAATTAATTTTCATTAGAAGACCTTTATGCCAGACCTTGTCAAAGGCTTTATATATATATAAACCGCTACCGTCCTAGGTTCACCTGCCTTGTCTAGTGTATGGTATATGCATTCAGAGATGACCGTTAGCATATCTACAGTAGAACGTGCTTGCCTAAATCCATATTAATGGTCAGAAAGAAGTTTTGCATTTAAAAGGTGGTAGTATATCGCTAGATTGATTAATGTTTAAAACTTAAATTTTAGAAATTTTCTAGAATTAAAATCATCCTGAGACGAGTATTCTTCTAGTAGTGATCCACAGACAGCTGTTTCATCTTTTCAAAACTCATCAGTGTGGCTAGATATAGTGAGCACTTTAACCCAGTGACTCGGCTGCAGATGTTTGGCATTACTGGTCATGACAACCAGACACCCTACTCTCTGAGCTAAAGAACTTGCTACTGTAGTGGAAAGAATTATATTGTTTTTAAATGGTATTGATACCCTAGAGGATTCAATTCTTTTTACAGAAGAATCTTGCTTTATGCTAAGTGGAAACCATCATTTCATTCACAAGAGTGCTCAAACCATATGAGAGCATATGTTTCTTTTTTGATCCATCTTTTCATGTTGACGGACCAATGATCTAATGTTCTGTCGAGTGTGAACAGAAACTCGCCAAAACTGCTAACGTTTTCGACTCCCATGAGTCTTCATCAGGCACGTGAGGAGTTACACAAATTAAAACTGGTGAATTTATTAAGAAACTCGATTAAATATATAAAATTTTAATTTTTAAAATTTTATATATTAAAGGCATTTTAGTATACCTTCTCCCCCCTCATATCGTTTTAATAAATTCACCAGTTTTAATTTGTGTAACTCCTCACGTGCCTAATGAAGACTCATGGGAGTCTAAAACATTAGCAGTTTTGGCGAGTTCCTGTTCACACTCGAACAGAACATTAGATCATTAGTCCGTCAACATGAAAAGATGGATCAAGAAAGAAACAAACAGGAATTTTCCCTGTTGTTTAATCAAACGTGCATCATTATATATATATATATATATACATATACATATAAGCACACATAATATGTTCTGTCCATATATTCATGCAGACAAAAAGAATTTAAATGGATATTAAAACTAAACACACATAAATCAGGCCTGAACTCCAACATTGTTTGTGTTAATGTATATAAGTTATTTCACAGACTGAGAAAGATCTTATTGAAGACTAATAATGATGGCAACAAGAAATACTCTTTGCGATTCAAATATACAATTTCATGTGGGTCCGACAGATGTGCACAAGAGTCCTGAAGGACATTTGAAATGAGCGCTGTTCAACATTGAAAATGCTCAGTTTTCCATTACATTATTTAATAAGTTTTTATCAAAAAGTACATTTTCTATAAAAGACAGAAAACTATCTGAAATATTAAAAATTATATTAACACCTATAATCAAGGGAGGTGCGAGAGCGCTCTATCCCTTAATAGACTTCAAAAACGGTCTATGCTAGAAATCTAATTTCTTTGATCAATCATAACTCAAAAACCAATAAACCAAATTAGTTAAAACTTTGCACAAAATTTTTATTTGATAGGTTCTATAAGTGTGTAGAATTTCAGCATCATCAGTTAAGGCAACCCAGAGATCCAGAAAGTTCAATCATGAAATCATGTTATCTGTGTGTACGTACGTACGTACATACGTACATACGTATGTGCCACCCTGTATCTCATCAACTATTTGATGGATTAAGCTGATTTTTGGCAGAGATAGAGGTTCTAGGGTCTAGTTGATGGCATTTTAATTTCAGTTTACCATATACCTTAGTTTTCCAGAAAATTCCAAAAAACCTTAAAAATGACTATTGTATTGAGGCATTGCCTTTACAAAAGTAGTGACATTCCATGATAAATGACAGTATACTGAAATCATATGCCCTTAATAGGGTTAAGATGAAAATTCATATACACTAAATGTACAAAAGCAAGGAAATTCCCAAATTTTTACACTTTTATTGTCATTAAGGGTATGCGAGCACAACAGGGCTATGTATTTTACTGGTAGGAATTTTTCTTCAGCGCACCTCACACCCTTCATCCACTCATGCATAGAGATTTATACTGTAGTGATGTGATAATGAAATGGTTTGGTTGATATGTAGTCATACCCTTAATTGATGACAATAAAAGTGTAAAAATTTGGGAATTTCCTTGCTTTTGTACATTTAGTGCATATGAATTTTCATCTTAACCCTATTAAGGCCATATGATTTCAGTATACTGGCATTTTTCATGGAATTTACATGGTTTTATGTTTTCCATAAGCCTTCTTTTCTTTTGAATGTAAAGAAAATCATAATTTTTATTAGAGTCTGAATTGTTTGAGCGGCAGTACAGTTATATATACCCACGGTGATGATTGTTAGTGAACATGAAACATATATGTCTGTGGATAATAAATATTTACTTATAAAAAATAACTATTAAAGCTCTCAAGTCAAGCACTTTGAGAGAAATATGAAAAGTTTCTAATGAAGTAGTATTTCGAAAGTTCTCTCCCTTGGTAGATCGAACACTTTCTGAGATTTACGATATTTGTTAATAAAATATAGGGTTTACTTTTCTCACTTTTAAATATAACTGTCACGGTAGCCGAATGGGTAAGGGTGTTGGATTGGAGCTAACTAATAGTGACTCAAGTCCACGGTTTAGATCGTTTGACCGGTGGTACAGTTATATGAGCCATACTGATGATTGCTAGTGAACATTAAACCTATATTTCTATGGATAATAAAGATTTATATATATATATATATATATATATATATATAGTGTTGGGTTAAGTTGAAAAGAAATCAATAAAGTGCTCGATCTTAAGAATGCAAGAGCTAGAATACAGATTATTTATTTAAAAACTATACATTACAGATGGCAGAGATGTATTATGATTTCATTGACACAGGTAGGCTTTTAGTGTTCATAAAAGGCCGTTACAACCCATTTCAAATCATCAGTGTTTCAAGGAAAGAAGACTTTTTTTCAAACTGCCTTATTTCCTCGAGACACTGATGATTTTAAATGGGTTGTAACGGCCTTTCCTCAACACTAAAATCTTACCCGTGTCAATGAAACCATGGTACATCTCTGAAATCTGTAATGTATAGTTTTTAAATAAATAATTTATATATATATATATATATATATATAAGTTTTTTTTTAATATCTACACCAATTAAGACCAAAGTAACATATATTTACTGAAGATATTGGTTAACAAGATAAATTAATTTATTTGTATTTATTATTTTGATTTATTTCTATTTATTTACATTTTTCATTTTTATTATTTTTTTCAATTTACTTTTATATGTTACATTTGAGTGACAATAAATTTTGATTCATTTTATTTATAAGGTTGGAGAAATTTAGCTTGTATGTAGACAGCTTTAAAAATATTAATAATGACATCATTTTGCACAGTGCTCAGGTGCACTACAACTCATCTAAAGTGCACCTACATGTGTGCATGTACATGTGGAGGGGGGCATCAGGTGTAGTTTTGGGGGATTTAGGGAAGTATGAGGGTTTTAAAAGATGCAGCGTCTCGACAGCCAACAACTGATGCAGGCATGAAAAAAATGTTTCTAAAAGTCATGGGAGCTGTGCTGTTTTTTATTTTTATTTTGTAAACGTGACAACGTGTGTTAGACACATGGACATCAAAAAGGTGCTCCGAGTTGTTGTTGGGAAGATGATTAATAATTTTGTAGGCATTTGCTAGATGTCAGAGCTTCAATGAATCTGAGCTCATATTGGGTTTAACATGTTTTACTTTTACATGCTGGCATGTGTTGGACGGCTTTAAGAAACTGACTTCCAAACTAAGCTACCTCTGGTCAGGTCTGTATTTCTTCTTTTTTTCATTATCACTTTCTCCCATGTTTTCCTTGGCCTTCTCTTGCTAGCCGACCCTGCTACCTCAACTGTTCTACATCTATTAACCTCATCTATTCTTTCAAGTAAATACTTCTTTAATACTATTATACCTTGGGTGTGTACCGTTTATCGTGACAGAAAACAACATATAAAATACTTACTTTTTACCTTTATTTTATTATTCTAAGGCAATAAGAGATAGACTTTTATAATTGCAAAATCGTATCATTATGTTTTTATTGAAAAAATGCAACATTGTAAGGGAGGGAGTGAGCTTATATACCATAAAAGAGAATATGTTTTTTTGAATAGTTTACATCAGGAAAAAAGCCTTGACCAAAAACTATAATATGGCTATGGCTTGTTTTGGGGGTGTAACAAAGAAACCTTATCTTACAGAGTTGCGTCCCTTGACGTGCAGAGTTGTCTCCCTTTGTTTTATTTTTTTATTATTCTGTTTGAAAGTTTTGCAAGAAAAATATTTGCTATTATTAGACTTGTATTAGCAATACCATCAATGATTTTATTTTATTTATTTATGTCCCTATTTATTTGCCCCTCCTACCCCAAGAGAGTGCACAGGTAGCCAAGAGGTATTTTTAATGTGAGAGAAAATCCAGCTCTCCAAAAAGAGGCACTCTGGATTGGGACAAAAAAATTAAAATTGCTTCAATCTAGAAGGATTTTTTCTTCATTGATCGAGGACAGAAAAGATAAAGTGTAGTATCAGAACAGATACTACACTTTGCTATGAGCAAAAAAAAAGGCCAAAGAAGCTTGTTCTATCTACGTCTCCACGGACATCTTGATAAAAATAATAATTGTGCAAAAAAACAAAACAAAAAAAAAACGATGAACAATGCAATTTCAACTAGTTAAAAAATGGGTTTAATTATTTTTTTTTGATTTCTACTTTTCTTCTTTTTTTTTACCAATCAGTATAACTTCAAGTAAATTGAGATTCTTTTTAAAAAGTCACATCAGAAAGCTCCTAATACAACCCATGCAATTCATTCTTTATACTATACTCATGAAATCAATGAATAACAATATTTTTAAAACTATTTACACTATATTTTTAACATGCTTCAGCAATTACTCTCTTAGTAAAGAAATCTCAATGTTTATAGAGGTGAGCAATCAAATTGCTTATACACTTTGATGTATTTAAAATTGTTAAAATGATACACGGACAAAAGTTACTCGAGAATAAAGGTTAAAGAGATTTCATTTAGACGATGAACATCATGAGAAGATTGGAAAATGATTGGTGGAATGGGACGAATTTGATTATCTAAGAAGACTTGCTAATATTGCTTAAATAAGTGGTAATCTGTTGACGAAATATTGAGAGAACATGGGGGACACTAGAAATTTAATATCCCAGTTATCAAAGCTTAACCGTTGTGATCTGTGAGGTATGCAATTGAAAAAACTACAAGAAAGCACAGTTTCTAGCCTTCATTGAGTTCATGGGGAACTCATTATTCCATTTTCTTTGTTACCAATAATTCATCATCATCAGCATCATCATCATCAGCAGCATCATCATCATCATCATCAGCAGCAGCAGCAGCAGCAGCAGCAGCAAGCTTGATCTTTCTTCCAGATTTAAACTTAATTGTTTAATAATGTGAGAGAGGAGAAGCACGAGTTGTTCATAAGTCAGGTGACTTCCGTTTCCCAGTTGACTTAATTTTTTTTGAGTTCGGGATTTTGTCTGCGTAAAACGTGTGTCAGCCAGCGACTGGTGTGCAAACTGCTGATGGGTGCTCACCTCTTCCCTGGGATATTTAAAAACAACTACAATTCACAGACAATGATTTTTCGGGGGGAGCCAATAAACTAAGTGAGTTTATTCGTGCTGTCTTGTGCTTTGTTTTCGGACAGGTTTCCTTCACCAGCCTGATCGACAAAAACCCCCTTCAAATTAAAGATGATGGACTGGTAGGCCATCAACCCGTTGCCATCGTAAAATGAGAATGTAGTCTCGTTGAAGCATATGACCCAATTGATTGGCGAGTGGCCCATATCCAACAGAGTGAACCGACGCTGAACAGTCTGTACTGTAAAAGCATTCCTCTGAATGCTTTGCTGATATTGTCGACAGTTTGAGTTAATTCTGTCGAAGTTTAAATCGATATTTGAAAATAATTCTTGTGTGTCATCTATTATTTGAATAGTTTATCAATCGATTATTATCAGATGTGTAAATAAACAGCGACTTCAGTGGAATTATCAGTTTTTGATTGGTATACTTGCTGTAACGGTTTAAATAGGGACTACAACATGGTCGTATTCAAGTCCAATGTTAACAAATTCTTATTGAGCCATCCTCTTAAATAATAAAATTCTGCCAAGATCCAACCATTGTCTGCAATCCTCAAGGTGTTTGTCTCACCATTCACCTGACTCAACCCCATTAACCTTTGTTTTTGAATGGCCTTTGAGCCTTGATGAGTGATGATTCGTTATTAAAAAAAAAAGAACTGATATAAATCTTTAAATACTGACTTACATATCGTCGTATCATGAGGCAAGATGAGTCGAGAACCAAATATTGGTACTCTGGGGTCATGGTCACAGAGCAGAACTTTATCAGATTCTTCTTGCGATAAAGAGTTTTGGAGTTGCTGAGGTGAAGAAACTGATGCCCAAATTTTATATTCTCCCTTTAGATCAGTCACCGTCACCTGTCAAAATAAAATATATATATATTGGTATAAAATATACTTATGTTATACGATGAGCCTAGTTTTTACTGTTTGTCTGGGTAATTATAACAATCAAATGTAAAAAAAATTAGATAAATTTATTTTTTGTTTTTTTTGTCGGACCAAAGTTGCTTCCCTTGATCTGACAGAAAAGAAATAAGTGAGAGTTTTTTGCCGGCCACCTGTTAGGCTCTGTCTGTCCATCAGCATCAACAGTGCACATGTTAAATAACTTTTGCTTACGTCATCTCATCTCCTCTCTAAGGTTAACAGCTGACTTGATTCTGCATTCATCGCTTTCTTGGACAATACTATTCTTTGTTGGTCATGTTCTTTTGACCTTATTGCATCATGGACAAGGAATTTTTACGCTTTGTTCATTTCTTTCCAAAATAATTCTTTGTTCTTTTTATTTTGACCTCAAACGCATCTGCAGGTGATTTGGTTTCAAAACCCGCACCTTCCCTCATAACGTTACACTTATGAGAAAGTATATTCTATACTACTGCTATACATTACTTATGTATTGAGTGCAGTTGAAATAAATACTGAAACTGATATACATACATAATATACTATTTTATAATATGAGTATATTATATAAAATAGTAATATATATAGAGGAGTATTAGAAGGCTATCACAATGTAAGAAATGGAAAAAATGTCGGCGTTGAGAAGTAAGACAAAAACAAGTGACTTTGATTATATATTTTTTCTAAGACTTTTTTAATAATTTTTTTTTAATAATTTTTTTTTAATAATTTTTTTTTAATAATTTTTTTTTTATATATAGCAAATATATATATTTATTAATAAATATAGTTGAATTAGCTTTTTACGTATTTTGGAAGTTGCTTGAGACAAGGCAGGAAGCGACTTGATATAAGTAGCTAAAAAGAATGAAAGATTAAGTTGCATAATAACAAAAAGGGAGAAGAAAGTAGAATCATTTCAAAATTAGGTAATTTTTTAACTAACAGTGATAAATTCAGAGGCAAAATAATCAAACCTAAAGCCGAAACATTAGCATGGCAGTGACAAACCCAGTCATCTATGCGGGAAATTCCTCAAGGGACACACATCTATGCACAACATGGCACTTGAGAATACTCCGACATTTAGCGAGTGCTGATGGAAGCCTCTCAAAGAGCTATCCCTGAGTTTAGTCTCCTGTACTATTACTTGGAGAAATGCTGACCAAAAAAGCACTATGATCTCGCCCTCTACCAGGGGTACTGAACTACCTTCATTATATTTAAATTATCAGACAAAGCAAGCCTGAAAGAAACACCACCATCTGCGTTCAATCTCCTGGACCCCAAACAGGCTAGCCAAAAGATAAGCCCTTCCAGAGCCCAATAGGGAAAAAAGAGGCTGATAAAAAATTTACCCCTAAATATTTAGAGTGGAAAATTCTCAATATCGGTTGTAGAGCTTATGTGTATCTAAATTTGGAAATAGAATCAAAAGAGCATATATATAATACCATTCTCAAAAAGAGAGACAGAAATTAGACATTCTGTATGAGAATTGTTCAGCATCAATGAAAACGTCCTCCCTTCCCCGATTTTCTATGTAATGCATCTTTTGGCTGACAAGTGGTTTACTAGGAGTTATCTTCCCTTGAATCTACCCACCATCTTTAGGTAAGCTGTTAATTATTGCTACTACCATGCAACCGCTGATAACCACATTCTAATCACTAACGCTGTTTGATTGAATAAACAAAACAAATTTTTTAAATATGCCAAACGAAAAACGTAGTCTCATCTACTCAATCATTTTAGAACTTATATATATACCTCGTTTGATTTTTATTTCTTCCAGTGTTTAATTGTTTTTCCTTTTTGTCTTTCATATATATATATATATATATATATATATATATATATATATATATATATATACATACTAGAAGAATATCCGTCCCAGGACCGATAAAATTAGTTCCCGTGAACAGTTCTGCACCACTTTTATGTCACATTACGAAGATTAAAATCAACATATAATGACACTAAACCTTATGTCTAGAATCCTTATTCTAATTTTGATCAAAATCCATTACATGATTTTGATTCTAGAAAATGCGGCTTAAACTTAAGGGGTCTTAAGAAGAAACTGAAATTCAGGGAATTGTGCTTAATTAGTGTCTAAAGAATATGCACCAAATTCAATGCAAATCTAATATATTTAAATTTTAAAATGGGAGCATGTACCAGCATTATGCCCCTTTAAAATATTTCAAAGAAACTGAAATTTGGGAAATATTTATTAATTGATGTCTAATACCTATTGTTAAAATTTCACAAAAATCGGAGGTATCTAAATTTTAATGATAGGTATCTTACTCCCTTTGCATAAAACTAAATATAGCCCACATTTGGGTTCCTTATGCCTAGCAGCTGTGTTCCAAAATTCATAATGATCAGTTAATTAGTTTAAGAGCGAATCCTGTACATACAAAAATATACACATAACTAACTTTATAAAGATATATATCTTTATAATGTTAGTTATTTGTATGTGCAGGATTCACTCCTAAACTAATTAACCAATCATTCTTCTTGCATAATTAAAAATAATAAGCCTCTTTACTTCTATGTTATCATTATTCTTATTATTATATAGAAGTATTATTATTCCTATATAGAAGTAAAGACTTATTATTTTGCCATCTAATTTACATATGTGTTTGTGGTATGTACACACACACATATGTAAATTAGCTGGCCACGCTGACAAAAAGAGAGTCACTCTTTTTCTAAATGCTCACAGAGACATTAACACATATTTGAGAGTGGTTGAATCAACATAGAGTGAGAGGGGACGAGATAAATAAATAGATAGCTAAGAGAGAGATGGGTGACTTGTTCAGTTAATTATAAATTACAGCTAATAATAAATCAAATAGATTCTTTTATTCATTATAATGAAAGAGAGATAACAAAAATTTCTTCCCGAAGAGTAGCTTCCCTTAAAAGCATTTAAAATTCTTAGCAATTCCTTAGCTATTAAAAGATTGAAAGTTTTTAAGCTACTTATATCAAATTAGAGATTATATCAAACTAGAAATTAGAAACCCATTACCATAATAAAAAGGGTTACAGTTTTATAACAATTTGGTTCACATAATAATTCAGTGATAAAATTTGGGGAATATTTACCAATTTATGTCGAATACTTATTCTTAAAATTTCACGAAAATCAGAGTTATCTGAATTTTAACGAAGGGCTTCCATTCCCTGTAGAACCATGTTGCCCCACTCGTGACCGTCGACCCCAACGTTGTGTTTCCATGGTCTTCTTCTTTGTCTTCATCGTCCAGCCGAGTCGTCTATCCACTGACGAATCGTTGAGGGCACAGCACTGGTCCACAAGTTAAATAAAAGAAACACAACTCTCGAGAAAGAACACAAACACATATACGTTGTGTATAATTTAGTTTGAACTATGAGTGTGTGTGACACCGTCGCGGACTGTCGAGAACCGCATTGTTGTTGCTCAAGTCATCAGCTCATTTCATCGTTTTCCCGGTCTGATCCGCTCTCTCGGGAGGTTCGATCCTAACTGCTCGGCTTCTCTCCGAAACCCAAACTCGTTAACTTTTTGTCATAAACTGTACTGTCGTCAAACTGTCGTAAAACTAACCTACCCCACTGTCGTAAAACGCTGTCACCCCCAAATGTTGTGTCCGGTATTTTTTTCTTAGTAACCTGTCCTGAACAATGGAAAGTGAACACTCCCGTATTTTTCTTTTGTCTCTGTCGATGAGTCACTTCTTATCCTCGCGGCCTCCATTGTGTCACACCCTCTACATAACTAAATTAAACTAATTATAGCCCACATTTTCCACCCTTATGCATAAGAGCTGCATTCCAAAATTCATAATGATCATTCAATTAGTTTAGGAGCGAATCCTATGAATAGAAATATATAAACATATACACATACCTAACTTTAATAGAAAAGTAAACAGGTGGCAGTTACCAAAGATACTTTTTTTTTCATTGCAGAAACAATTGCCGATGAGGTGATGGGTGTTATCTTCCCTTGAATAGAAATAGAAATACAGCACAGTTAGAAAACCCAAATACCTTTCTTCTGATCTTGTATCTCTTGAAATACTTGATTATGTCTGCGCTAACATTTGTGTCACATTCTAAGTAGAAACAATTCTCCCCTGCAACTTGGGTAGGAATGGTATAGATGAGTAGATCATAAAGCACTCGACCCTGGAAAAAAAAATGAAAACAATTACTGAGCAAGACGGGGGACAAGATACAAAATAGTGGAGTAAAAAACAAAATTAAAAAACATAAAATTTGAACTTTGTTTAAAAAGTCTATTTTTTTAGTTACTGACCAGTGAGACATCGGCACACTTTTATAACTGACCAGCAACGTTTAAGCAAGCGACCAGTGAGACATTGGCACTCTTTGATAACTGATCAGAAACTTTTCAGCAACTGACCAGTGAGACATCGGCACTCTTTGATAACTGATCAGCAACTTTTAAGCAACTGACCAGTGAGACATCGGCACACTTTTATAACTGACCAGCAACTTTTAAGCAACTGACCAGTGAGACATCGGCACCCTTTTTTAACTGACCAACAACTTTTAAGCAACTGACCAGTGAGACATTGGCACACTTTTATAACTGACCAGCAACTTTTAAGCAACTGACCAGTGAGACATCGGCACCCTTTTATAACTGACGAGCAACTTTTAAGCAACTGACCAGTGAGACATTGGCACACTTTTTTAACTGACCAGCAACTTTTAAGCAACTGACCAGTGAGACATCGGCACCCTTTTTTAACTGACCAACAACTTTTAAGCAACTGACCAGTGAGACATCGGCACACTTTTTTAACTGACCAGCAACTTTTAAGCAACTGACCAGTGAGACATCGGCACACTTTTTTAACTGACCAGCAACTTTTAAGCAACTGACCAGTGAGACATCGGCACACTTTTTTAACTGACGAGCAACTTTTAAGCAACTGACCAGTGAGACATTGGCACACTTTTATAACTGACCAGCAACTTTTAAGCAACTGACCAGTGAGACATCGGCACCCTTTTTTAACTGACCAACAACTTTTAAGCAACTGACCAGTGAGACATTGGCACACTTTTATAACTGACCAGCAACTTTTAAGCAACTGACCAGTGAGACATCGGCACCCTTTTATAACTGACGAGCAACTTTTAAGCAACTGACCAGTGAGACATTGGCACTCTTTTTTAACTGACGAGCAACTTTTAAGCAACTGACCAGTGAGACATCGGCACCCTTTTTTAACTGACCAGCAACTTTTAAGCAACTGACCAGTGAGACATCAGCACCCTTTTTTAACTGACCAGCAACTTTTAAGCAACTGACCAGTGAGACATTGGCATCCTTTTATAACTGACCGGCAACTTTTAAGCAACTGACCAGTTAGACATCGGCACTTTTTGATAACTGATAAGCAACTTTTGAGACACCGACCAGTGAGACATTAGCACCCTTTTATTCTTGTATTAAGCATAGAGAATAAAATATAAGGCAATAAGAGATAGACTTTTATTATTTATAATAAAGCAATAATTTATATAAAGCAATAATTTATATAAATTAAATTATATTGGGAATTAATTTGTGTAAAGCAATAAGAGATAGACTTTTATAATTTATAATTGCAAAATCGTGCTATTATGTTTTTATTGAGAAAGACCAAATTGTAAGAGAGAAAGGGAGCTTATATAGAGCATTTTTCTTTTTAATAGTTTCATCAGCCTTGAACAAAACTATAAGGTTATGGCTTGTGTAACAAAGAAAACTAATCTTACAGAGTTGCGTCCCTTGACGTGCAGAGTTGTCTCCCTTTTTATCTTTTATTTTTTTATTATTCTGTCTGGAAATTTTGCAAGAAAAATATTTGCTATTATTAGACTTGTAGTAGCAACACCGTCAATCATTTTATTTTATTTATGTCCCCATGTATTTACCCCTCCTTCCCCAAGAGAGGGCACAGTTAGACAAGAGATATTTTTAATGTGGGGAAAATCCAGTTCTCCAAAAAGAGGCACTCAGGACTGGGACAAAAATAAAAATTGTCTCAATCTAGAAGGATTTTCCCTTCACTGACCAAAGACAGAAAAGATAAAGTGTAGTATCAGAGCAGATACTACACTTTGCTCCTGTCTTTAATTGTTAAGTGATTGGTGAAAAGTTGTGTCAAAGAAACCTACCTGAACATTGAGGACCATAGCATACAAAGTTTTCCTGTTCTCCGTTTGAAACAAATTCATGTCATTCGTTATAAGACCTTGAAGAAAGCTGACAGAATCTGAACCCGAGACACAAATTAAATTCCGTTGCGACAAACAGAAAGTCTGCGTGATTGCTGCTTCTCTGTTTTGGTTACTCGTCACGCTTTCTTGTATCGGTTCCTTCCCACTTTGAGAAGACAAGTTTCGACACTGTGTGTCTGCATGTATACAAGATGCTGAGTCTCTTTTCACGGCAGGAGAATTTCCAAATAAATACCTGTGATAAGATCGATTTATTATTAACAAATTGGATTTGTTGCTGTGATGACGATGATCCGAGAGATCCAAGAGAGATTTGTTTCTGCGATGACGATGGTCCGAGGGATCCAAGGGAGATTTGTTCTTTGCGAAAATATAGTTTGCATTTCGTAATGCCCTTTGGTGAACCGAGCAATCGAGAATCTGGGCGTGTCTTATACAAGAAAAGTAAAAAGTTCTTTTAATGTATTTTAAGCAGTATTTCCATTGGAATATGGGATTGTGAAGAGCTCTTTGGAACATTCTGCATAGGTTTCAGATTAACCGGTCGGGAATATTCCGGACTTTTGTCTGTTGTCTTTCAAATTCCTGCAATGCAAAATAGGGAAAAAAATTGACATTAAAAGATTTAAAATATTATAAACAAAACTGACATTCAACAAAGACCCATCCGCCTCCTTTACACATAGGCACACCTCTATTCCAGATCACTCGTAGCCGAGTAAGTATTTTAAAGTTTATTGCATTGTAACTGACTGATGAAAAACAATGGATACGTTCTGAAAGGATGACTGGACAATTAGAAGTTTATGGTTAAGTAAGGGTTGCACAATCCATAACAGCACTTCTCCTGATCCGGAATTTCTCCAGTGGCAAGGAAAAAAATCCAAGATGACCGGAAGCAATGCTGTTATAAACAGAGAAGGATTGGTGTTATTTCAGAGTTTTCAACTTTTTACCCTACTACGGCTTTAGAGTCTAGTTTACACTACTATTTCACTTATAGCTAAAGGGAGGAGAGATAGATTCATACCTTTCACAATGGTATTAGAGAAACTGACTTCACGATTACTTTCACTTTTGAAGTCATAGCCATGAATCTATTCTTAAATAGTCACCAATCTAAGTACTGATTAGGACTTGTAACAGCCAGTAAAACAATCGGTGAAATAACATTTGACTTCTGGAGTAGGGATTGATGGTAAAATTAACTAGTGTTTCTCTGTCATGAAAAGAAACTCTTATTATTTTTTAAATAGTTCAATTTTTGGCATGGGTACATCAATAGCCATATAACCTTAGAATATCAGTAGGGGTGGGACGTAATGGGTGAAAATTTCAGATTCATGCGAGTAGTATTTTTTTGTGTTCATTTATACATAACACTAAACAATCAAGCATTTTGAAAATATTGCAAAATTCAGAAGGTGCAGGCCACTAGTTTTTGGCTATTTTACATTCATGAAAACCCTTTCACAGCCTGAAAATGGTCCTAAATTAAAGTACTATATCAGATTTAACCATCTATATCCGTTCATAGCTTTTGAGGATGTTTTAGGACCTGCAATGTCACATGAAACCACTTTTTCACCGAAAAATGATGGATTTTGAGTCTCGTGGAGCCCTAACGGCTATTTTTTGCCTGCGCCTTCTGAATTTTGCAAAATTTTCAAAATGTTTGATTGTTTAGTGTTATTTATGTATAAATGAACACAAAAAAATACTACTCGCATGAATCTGAAATTTTCACCCATTACGTCCCACCCCTAATATCAGCAACAGAATTGTGGAAATGTATCATTGAACAATTAAGGCCATAGCAGTATTAGCAAACTTACACCAATGGAAACTGTATTTTGGTACAATACCTCAAGCGGGGCTACTATGATAAGTTTAGGGCCATTTGTTCCTACTGTTTCACTTTCATTGTGCAAAAAAAAACGTATTCATTGAATGAATAAAACTTAGGTTTTGATATTTTCGAAAAATTGAAGAAAAAAAAATTCATGTTTCCAAATTTTTGAGATGAGGGTTGACAATTTGTAGAATTTGGAATATTCGGACTACTGTTCTCATCTTGGGTGTTTTTATCACAACGTTTCGGCCGATGTAACCTTCTTCAGGTGTACTTTGTCGAACTTGGGAATCTTTCTATCGAACTCGGGAATCTAGACAGAATTTCGAACGGAACCCTTTTATTAAATCCACGGGGGTAGTTTGCTCTCGTTCCATCTGCCATGACTGGGAAGAAGTCTTCAGTAATTCGCAATTCTTCGTATCGCCCGCACTGAGGATTGAACCTTCAACCATAAAAATTTATTTCAGCTTTTTATACATTTTTTTTTAATATCAGAACATTAATCATTGTAGTCCATATGGTGGGGCTACTATGATAATGAATTATCATAGCAGGCCCGCCATACGAGATCATTATAACTACCTTGTAACAAGGCACATAAAAATCCCTCAGAACAGAAAAAGATGACTGGACACAGCTGCAATAATAAATAGCAATTTTGTGTTTTCTCACAAGAGACGTGGATGGATGGGAATCAGCAAGATCGCACGATGAAAGAGTTGTTTCTGGAGCTATCTTTTGTCCACATTTTTGTGATATTTTCTCCTTTGGCTAAATATAGTCCTTAAGCATATTGGCAACTGCATTTATAAGAATTTCTTGCACTGGCTTAGCATTGCCAGGAAACATAAAACTTGTTACAGTTCTATAATACATATGTTACAGCCTAGTTTTAGGGGTCAAACAAATCAAGGTTGATTAGTTAAAAGAGAAAAATACAGGTTAACACAGGATTATCAAAGTAGCCCCAGTTGACGGTACCTCAACAAAAACAAGAGGAAGAATCGGTGAATCAATATGAATGGAGTCGTTCATGATTTTCACCTATCATCCCTGCAAAAAAATAAATAAAATTAGACAACCCAGATTATGAAAATGATGCTTCTAAACAAGCTGAAACCCCTGCTGATTTGAATGGTTCAGTCGGTAGAAATCCCTGTTGATTGGAATGGTTCAGTCGGTAGAAAAATATAAAAACAAATCAGTTTCTCATAGAATTTGGTATATTTGGACTACTGTTCTCATCTGAAGAAGGTCGGAGGTTACATCGGCTGAAACGTTGTGATAAAAACACCCAAGATGAGAACAGTAGTCCGAATATACCAAATTCTACGAATTATCAACCCTCATCTCAAAAATTCCGAAGCACAAACCAGTTTCTATCATATTTCAGAATTTTTTTAGATAATTTGGTCTACTGTTCTGATCTTAGATGTTATTCTCACGTGTCGGTCAATGTAACCTCCACAAGTACCCATGGTACAACGGATAAAAGTGCTAAGTAATAATCTGTTCCAAGTGACAGTCTTCTGGAGGTTGAAGGTTTAATCCTCAGTACGGGTGATACTAAGAATACAATTACGAATAGCTTAGACCTTTACCCGATCATGGCTGACTGAACGAGAATAAGCTACCCTCCGTTGAATAAATAAAAGGTTCCGTTCAAAATTCTGTACAGATTCCTAAGTTCGACATAAATATTCTAGAGTTCGACAAGACACACCTGAAGACGGTCGGAGGTTACATCGGCCTAAACGTTGTGAGAATAACATCTAAGATGAGGACAGTAGTTTTCTAGCAAGTAATTATTCAGTGTTGCCAGGAGAACTTTTTGTTAAACAGCAACAGGTACGTTTGCTAGTATTAATCTGGTGATTTGAATTTGCAGTTCAATGTTGACAAGTACACAAGAAACCGAGATCATCAGGTCAGCAAGTTGCCCTCAAATGTCCCCTCAACCTGCTGTGGCTGGAAGCAGATGTGACGTCATATGGCTCAAAGAAAGCGGGAGTAAGAGAGGTAAATTAGGAGGTTTTGGAGTGAACAGCCTGTGTAAAGAATGACTTAGGATCGATTGTAACTAAGGGACCAAGGGCTCCAGATGTTAATAGCCTAGAACGTCCTCTGCCACCAGCAGAAGAGAAGGTGACGTCAACATCTTAATAAATGGTATTTCTTCAAATTAACAGAATATTTGTCGTTTGTTCGTGCTGCTGTGAAGCTTTCGTTATAAGTGCTTCAGTGACGGGAGGAGAGGACGACACAAGGTAGAATTTTGGTTTGGTTTGGTTTGTTTTACGGCATATCAACATCTCATGGGTCATCAAATGCTGAAACATTAGTATGTAGTATAATTTTAGAGAGGATTTTCAAGTTAAATTCAATTTTTACGGTATATTTTGTTTATTAAATTGTTAAATGAAAGTACAGAACAGTTAACAAAGCCCCCTCTGTATGTTAACAATGGATTTCTAAATAATAACGTTGTTATTTCAGCACGGTCCGTAAACTGCAGAAGTATCAAACATTGTATATATTTTTGTAAAGATTGTGACATGCTGAACGTATTGGCGTTAAAATCAATTTCGTATTACGTATTAATAGGGGAAAACACTTGATACCTATGCAGATTAAGACCCAAGCTAATCCTAACCGACGCCAAGTCGATTTTATCTTGGGTCCTAATCTGTATAAGTACCAAACACTTTTTAACACTTTAACTTAGTACATAGGTTTATTTCTACTATACCGGCAAAAAAAGAAAAGCAATTAAAAATATCTTCTGGACAATCAAGTAAAAGATACATTACAAATTGTTTGAAAAAAAAAGTTTGTTCTATTCGCTGAGCATTCGGGTAGCTATGTACGTCAAGATTTGGGAATCTTCGTAAATACTGAAACTCTTTGGAGGTCTATTTTGCACAAGCACCCTTATTTTATTTCAATTATTTTTGTGCGCATAAACAATAATCATTTTGATATTTTTAACAGCTCCGATATCGATAAACAAATGGATATTGTTATAAATTATTAAACAATATACTTTTTGTAAATAAAAGTATTTTAAATGTTTAATTTCATTTTTTTTTTACTTTAACAGAAGAATATAATTATAATTATAATGATGATAATTGTAATTCGTAATGAATGTTACGACATTTAGAAGGTCAAAAGCCGTCAGTACAGAATGAAAGAAGCGAAAAAGACTTATATAACTCAATTTTCACAATAATAATTATCGTTCGATATTTTTTAAAAATTTAACACTAATAATAATTTTAAAAAATAATAAACAAATAAATTACCTTTGATAAGAAAGCGGAAATTAGCCAAAATTAAAAATGTCAATATAATTACCCTGCTGGTCCATTAAGAAGGGGGACAACTCTATAAACAGATAACATGGACGCTTACGAAACAAGAAACCGGTGTTAAGAAAAATTAATTCCCCTAGAAAATTTAAACCGCTCTGGACAATATGTATCTGTTTTTATTTATTTTACGGGTGCTTATACAGATGATGGCACATATGAAAAATACGGTTACTCAGATCAAAATCGCAGTTCCAAATAAATTAACCGGAAAACTCTTTGATATACTGATGGATCAGGCAAAAATAGCAATGTACACAAAAAATATTTAGCAAAAATTATCAAGTAGAATTTAATTAAAAATAAAATTTAGTTGTATCGTATTTTACGGATCCGCCATTGATTAGAGTGAAAGGCACGTAAATCAGGGGGTAAGGGGCATAACTCAGCCTGTCATATAAACAAGTAATAAATGGATGGCGTTCGGCAAAATACGATAAAATTTATTTTTATTTTTAATTAAAATTCTACTCGATAATTTTTCCTAATTTTTGATGAGGATTCTTATTTTTATTCTTGATACGTAAATATAATCAATAGTTTTTATTTGTAAATCCAATTTTTATATGTGCCATTTTAGGAGTTATTTAAAAACAAAATTATTTTACTTCATTAAGAGAGTGGGGGGGACTTTGTTATTATACCTTCATTCTAAAATGGACCTCTTCCCTCAGTGATTGAAAATAATGACTTCAATTACACCGGCTATAAAGTAAGTGCCCATTTCACAATAAAGGTATGATAGCGGAGTGACGCCCTCTTTAGTGCATGAAAATACTTTTCTTTTTAAGTTCCTCCTTTAGAATGTAGAACGTCGTTTCTGTTGGCTTTACGTAAAAATTAAAGAGTTCAGTTATACCGGATAACAGAATCGAAATCTTGTAACTTTCCCTCGAAGATCTCTGAAGCGAGATTAAAGCCAAAATCACTGTACTCTGGGCACGCCTTCAAAATTATTTTAACAAACGCTTGCTCTATCTGCTCTAAATTGGATGAACTTCAATCCATTATCGTAGATGAAAAAGCAGACCTGATAGTAATTGTGAGAATTTCTCCTCCAATAGAAGATGGCTAAAAATCACGAGTCGCAACGCCGACAACCACACTTACCTTGATTCCGGGGGAACATCAAAAGGAGAATGGCCTTTCTTGTGTTGCAGAAACGGTACGAACTGCGTGATCAGCCTTTTAGTTGATCATCAAATAAGGATAAAATGTTGACACGAGGTTACTTTAATTGCTCGGTCGTTAAGTCCATTTACTCTGTTAGAGTTGGCGCGTGGTTAATTCCTCGCAAACACAACACTAGAAACTTGTAACAAATTCAAGGAGTCGGCACGAGGTTCACTGTTGCCTCGCAAAATCTCAACACCTTATCAGATTCAAAAAGACCCCACATGGGGAAAAAAAGGGCGCGCAAAGAACTCCCCTCGCGAAGGTTCACTCTCCACGTAGAGGCGCCAATGTTTACGGTCAATGCCAAGGTCACGTTTCCTTCCTTTTGAAGGAGGGGTCAGCAAGTGCGATTGCCGGCATTGTGATTTCTAACATAATAACTGAAATCTTCAAAAGTCAAAAAAACTGATATTCACCTATTTGGTTTCACGTCATTTTGCTGTGACAGACCTCCAATAAAAGGAATTATGGTGTATGCAAGATCCTCACTGAAGCCATCCCAACTACTTATCCCTCCAAATGTTCACCTGTCTGATAAATTTGATGTTGTTCTTTGCAATATAAACATGGGTGGAGAAAATATTACTATACTTTCTGCATATCGCAGTCCAAGTTCTACAGAAGCTGATGACCAAAGTTTCACTAATGCTATGAAAGCTGTCTCCAAATGCCAGAGTGACTGTCTCATACTGGGAGATTTTAATGCCCAGACTATTGATTGGCAGTCAAATCTGTGCACTTTTATTTGTACTCATGTGTCGTTCATCCAGCAATGTAACTCTAGCAATGTAACTCTAGCAATGTATCGATTATGTAGTAGTTACATGAGGGACTTATTTTGTTTAGATCTACATGCAGTATCATACGTTTTTGGCTGTGCGCTCGCACACTCGAGCCTGCACTGTTAACTGTGTGGATGTTATGATACATTTGTGCAGAAGCAACATTAATACATATAGACGTGTCTTGGCGCCAAAAAGACAATTCAAATCAGTTCCTGTTTTGATTTCCTCTTGATATAATGTTATCTTGTGATCGCCATTTCATTACGAGTGGCTGGCTAGAATGGAACTACCAGGATACAGCATTCGTTCATTAACAAAAGCCAGCCTACTGAACAATTCTCGTTATGTTCCAGTGTTCCCTTGAATAAAAGTCAATACCTATTTGGTTGTTGAGATGTGGTCTTATTTATGGAAGACGGTGACCCTTTTTGCTTGTTTAATATTCTTTTCAGTCAGATGCGATCAGATACAACTAATTCTACCAGGTTACATTCTTCATCATAACTTTCTTCCTAACCAACTAACATTAATAATTGTGAACTTTCATGTGTGTTTGTAATAATGACGGCGACTTGTTTTTCTTAATGTATGACACTAGGTTGAAACAACAATTATTCCTTCACATACCTGGCTGGCAGGGAGGCAAGATGTGCATGCTAGATATTACCATAAAGGAGAAAGCTTTCCATTAAAAAAATTAAAAAATTAAATGCTCTATTCTAAGTACAATTTTGCGGCCATTTTGTAGCTTTGGGAGACATCCTTTTTAATCTAGCCCTAACTACTATTACTTCCCCACTATCTCCTGCTTTGACAGACACATTTATTCTAGCTTCGGGAATTATGTACTGAAGTCAACAGACCAAAAAAAAGGTTAGGGTTAGGGTAAAGGTTAGGGTTAAACAAGGGATAAAAAAAACAACAAATGTGACACGAATAAATGTAACCAACCAGAAACAAAATAAGTTACTCTTCTACCTACCTATATAAGTTTTTTTGTGTTTTAACTTATTTTAACGCGTTTTTTACGTAAATAAAAAAAAAACTAGTGTCAAAGAAATGACGTTAGAATGAGAAAAATAAAAGATGGTGATATGGTCAACATGTGAGGCATCAAGCATGGCCCAAAAATACAGCTAATAAAATATACAGTTCGATTGAACATCAAAATTTTCGTCCAATTGGAAACAGTTATTAGCTGTATTTTTGTTTAATTTCCGATTTTTTGGTGATGCTCACGGGCTTACGTGGTAACCAGTCGCCATTTTTCTGTCGTGTTGACCTGTTGACACTAGTTTTTTTTATTTATTTACGCACAAAACGCTTTAAAGCTCAAAAAAAAACTTATCCAGGTAGGTAGAAGAGTAACTTATCTTGCCTTTGGTAACATTTATTTGAGTCATATTTGTTTGTTTTTTTTACCCCTTTTTTGGTCTGTTGACTTCAGTACATAATTCCTCTAGCTTCTAGTGTCGTTTGCGCTTCTTTGTGCCGGTGATTATAATCAGTAACAAACTTATGATGACTTTACCACTTATTCTAAAACACAGCAGCCGAAGAGTTAGTAAGAGTTAGCGTGAAAGTCCTCACACCAAATTATGTGTTGAATTTGCAGTAAGCAGCTAATCTAGGCTTAGGCCTATCTATGTTTACAAATACCCTGACTAGCCTATGATCTGTGTAAACTATATCATCAATACTTGAACAACTTAAGAGCCCGAAATTGGTTCTCTTAACTTAGAACTAATTGAGGTAATGGAAAAGCTGTGTCAAACTGGCATCACGACTACTTGATCAAGTCCATACTATATTCCAGGTATTTTCACTCCAGAACTTAACTAGATCAAACTTGTCCATAAAATCTCAAAATGGTTTATGCTTAGGTTGTAAATATCTGTGATGAACCAAAATACGACCCAAGAAACGCTAGATTGAAATGGTGTTAATTTCAACCCCCTTACTTTCTCTGCGTTGTTTGATACCCTTTCTCTGTCTCTGACTAAAAAGAAAGGCAAGTCTTGTGGAAACATGTTGGCTGAAGACTCTGGCCAATCAGAGACCGACACGTCAGTTTTGATCCCTATAAAGGAACGACGAAGGCTCGTTTATTTCTCTTCTTTTCTCTTTCCACTACAGCCTACAGCACACACACGAGAGGTCGTCCCTTCCTCCGGCTTTGTCGAGGGGAAGGCAAAAATAATGAATACACAAAAAGAAAAAGTATGTATGTCTTTACTTCCTCTTAGATAAAGAACTCTTATTCAAACACACACACACATTATCGCAATTGCCACTGATACCGATACACACGCACATACGCACTAAGAACAAAACCAAGAACACTCCTTACAAACGAACTCTTAGATTCCAGAAACTTGTAGCCTTACTGACGCCTTAGCTAAAATAAATTGTTGTTGATCATAAAATCTTTGTTCATTAATTAATAATGTTTTCCTTCGCTTTTTCATTCACCAATAATAATGTTTTCTTTCCATTTCATTTCATTCCCATGTTAAGTTTAACCCTTCGCCATTTTTGGTACCCACGTGGTCGATTATTAGCTGTTAACGCAAATAGGTCACAAATGACTAAGAAAGCCTAAATATTGTTTCTGTATTTCCCTTAAAATAATCTGTGACGCTAATACTAATATTTATTAGAAATAACATAAAGTATAAATAAACCCGGTCACATAGAGACCAAAAATATGGTATCCCCCGAATGTTGGTTGGCATGCCGCCATATTGGCATCCTTTCTAACATCTCTTGGGAGGCCATATATCTCTTACGATTCTTCTATGATCTATATCCGGATCAAGAACCGCATTCTAATCACCTGCTAAAACTACTCTATGAGATGGATTCAAGAAAGGTTGGATCCACTGAAAAACATCAACATGCTCCCTCTGGTTATTGGGCATATAAACCTTAATTAGACAGAAAGATTTTTCCCTTATGGTAATATCTAGCATGCATAGCATGCCTCCCTGCCAGCCATGTATGGGAAGGAATAATTGTTGTGTTCCAATATTGTGTCATAGATGCAGAAACCGAAGTTGCCGTCATCATTACAAAAACACATGAAAATCTACAATTATTATCCATACCTTGTTAACTGCTTGTTCTTGTACGCACCTCAGTGTGATCTTTCCAGACTGAGGGTTTGCTGCCTGAAATCAAAGCTTCTTATTTACACTTTCAAATTGGACTGTCGACCAAATACTGATGGAAAACAGAAGAGGTGTATTCAATCTGATCTTCATTCCAAATCGCTGACCAGTGGGGTGGGGGGGGGGACAGAGACAGAGAGAGATCAATAATCATTGTTCAATAATATTTTGTCAGCCCATCTTCATTTTTCATGTTCACACATTGCTTGCTTCCAAGGAACTAACTCTTTTTTTTCTCACTCTCTCTTTGAGCCATGTTACATCATATCTGTTTCTATTAATTCCCATGGTCTAGTAATCTTAACCTAGGGTTCAGCAAGTTGACCCCGACTGACCTTTCATTTTTTTCTTGTTCTCAACCAACTATTTTATATACTTGTGGGTTTACTTGCCCAATATCTAACATAATCACATAATGCATTCACACGGTGGTCTACAAGCCAGGTGATACCTCTAGAGTGATAGCAGCTATGTATGACATTAATGATAAATTAATGTATGTGTTTATTTAATGTGTATATTTTTAGGAGAGTAGAAAGTGGACCTTGGGTTTACTTTCAGCAGCCTTGTAACTCTTGCTTCCCTTATCTTGTCCTTTAGTCCTCACATTTCATGAGCGATGTTTCTGACATAGGGGAAATAATTGCTGTTTTGGGGTCGAAATCTATCCATCTAACACTTATCGTTTGCTAGTCTTTGACTTTGAAGTAGCATTTTTTTAGCTCCTTACATCAAGTGGATTCATGCCTTGTCTGGAGCGATTTCCATAAAAAAATGTATATATGTATTCGTTCGTTATAATACGATACTTCCAGGCATTGCCTCCTCCTTTTTTTTTGGGGGGGGGAGTAGAGTATCTCTTCTGTGGTCATTATATCATCCTCCAGATGATTACCTTTTCCTTTTATTTGTGGGGGGGGGGGCGTGGTGATATACTAGCAACAAGAAAAAACGACCTCTGGTAACATATTTTTGCTAGTATCTATAATGATCTTCTCAAAAGGGGAGATAACCATTGCTTCCATGTTTGCTATGTTCGGCATTTGTCACGAAGTTGCTGTCAACAAAAAATGAACTGGAAATATGCAAATCGTTTTGTACAAGAAACATTATCGTATTTTGCTGCTTGTTCGAGAAGATTGGAGGGAATGTACATTTGTTCACATTGACGTTGACATATTGGAAGTTCGTGGGAATCAGTTACTTTTTAAGAGATTCATGTGGAAAATTGATTTATTTTTGTGTGCGCGTGTGTTCTTTTATTTATTTATATACTAGCGTGGTTACCCGGCGTTGTCCGGGAGCATGGAAAATAAAACAGAAGACTTAAAAAGTGTGTGTAACATCTTTCTTGTAAAATTTCTCTCTTTCTCACTCTTTTTCTCTCTCTATATATATATATATATCTCTCCCTTTCTCTCTCTCCCTTTCTTTCTATCTTTCTCTCATTCTTCCCTTCTCTCGATAGCATAAAGGATCATATTTATATACATAAAAAAATATATTGCATTTTTAAATGATGAGACGAAAAGTAATATTTCACACCAAAGAACGACGGAAAAAAAAACTCGCTCTAAATGTGGACACCTCTGACTAATTTTGTTTCTGTTAACCTCTAAAATAACGAATATTACAAAAAAACAATGTGTCCATACTTTTGGCTAAAATCAAAGTGTAGTATCTGTTCCGATGGATACTGCATCCCATAGACTGGTATTGTCTTGGCCTTCAGGGCTTGATTTACGCCGGTGTATGGGTCTGTCCTGTGCAGTTCTAGGAGGTCCACCCTCCCAGGCTTCGCCTCCCCTCTTTGGGGAGGAGTAAGTTTATTGCTTACTGCCTGAGGCGCCCCTACCGGGGAATGCCGATGGGGCTGCCCAGGCAATTTTTAAACCCCACTTTCATATCTTACTTGTGGGAGTAAGATAAAAACTGGCCTTGTGCCTAACTCCTGGAGAGGAGTAAATCAATACTCTGTCTGAGGTAATGTTGAATATATAAATTTTATGATTGCGTCTAGTGTAGTTTCTGATATTTAGGCGGACACACATGCACACACAAACAGACAAGGAGAGAATTTGAATGCCCACAAGACACTATCCTTGAGTGTCTACAGATTCTCTGTACAGGGGTTTGTCAGGACAACCTGGCATGAGGATATTCCCCCCTACAAGTAAACCCTGACCAAATATTCAAAATAACATATTATTTGAAGCCGAAATAAGATACCTTCGGTATGACTAATTCAAATAGGCTTATATGGGGAATGGTGCACCTTCTCCAAGTCATCTTGCTTCTAGTAACAGCACTGCTGCTGGTTGTAACAGAGCTTCTGTAGTTTGATGATGATGATGATGATGATGATGATGATGATGATGATGATGATGATGATGATGATGATGATGATGATGATGATGATGATGATGATGATGATGATGATGATGATTGCAATATTGGAAGGTCGTCAGCCAGATCGACTTGTCACAGTGTATGATGATAATTCATGCAAAAATGCATGATATGTAACAAAGGTTATTATCCCTGGTGCTAGGAACAGAGCTGATGCTGTTGTTGTTGTTGTTGAGCATCCTGTCGTCGGCTTAAATATTGGTTGGTAAGGCTAGGTTGGGTGATATCTGGGAGGTTGGATGGCAATTTCTACTTTTCCCATGTATCTAATGCTTTTCTTAGATCAGCTGCAAGTACGTCGGAGTGGTGGTTTAGTGGGGGCTGAATGTGGGGACAGTTGTACATGACATCATGACATGTTCAGCAGTCTCCGCTATGATTTTGGCAAGCTAGTATTTCAGGTTCGGGTGGTGCCCACTATGTAGCCAGCTAATAGCTATGTTGTCCTTCAGCAGCAGATTCTGTTTGGAAGAGTGGTTGAACTTTTCTTCCCTATCATCATAGATTATCTAGGTCAATTCAAAGTGGATTGGTCCTCTCCTTGTCGATCATCTGATTGCCACCTTAGCTCAGTCTCTGGCTCGTTCATCACCAAGTTCGTTACTGATAACACAACAGTGACTTGGGTACCAGATGAAGGTGACATTGCATCCTTGCACACCAAGGTCAGAGATGGTTTGCAGGATCTCTCTCTCTCTCTCTCTCTTTCTCTCTCTCTCTCTCTCTCTCATCATTAGTTGTGGATGATTACGACAGATACGCATTCTGTGGGTGTAATCGTGCTGATTGGTTTTCCCTGCTTACCTGGGTTTTCTGAAAGGTTTCTTCAACCTGGAAGATCTACAGAGAAACGTTGATGGCTTTCATTTCTGTTAGAAACGAGGAGCGCCACTTTCCAACTGGTATCGTGAGAGAATGGTGGATCGTTGGATCACTTTAGTAACCGGTGATGACGATAATGTCCTCCCTGCCTATAGTATTACCGTTTGTTGGGGAGCCGTCTGTGTAGATGGTCGCATCATAAGCTTCCCAGTCCTTCACCGGTCATTTCAGTGTCCACTTTCTATCTTGAGCATGGTCCGCAGACTTGCTCCTGTTTTCTTGAAGACCTATTGGCCCATCTCAAACCAGGTTTAAAGGAGTTCAGGTTTTCATGTAGACTGTCTTGGCCCAAAGATGGAACACCAGATCTGCTTTGCCTTGACGATTTTCTGTAAATCAACATTGGTGGCGAGGACTTGTTGGCACCAATCATAAGGATTTAACTGAGTTCTCCTTGTATCGATGATTGAGACATTGGCTTCTGTCAGGTTCCTCTCTGTTGGTATCATCATCTTGAAATGCCCTGTAATCACTCGATCCGCAAAGCACTGACAGGTCTCCAGCTTTTCCATTGTTGCCTTAGAGATCCAGGGTATCCATGCAGCTTCTGTGTACTCTACTGATGCTCTCCCCGTGACAATGCTGCTGATGCTGATATTGATGCACATAGAATGAGAGCTGCTGCCAATTGTGGAAGGAGCAAAGATACTGCAAGAGATTATGACAATGGTAGCATCTGAAGTATTGCCACAGGCACTTATCATTGCTCTCATGGTAAAGGTTCTGGTGGACGAGAATCGTCACTGCTGCTACCTCCACCAGTCGTCACCACAGGAAAAGAGCCGCTGTATTATTGTTGCTAGAAATCATCATTATCATTGTGTTGAATTGTCGGTGGATGGGAACTCCTGTTTTTATACTGATTAATCAACTGTTGATGATACTGACATGTGATTGGTTGCTTAACAGGGTGATGTGTGCTGAGAGACGAAATTGTGTCTATCGCTGCCTCCCATGCCGAAGCTCTGGAAAGATTAACATCTGGCTTTGTTAATAATGTACAGTGTCATTGAATAAAAAATATATATGCCCTTGCACAAGTAATTGAGCACTCTTGTTATTTCTCCTATTATACTGAATTACACTATCTATCTATCTATCTATCTATCTATCTATCTATCTATCTATCTATCTATCTATCTATCTATCTCTCTCTCTCTCTCTCTCTCTCTCTCTCTCTCTATATATATATATATATATATATATATATATATATAAGGAGCATTGTGTGTAATACGTATATAGAGGAGTATTAGAAGGCTATCACAATGCAAGAAATAGAAATATGTCGGCGTTGAGAAGTAAGACAAAAACAAGTGATTTAAATTATATATTTTTTCAAAAACTGTTTTAATAATTTTTTTTATATATAGCAAATCTTACTTGATTAGGCAACACTTCAACACTGATCTAATCTGTGTGACCGTGTGCCATAATATATTTCGAGGAAGACCTCTTTGTCAAATGGTAGGTGTTTCAAATCTCAAAAAACGTGTGGATGGCAATATTGCTTATAACGCAGTAAATATTAATATCCGCAGCAAATGCAATAAAACTAAAACTATAACTGATTTTTTTTTAATGATTTTAACTACTACATATTTCCATTTCTTGCATTGTGATAGCCTTCTAATACTCCTCTTTCTCTCTCTTCCTCTCTCTCTCTCTCTCTCTTTCTCTCTCTCTCCTTCTCTCTCTTTCTCTCTCCTTCTCTCTCTTTCTCTCTTTCTCTCTCTCTCTCTCTCTCTCTCTCTCTATATATATATATATATATATATATATCCTTTCACACAGGATGGGCATTTTAAGAGAATAAATGATAGACTGTCAATTAAATGCGTAATGCAAAGTTCCGTCCGTCTGGGTCGTTGAATACTGTTATGACAGCTTACTAAAATGTCCACTTATATAGACATAAATAGAGTTTAATTTTCCCCTTTCCCCATGGCTGTTGACTTGGCTGCATGATAGAAGTTCAGACTGAAGAGTCAAAGGTGACTTTAGCCTGGGTTCGAATCGTGCAACCAGACGAACAGTCATCCTCCACACTGATGATTCCCGAAAAAGATAAAACACATGTGTATGTGGAATAGAATTAAATAAAAATATTTATCATAATATTGTATATATATATATATATATATTGGGTATTTAGATCTGTATGGCTAGGTTCCTTCCTCTTATCTAATTACTTTTCTGGTACCTAAGGTACTTAAGCTTTATTTTTAATTTTTTTAATGCAACTTTAATTTTTATATAATTTTATTGCTAGCTACCATATTGCAGAATGGTTATTGGGTGTAGTGTTTAGATAGTATGATTATTATTTTTTATTATTGTTATAATTGATGTTATTTGATATGCAAATTACTATATCATACGGTAGTTTTAAGAGTAATATATTATTATTATTATTTTATTATTATTATTATATTTATTAGTGACATTTTAAGCTGAATTATTTCGACACTTGGTTATTGGGGAAATGGTAGTATGATCAGTACCATTGGAGAGCCATGAATATTATAACTGTCCTGTTTTTAAATCTCCGAAACAGTTACATGGTAAACAGCTGATGATCCCCGTGTTAATATTAGACGCTTAAGGTCTCCTGTTTTTGTTTCACTCTTAGATAATTAACCCTCCCCCCTTTTTTAATTTTTTTTTATTTACTTATATTATTTCATTTATTAATTTTCCAACGAATGTTAAGTCTGCAATATCTTGGATTTAGTTAGTTTGTCTGGGAATTTAAACTGCATTTTACATTTTTTTTTTTAAATGACTCAAAGCTTCTTTAGACTATATATATATATATATAATTAACTTGTTACAAATATCCAAGGGGTATAAATCCGAAGGAAGTTGAAACCGGGTTCAGAGAGTGCTCAATGAAAATTCAGAGCAAAATATATTTTGTTGATGGTTTTATTCCATTTTGCTACATAATATATTGTGTTTCATTAACGTTTAAAATAAACGTCAACTCGTCAGGCATTTTGGAATCCACTGTTCAAATTTCTATAATTCAACAACAACAGGAAATTGGGGATGGATAAGAGGGAGCGGAATGAAGACGAGGTTCGCATATAGCAAAGAAAGGAAAGGAGGAGGGGGGATTCTAACGGATGATATTTTAAGAAATTGGGTGGGGTCGTATTTAGTGTCTGGGTTATTGTGACCTTAATCTTAACTGGAGCAGAGAGTGGGAGGGGTTTGAACTTATTCTATATAATAAAAATAAAAATGTTGTCGCATATCTTTGGTGGTTATCGTATAAAAAATGTTTGATAATTTTATTTAGGATATTAAATGCCATATTAGCATTTCATTTCTATATTAATTAGTCGTCATTATCCAATAATATTACTAGTTGTGGCTTTTATAATGATATTAATATCATTAATAGTAGTAATTCTCGTTGTGATAATATTTGTTAATTGTAATTATAGTATACTAATAATAAAATTAATATTAATAAAATTACTATATAAAAGAAGTTTAGTGGTGATACTACTCTTAGTATTAATAAAAATAATAATAATAATAATGCTAATAATACTTATGATAGTTATAATGACAATAGTACTACTACTACTACTAATAATAATAATAATGACCCCGCTACTTGCAAGGTCAATGGACATAATAAGTATACAGCTGATGGTAAGCTATTATAGTTCCACCACTAATAATGAAGACTGAATACCAGTCAATAACTAAATGATCAAGGTGGTAATCAGATTTTGGTATTTCAAAGGATTAAGTAATTGAAATTAGATTAATCTAAGTGATATCAGAGTTTACAGCTATCACGGTTATGAGTTTAAGTGGGAGATAATTTTGGTAGATTTTTTTCATGGTGGTAGTATGACAGAGAGGTTTTTGGGGATGAACATTATATGTAATATCACCCGTTAGAATCTCCCCCCCTCCTCCTTTCCTTTCTTTGCTATATGCGAACCTCGTCTTCATTCCCCTCCCTCTTATCCATCCCCAATTTCCTGTTGTTGTTGAATTATAGAAATTTGAACAGTGGATTCCAAAATGCCTGATGAGTTGACGTTTATTTTAAACGTTTATGAAACACAATATATTATGTAGCAAAATGGAATAAAACCATCAACAATATATATATATATATATATATATATATATATATATATATATATATATATATATATATATATATACGAGAGAGAGAGAGAGAGAGAGAGAGAAAGTGCAAAGAACATAATAGGTCCGACAAGAGAAAAGTGTACATTTAAAAATGTGAACTATTAGATGGTATACATGGGTTTCAGCTGCTTTCATCATCCTAGTCAGGCTGTAATTTTTTTATTAATGAGAATAAGTTTATAAATTCATCAAATTTATGGCTGTGTTCATCCTTTAGTGACGATAGTTTCCTCTGTGTTAGGTGTGTGTCTCTTAGATGCGACACAGCCTGATGAGGGTGAAAAAGACACCTGAAACTCATGTGTCACATCTAAGCAGCTAATATGAAAAATATAAATAAATAGTTTAAAATCTTTGTGGTCTTACATTTAAAAATGTAAGGCCACAAAGATTTTTAATATATATATATATATATATATATATATATATATATATATATATATATATATATATATATATATATGTAATAAAAACTGGAAGCTGAACTTAAGGATAAGTTTTATTTAACTATTCGTTGTTTACTGTCACAAATAGTATTCAATATTCACTCGAATGTAGAACATTCCATCATTAATCAAAGGGGGGAGACGGGCATCTACAATATATACTACAATATATACAAACAATATTATGCTAAATTCCAGTGACCAAGATTTTATTAATTTTACTGTTCATTTTTAAAATCCAAAACTGCATTTTGACGGACTCTTTCGCCTATAGACGAACAACCGACATAATATGTCAATTCCCGATCTTTTTACCATGTGCTCTTCAGAAATCCAAAGTTCGCCTCCCGAAAATTATATTATAAGGCAGCAAACAAAAAATCATAAAAAACATAGATGTTACTACCTATTCAGGCAGCCATCTTTTTTTTACCTATATATATATATATATATATATATATATATATATATGTATAGCCGCACTGAAGAGCTGTGATAAAGCGAAACAGTATATGTGGATCACTATTGAAGCTCCTTTTCTCAGGTAGAGCTTATCGTAAGAGAATCGTCATTTGCCACATCTGAAAAGGCATAGATCATTGGATAAACCCAATTTGAGCTACCGGTATTTGACAATGTTTTCATTGAGGTTCTACTTACATTTAGATAGTGTCACATGATAGTGTAGGGGTAGGAGCGCTGACTGTCAGCTCAACGGTTGTGTTTCAATCCCGGTTTGAGGCACTAGCTGGTCTAGCCATACTGAAGAAACAGTATGTATGTGGATGACTATATATATATATATATATATATATATATATATATATCAAGCTATAAGAAGATACCAAACAATAGAATACAGGAATATGTAATTATGTTGATTGGTTTCAGCCAGGCCCTTGATTGGACATTCAAAAGCAGATGTAAATATATTCTATTTTATTTTATTGAAAGTTTTCAACATCCCTTCACCTTTTAACGTCTGATATAATTTTTAAAACCGATTGAAACCAAACTATTTGTGATGTACCTTTTCGAAATATAATGAGTTTTTCTTTTTTCAAGATAGTTGTGTTCTTTTTTATAACAATCAAAAATGTTGGAGATCTTTATGCCCCGCCCCCCCCAGTATATATTGAATTGTGGGTATTACGACAACAAACTTTAATTTAAGTCTGTGAGATTAAAAACGACAGACATTTTTTTTTATTGTTGTTTTTTGTCGGTTTGGTCTTTTTTCCATATGTGTATTTTCAACAAGAGTTGCCCCAAATTCTTTGGCGCTTTCGACTTTCAAGGATGAGTCAATGTTAGTTGATTGTAATGGACAGAGCTTATCACCCCATCGTAAGTGGCATATAATCACCCGAGCTATGCAAGATATGTGGGAGGGATAATTTGCATAGTGACTACGCTAACTATCATAAAATTAGTTCGTTATTCAAACTAAGAAAAAAGTAAGAAGACGATGAAAGGACTGATGCCTATGACACTGACTTACATTTGAAACTTTGTCTACAGTTTCTGTAAGTCTGAAGCTCCGTTTTTTAATAAACTATTTCGGAAATGAAAGGCAGATAAATTTGATTTGGAGCTAATACCGGAGTTTAGTGGTGTGGAAACCAGCCAATCCATTATTGAATGGATTGAGAAAGTTGAGCTTGTATATCGGTTGTTCATGGTGAAGAAATTTGAATATATGCATTAATAAAGCAAACGAGAAATGTTAGTGTTTTGTTTATCCAAAATTAAAGAAACCCATAAAATGATGTTTTCAAAGCAGCAAGAATCAGCTTCCCGAAGCATCCAAACGTCAAAACAGTAAGCGTTTCGTGTTACTGTTGGTGAACATATACATTTTAGCTGATTTATTAATTCCCACATTTTGCATGATTCTCCACAGAAATAATTTTCAGCATCACCTAACGTTTCACGGAACAGGATTCTAATGTTATTATTTCTATTCATTAGGAGTTCTCACACAGATCATCGTCAGTGATTGCTCACCGACAAAAACCAGTGGTATTTCCTGGAGTCTGAGTGACAACAAGCCTCCCCAGATTTCCAGTATTCTTCACCTCTTTTCGATAACCACCGCAAATAACCTTGCGGTATCGCAACAGCCTCTTACCATTGATTTCTCGCTGGTAAGGGCCATTGGTCTTCTCTGGGATTTGGGTGGCAATAAGCCTCCCCAAGGTTCCAGCATTCTCCGCACTTTTCCAGTGGAGATCTGGTTTGTGCTGTCCCTCCTCGGTCTTCTCATCCTCCTCGACTCTCTACAAATATTTTGTCTGGTGTAAGCCTAGGTCGGCACCATTTAAAAAAAAAAATTGGGGGGGGGGAGCTTATGGTGTTTCTTGTAATTTCTGTTCCTTGTTTCATTTTTGTGTAGCCTTAGCTGAGGCCGGTGTAATTTATTGAGGGGGGGGGGGAGATTATGAAGTGATGTTTCTTGCAGTTTCTGTTTCTTTGGTTCGTGTTGTGGTGTTCTTCGTGTGGTTTTGTTTTCTCCCTGTTATTGTTGTTGTTATTATTATTATTATTATAATTATTATTATTATTATTATTATTATTATTATTATTATTATTATTGTTGTTGTTGTTGTTAATATTATTATTATTATTATTATTATTATTATTATTATTGTTGTTATTGTTGTTATTGTTGTTGTTGTTAATATTATTATTATTATTATTATTATTATTGTTGTTGTTGTTGTTAATATTATTATTATTATTATTATTATTGTTGTTCTTGCAGTGACAACAACAACAGGATTTCTAAAAAGTTATTTTGGTGTTGCAATGAAATTAATGTGGGGGTCTGACTGACTTGTTTCCTTTGCTGCAAGGTATGTATGTGTGTGTTTTTTTGTTTTTTTTTATTTTAATTTACAATTTAACAAAAGAATGAAATGGCTGACTTGTATACGAGTGATCCGAAATGCAATATGGTGAACTTTAATTTGGTAATGCAATAGATTTTTTGGGGTGGGAGTTATACTCACTGACTTGTTTGCTCGGCCGTAGTGTGTTTTGAGTGAGGACTTTGTTTTTTGTAATTTACAATTTAACCAAAGAATAAAGTGGTTGCATTCCACCACATCAACAGTCTGCTTTTGCTATGTTCAGCATAACTTTTGGTTTACTATAGTGCAGGAGCACCCCGAATCGATTAATGCAATGCAACTTTTCCGGCACTATTCTTCTGGTTGTTAGCACTGCATTCACATGTTGTCCGCGGAAAAGACCAACGCATAATTGTCATCTCGTGGTGGCAGTGGAACAAAACATTTCAACTGATTTAATCAAATCACATGGTATTCAAAAATACCGCTACTATAGGTGAACAAATAGGATTCTTTTTTATTTCAATATACATCTCTCTTTTTCTCTATGCATTTAACATCACTTTTCCATTTTCAGACGTTTTTTGATCTTTCGCAAGCTCACTATTCCGTCCTTACGATTCAGCAGGTCGACTGTCTCCAAATTCCACTCTGTACGCTCTTGTCCAATCACTTGTCTCTAAGTTCTCCTTGGCCAGCTAAACTTTCTGCAATTAAAGACATCCATGCCTCTGCAATGGTTTATCCAGGAGGATGAGCACAACACATAACCATACCAGTGTAACTGATTCACCTTTATGATAACCTTTATGCTGACAAATGTCATTGTGCTGTAGGACTGGGTGAGGGCCTGATATTCGCTGTCATATAAGATGACGCTCTTGAGATAGCTGCTATACAGCTTACTTTGGATGTAAAGGGGGACAACTCGCGTTATCACAAGAAACAGTTTACAAAATGTCGCCCATGCTGCCATCACCTTTTAATTTAATATAAATAATATTATAAATTGATTTTTTTTTAAGATGCATCCATTTATGTCTATAACAGACTCTTGTTGACGGTCTGTCATCCTTAATTCAGAGTCTCTGTAAGTCTGTTAGTATGTCAGGCTTAAGTTTGAAATAGCATTTTCGTTGGTCTGTCAGGCTTAAGTTTGAAATAGCATATACATTGGTAAATACGTTGATTGGAGACACATGTCATTTTGGATGCGTAAAAGGGGGCTCTGTCCATCAGTCGGTAGATGACATTTAAGTTTAAAATAGAATTCTCGTTGGTCTGTCATGCTTCAGTTTTAAATCGAATTTTCGTTGGTCTATCATGCTTCAGTTTGAAATAGAATTTTCGTTAGTCTGACATACTTAAGTTTGAAATAGCATTTTTGTTGGTATGTCATGCTTAAGTTCGAAATAGCATTATCGTTTATCTGTCATACTTAAGTTTTAAATAGCATTTTCTTTGGTCTGTCATGCTTAAGTTTGAAATAGAATTTTCGTTGGCCTGACATACTTAAGTTTGAAATAGCATTTTTCGTTGGTCTGTCATGCTTAAGTTTGAAATAGCATTTTCGTTGGTCTGTCACCCTTAAGTTTGAAATAGCATTTTCTTTGGTCTGTCATGCTTAAGTTTGAAATAGAATTTTCGTTGGCCTGACATACTTAAGTTTGAAATAGAATTTTCGTTGGTCTGTCATACTTAAATTTTAAAGAGCATTATCGTTGAGATACATTCACAATGCCTACTGGAGAGAACTTGAGTGCCTACTGGAGAGAACTTGAATGCCTTCTAGACACTTACCTTGAATGTCTAAGGTCTCTCTGTACATAGGTTTGTCAGAACAACCTGACATGAGGATGCTTCCTCCTACAAGTAAACCCTGACTAAATATTCAAAATAACATAGTGTTTAAAGCCTAAATAAAATCCCCTCGGTATGGCTAACCTACACTGGCTTATATGAGGAATGGTGCACCTTCTCCAAGTGATGTTGCCTCTAGTAACAACACTAAGCTGGATACTCCACCAGACTAGATGAATTCTTGTCCTGGAATCCGGTAAGACTAAAAGACCACAAAAATATATACTATAACATAATTAACTGGTCAATTGTGAAAAAGAAAATTAATATTCTTCACTTCTTTACAAACTGAACGTTTGACAGGTTTTGGAGAACTTTAATGGAATATTCGAATATGTATGTATCTCATATAGAGATCAAATGTTAGCCCCAGGAAGAGGGTCCCTTGATAACTGAGAACTTCGACTGAAGTAAAATGAAACAAAAGAGAGATACTTCTTCTCTCATTCTGTCTTTGTGTCATGCTTAAGTTTGAAATAGAATTTCTGTCGTTAAATGCGCATATTGAACATACACGTTAGCCAAATCAGGATCGGATCAGGGAGTAGTATCTGTTCTGTCCTCAGTCAGTAAAAGAGAAATCCTTCTATACTGAGGCATTTTTGACTGTTTTCTCAATCAAGAATGTCCTTTTTAGGAAGCTGGATTTTCCCCATGTTAAAAACCGATCTTGTGTCTAACTCTGCTCTCGTGGGGAGGCAAGTAAATAAAGACAGACACATCGTAAGAACGGATCTGCTCTTGTTTTGTTTTGTTTTTTTGTCTGGGAACTTTACTGACTCATAGTATTAACAAGAAACTTTTTTCTTTGTTATTTTGTTTCGTCTATCGACAGGAGTTACAATTGTTGTGGAAGAGAAAACACAGATTTGGAGTAAAATGAACGTCAATGAACCGAATAAATCTCTGGGAAATTCAGTTGGAATTGTCCCGAATATTATGGGCAGGGTCAATTGAGACCCAACCGTAGCAGAAAAAACAAAAATTAGTCTTTAGCATTGAAATCAATGATATTGTCCTATGACCTTGTTTATATTTTGAAGAAGAAAAAGAAAAGTCAATCAGATTTAAACTTGTGTGAACGTGCGTTTTTGTGCGTTTTTGTGCATTTTTGTGCGTTTTTGTGCATTTTTGTGCGTTTTTGTGCGTTTTTGTGCGTTTACTGCACAGACCGTGGGTGTCTTCGTAGAAATTCAGTGCTCAATTTCGACACTAGTCATAATATCAATCATGTGGCTTTCGTCGCTGCTGTAACAGAAGTATTTTACTTCCAAATAAGATCACAACTCAGGTTTAAAACAACCAACAATGTTTTATTTTGAGCCAGACATTTTTCCCATCACCGGCCTGTCGTCTGCATGCATTGCAACTATACAATTCTGCTAAACACATAAACGGCGGCACCGGGGGGGGGGGGCAAGGAGGGGGGCTCAAGCCCCCCCCCCCTTTTGACTTGCCCCCCCCCACTTTACGGTCATCAATAATGAAGTTATATATGCATGTGTTTAACCGGGGCCCCCCACTTTTTAGGAAAGCCCCCCCCCCTTTATAACTGTCCCGCCGGTCCTGCTAAACATGCAGAATTGCATATGTTTACACTTGATTATTATCCAATTCAATTCAATTTAATAAATTTAGCAAAAAATAAAACAGGCATGCTTCAGTTGCGATGTAGAGAAAGGATAGTAGAAATTTACACAGATGAGGATACAGTAGCCTAGCACCTGTTCAAATTCATCTTGAATTGCTGCGTTGTTTGCGCATTTATTACCTCGCTTGGACGTCTATTCCAAGGTTCAGGAATCCTGATTAAGAAAGCGTTCCTCCTTCGGTTCAATCGAAATTGGCGGTGAAATAGTTTCTTGTGGTGTCTGCATAGACATCTTTCTTTGTAAGGGGGCATAAATAAGGTGCAAAAGTGTTCCGTTAATTAATTTTACCCATTCTGGGATGGGTATTTTTCTAGTATATATATATATATATATATATATATATATATATATATATATATAACTACATTTAAACAGTTGTACACCTGAGTATCTATCTATCTATATATATATATATATATATATATATATATATATATATATATATATATATATATATATATATATATATATATATATATCTATATATATATATATATATATATATATATATATATATATATACATATATATATATATATATATATATATATATATATACATATATATATATATATATATATATACATATATATATATATATATATATATATATATATATATATATATATATATATATATATATATTGAAATGTTTGTATGTAAACAAAGAAGCGTTTTAAGTGTTCTAGAAAATTCCAAATTTATTGGCATAAGGATTCAATTTACAAAGTATGCTGCCTTGACCTCTCACTGAGCAAACACAAGTCTGTGGAAAGGCGGGGGGCGACACATATTTGTTAATGAATGCACAAGAACAAGTTAGGTCGCATTTCAAAAGCCATAAAAAATTAGACAGCAGATTTGATGTCACAAACACAATTTCGATTTATTGAATACCGTATTGAAGTTATTACAACACTAGCTGAAAAACGCATCTCGGTAATATGTATTAAGTGATTTACCAAAAATTTATAAAGCATTTTCTGCAGATTAATCTTGAGTTTCGAGATTGTATTCAGCATTTAAGTTTTTTGAAAATCACCCCACAAAATAAGGTTTTAAGATGGCAATGCTAAATTTTCCAGAAAAGTTATATCCGTTCCACAAAAAGTGCTACAATTTTTTTTTAATGGAAAATTTTGAGTGACACCTAAGGGTCAGAGGTGACCCCAGACGGAAGTTGCGAAACCACATGAGTTCTGGGCTGAGATTTTATGTCTCTTTGTCTGGCGATTTTTTAAGCAGAAAAGATGTGTCTTGGGCGCTGTCCTCAATGGAGTTAGCGTGCATATTGTGGCTGGATATAGCGAGACGAGCTATCTGTCTGTCTGCTTTTCTCTCTCTCTCTATCATATATGAAAGTGACCCGTCTTTCTGATGTTTAGTGTGACTTTTTCTCTTTCTTTAACGAACCCTTTTATAAATCAACATCAGCGTCCCAGTGGTTTTGTATCCACAGGCAAGTGAGAACCTGGATTCAAAGACGACACAAGTGTGTAAGGTGTTTATACACTCATCAGTAAGTGGAAATATAGCAGAATTGTTTATTTGTCTTGGGAAAATAATTATATAGGTAATCGAATAAAATCCATCAAATGTCAGTGCTTTAGGAATTTATTTCGCACAAATATGTAGCTCCTTATATTGCACATATTTTGACATAGTTTGTACTTAAGATTTTTTCTAGTTGGTCCCCCGATTTATAAAATTGGGGGACTTATGTTTTTCTATGTTAGGTGATCACATGATTAAAAAAATTATTTCATCGGTGCAGCGGCTGAAATGTCAGAATATCAAATTTTTTTCTCAAGAAACAAAAAATAATACTTTGTGAATTGATAGGAATGTGACAGCAATCGAATGGTGGAAAATAAATTTATGTATGGTTTTAAAATGATAAACTAAGACAGATTAGTTTATTTGTTTAAAAGGAAGGCACGTCTCTCTCTCTCTCTCTCTCTCTCTCTCTCTCTCTCTCTATCTATCTATCTATCTATCTATCTATCTATCTTTCTCTTCTCTTCTCTTCTCTTTCTCTTTTTACATTTCTCTTTCTGTAAAGCATCAGACAAAACCAAACCGAGCAGAGTTATTTTCCAAGAACTTTCCACCTGTTGAAAACGTTACCACAGGAATGTTTCTCAACAGACTACAACCTGGTCGTTTTCAAGTCCAATGTCAACAAATATCTGCCGAGTCGCCCTGTCAATTAATCATAGTCCTCAATCCTTTCATAGTACTGTTTAATCATCTAATTGAAAATCTCACTAACCCTTATCCTTGATTGGCTTTTGGCCTTGGTAAGTGGTGATCCACTAGTATTAAAAAAGGAAAAAGAAAAAAAAGAAAAGCAGACTTTTTAATCAGTTTTGTTTTTTTGCGAAGACGTAAGGTAGTTGCCAGTTGATGAAGAAGCTGGAAATATCGTAATCTGTTATTGGACTAATCAAGACTAACAAACAGACAGAATAATAAAGGAATAAGTTTATTTTAAACTTATAAGTAAAGTGTATGCGAAAACAAAACGGTGTTCACGAATTAAAGAAAGAGCGAATTTGTTTAGACTGGCCAGAGACGAATAGTATTCGGTAAATGTATTTCTGTTATTCTTTTATTCCAGTAAGAGAGAGAGAGCCAATCAAAACACGCATGCAAAAAAAGTGTAGATAGAGGGAGCGTCGCGAATTTAAGGCTTGAAAGATAATAATAAAAAAAACTTACCCTAATGCAATTGACAACCAGCCTTAGGCTTACGGTTCCACTACACCCTCCACACATCCACTTTAAAAAAAATTCCTATCTTGTAAGCCTGTAATTCGCGATCAAGTCCTCCACACACACACAAAAAAAAATTGGTGGCCATGTCGGAAATAACACTGACTGGGCTAACTAAAAGTGACGATAAAAATGTACAGATAAAAAATCTTACAATCAGTAAACACACGTGAAACTTATACAGGTAAGAAGAAAAGTAAATTTTCTTGCGTTTGGCAACAGTTATTTATCTTCTATTTTATTCACCTCTTTTTTTCTTGTTAACTATACTGCAAAATCGCCCGTTTTTTAATTTTGATTTAATAGAATTGAAATCTGGTGTTTGGTAAATACATTTGCAACCTGACCATTTAACAGTTTTGAAATGCAACGGTTGTTAAGTAAAAGAGGCTTATTCGCAAATACGTTAAACAATACCTCGTCCATTTATTTATGGTCGTCTTCATGGATGTTAAAAGCGATTATTTGTGAAGTAGGGGTGCCGGTGGCGGTTATGACGTATGAAAAGCTCACTTATGGCAGGTAATGTTGCATAATCGTAACATTACACATAATGTGTTTTCACTGCTCAAGAGGAAACAAAAAGTAATGGTGGATGATAGATGAAATCACTAGTTACGCAGTATATTTAAATGCCTATTCGAACAAAACAATGAAAGACAGCACTGTCAAATGACAGGCTTTGAATTACTATTTACTAGCTGACCCGTGTCCTGACGTTGCCCGGGAAACTAAATTAATCCAACCTTGAACTATTTAATTATTTTCTGCTTATGATTATTCAGCGTAAGCAGAGACCCAACATTGTTAATGTAACATAGCAACCAGAATAGTATAAAACAAAATTTTGGGCTGTGTGACCCCCCCCCCCCCTTCCCACACACACACCGACCCATCCACTGCCGGAAACACCTCTGGAAGTCTTCTTTTGGAATGGTATTCATCTCTGTCGTCGTGTTCTGCCTTATCTCTTTTTTTGCACCCTCTCAACAACAGATGCACCCCAAGCAGTTTGGGGCCTACCAGAATACTGGTCACTCTCCGCTGATGTGCGACTATTTTTGAATCGGTTGAACCACTCCTTAATTTGTGTTACACATCGCATCTTCTCCAAGCACCTGCTGAATCTAACGTGACGGCAGAGATGAACACCATTCCAAAAGAAGACTTCCAGAGATGTTTCCGGCAGTGGATAGATAGGTGGGTTAAGTGTGTGCAAGCACAAGGGGCCTACTTTGAAGGGGATTAGGGATCCCAACCCGGTCACGTATTTGAAATATTTTTTCTGGAATAAGGTCGGATACTTTTTAGACAGGTCTCGTATCTTTTATTGTTTTGCATGATGTACGTTGCTTGTCTTTCATAATTGTCAACTGTAATAAATGTGTTAACCATACTTTTGGTCTTAGCTTTTCGTTCTAATGATGGATGTGTTTAGAATATATGTTTAATACATGAGCTGTAAAATAAAATAACGTATCTTTTATTGTTTTGCATGATGTACGTTTTCATAATTGTCAACTGTAATAAATGTGTTAACCGTACTTTTGTTCTTAGATTTTCGTTCTAATGATGGATGTGTTTAGAATATATGTTTAATACATGAGCTGTAAAATAAAATAACGTATCTTTTATTGTTTTGCATGATGTACGTTTTCATAATTGTCAACTGTAATAAATGTGTTAACCGTACTTTTGTTCTTAGATTTTCGTTCTAATGATGGATGTGTTTAGAATATATGTTTAATACATGAGCTGTAAAATAAAATAACGTATCTTTTATTGTTTTGCATGATGTACGTTTTCATAATTGTCAACTGTAATAAATGTGTTAACCGTACTTTTGTTCTTAGATTTTCGTTCTAATGATGGATGTGTTTAGAATATATGTTTAATACATGAGCTGTAAAATAAAATAACGTATCTTTTATTGTTTTGCATGATGTACGTTTTCATAATTGTCAACTGTAATAAATGTGTTAACCGTACTTTTGTTCTTAGATTTTCGTTCTGATGATGGATGTGTTTAGAATATATGTTTAATACATGAGCTGTAAAATAAAATAACGTATCTTCTACAAAATACTTCATAAAAGCTTTTGGAAATGAAAATCCTGCAATTTGTAGAAGTTACTTTAATCAAAATGAAATAGCCTTGAATAGAATCTCATAGGAAGTAAGATAAGTTAGTCTTAATTATCTCTTACCGGTTCGTTGCATGACGCTCACATCTCTTTGATAATGTCCGCGGCGATTCTTTCTGAATGTTGTCTCAGCGTCTTTAACGACGTTAACCGATTGAATTTGACTGTTTTACTGTTTCCATTAGTTGTGTACGGAATCCCTGCTGTTGATCTTGTATAGCCGCCATTTGCAAACTTACCAATTCCGGCTGCTACAGATTTCGATTATATTCTTCAACAATCCAACAGTTTTTCGATCTTATTAACTTTTTTACGTCATACTTTCGCACCTGGAGAGAAATTTGAAAACAAAAAGCCCAGGGAAAGGTGTAGAGGGAAAATGCAATATCAAAAGAAAGAATGACACAGTCTATCCATAAAAAAATCAATTCATTTTTATTGACATGGTCCAAGAACGTTCTGGTGAAAGAAAGGTGTTTATCTGTAAGGAGAAATTGAATACACCTGTTCATTTCGGCTGGCGTCGTGTGCGTTTACGTATATGTAAATGGAATAGGCAGGAAGATGTATGTGTTTTAGCGTGCTTGTTTTGCCAATGAGAGAGTGTATCTATGAACTGTGTATATTTGTTCGATGAGCAGCGCATATGTTCTTCGCTGAGCGTACAAAAGTTTGTGTGTCTTTTGTTGAGTTTGTTGTGGACTATCGGCCAAGGACCGAGGTTAGCATTTAAGGATGTACCCACGTGCATTGTCCGTGGAAGAAAAATAGAAAAGTGAAAGTAAACGCAGCTGGAAACAGTACGCATAGTTTCTCTATTACACATTCTCTTTCACAAACAGTCACTGTCCCGACCTGCCCTCCAGATTGTGAGGATCAGCAAGCCTCATTTCTCCACCTATTCTCGACTACACTGCCTGAGGATTGTGCGACGGATGCCCATAGCTCACTCAGAAACTCTAATCACCTTGTGATAATGTTGATATCACCCTAACTTCTGATTTCAAACCGAAGCACCATTACTCAAAACGGGCTGATTGGGAATCCGTCATAGATCATGTCAGAGATTCCCCATGGAGTAAAACTTTTTATTTCCTTGTTTACAAATTCTATCTAGAACCGTCCCTACAAGTATTCGAACTTTGTCCTGACAATCATTCCATCTGTATTCTCGAGTAGCATATGTTCTCAATAAGCAGTTACCATTTCTTAGTAAAAAAAAAGCTAGATTTTCCCTACATTCAAATCCGACCTTGTGTCTAACTCTGCCCTTGTGGGGAGGCAACTAAATAGGGACTCTCAGACCTTGTTAGGGCAGCTCGTCAAAAAGAAGGAAATAACACCAGGCCTTCTCCGCTTACTCCAGCATTGCTTCCGTACTGTTTTTAATTTCTATGCCACAGTCGCTTTCCTGCTGACTACAACATGGTCGTATTCAAGTCCAATGTCAACAAATACTTATCGTACAATCCTTTAAATAATCAAATTCTGCCAATTCCATCCATCGTTTCCAATCGTCTCATCGTATTGGTCATCATCGAACTAAAAATCTCATTAATCCTTATCCTCAAGTTGTATTTAGCCTTGGTAAGTGGTGACTCATTAGTATAAAAAGGAAAGAAACTAAAAACAATATATCATTTTATTTATACAGATGCATGTGTGCAAGTTTGCACCTGTATATGTATGTATATGTGTCCCTATTCATTTGCTTCCCCATAACGTTGGATTTTAATGTGGGGGAAATCCAGCTCCCCAAAATGGGTCACTTTGAATTGGGACAAAAATAAAAATTGTCTCAATCTAGAAGGATTTCTCCTTCACTGACCGAAGACAGAAAAAATGAAGTGTAGTGTCAGAAGAGATACTACACTTTGATCATAGCCAAAAGGCCAAGGAAGGTAGCATTACCTCCATTCAACTGCAGAAGGAGCCAGTGCACTAAAAGTAGTGCACTCTGGCCTACAAAAAATGTCTGAGCAGTCTCGTCGGCATTTCCGATAGAGGTGCTTCAGGCGATTAGCAATAAAGTAACCCATTCTCAAAGAGCAAGAAGATAAAGCCTGGGAGAATGGACCTCATAGAACTACACCGAACCATACCTCAGTCTTACAGAAGAAAGGCGATCTAGCTTCAAAATTGTCCAGACTCTGTCGGACTGGTTGTCGACTACGTATTCTCGACTGGTATGAACAGTCTAGCCTCTGCGTAAAACCAACGAAGGTACGTGTCGTATCGCTTTACTATAATATGTGAAATAATGTTGGCCACATCCCAAGACTCACATGATCCAGACATTGTGACCGTATTTATTGTGTGTTAATCTCAGGGCTTTTCAGGGTGTCAGCTATACTTTTCCATTCTGACGATCATGACGAACATGAGTCGAGGCTCACCACAAATGCTGACCCACTTCTCTGACTCAAAAACAAAACAAAACAAAACAAAAACAAATAGTTAAACAAGTCTGATAATATTCTTAGGATTAAAAGAAAACCACATCGTAAAAGCCGATAGCTTAGTATATTTCAATATAGGTGAAAGAGATTGGTACAACTAGTAAGGGAGTTTGTTACATTAGCAAGGTTATCCAGTGTTGCCCGGGTAGATGGATAAAAAATACGTGAAAAAAGCGTGTGTAATATATTTGGCTAAAGTAAATATTAATTCAAGTGGGTAGGTGTTAGTGTGATTTCAAGAGTTAGTAGTGCATGGAGTAAATTCAGAGAACTTCTTTTTCTGTTTTTTTAACATAGTTCACTCCAAACAAGGCAGGCTGCCACTGTAGATGTAAGGGGCTACTGAGAAAAAAACGGGAGAAGTTTTTTTTTTTGGAGGGGGTGGGAGGTCAACTTAAATTGGGATCTGCGCAGCGAGATGTCTGTTTACATTAGTTTTAAATTTCTGCATATCAGTACTGTCGAGGAAATAGGGGGTAGGGAGTGAGTTCCAGAGGCCAACAGCAGGAAAGAAGCTATTTGAGTAGAAAGCTCTCCGGCATCTGGGGACCTCCACAGTGAATGGATGAGATTTAGTTGATTGTCGAGTTGGTCTAGTTTCACAAATTCGCGGATTTTCAGCATAAGCATTGACTTAACATTTTCTTCATAAATTTGATAGAACTTACAAACAGGATAATCATTTAAGTCCAACTTAGGCCGATATGACACACAAAAAAAAAACGCAATTAAAAACGCTAATTATTCCGTAGGATTCATATTAAATGCAGCTTATACAAAAGAATTGCTAATCCAAATTTTCGTGAATTTTATACGAAACTGAAATATTTTAAAAAATCAACTAAATTGCAAGCAGAAAGGGATAATTTACGATAATTTGGTGGCTTTCCTGCAGAAAAAAAAACACATACTAATGTACAAAAACCTGATTTTTAGTAAACTTTTAGCCATCAAAATCTATTCACAGATTTTTGCTATTCGCGGGTGTGTCTGGAATGTAATCCTCGCGAATAGCATGGGACCTACTTTATATATACAAATTATTCATCTGTATATATACAAATTATTTATCGAAAAACTATACATTACAGATTCCAGAGATGTACCATGGTTTCATTGACACGTGTAGGTCTTTACTGTTTAGAAAATACCCTTACACCCCATCTCAAATCGTCAGCTCCTCACGGAAAAAGACAAAGAAAAAATGGAATAGGCGACGGTGGACACCGTTTCATCGTCCGGTGTTCTTCCGCTTATGCGAAAACCTGAGAAAGAATACCGAACGATAAAATGGTGTCCACCGTCACCTATTCCATTTTTCGAACTGTGATAGCCGCTCAGGAAATCCTGGGGATCCAAGCAGGAGAGAGAGGAAGGGGGGGGGGCTTCTTGGTTGCTTGTCGCAGTCGCTCTCATGACTCCTGCTATTGCCAAAAGAGTCCAAAGTAGTTCCTCAGGGGACAGCTGAAATAAATACGCCCTGCAAGCTGATTGGTCAGTGTGCGACGAAATCAGCGAACAAGGACAGTTCTCCGCATTAGGAAATAGATCCTTATTTATGACTGCTACAACCTCTCTTCTAACATGTGATTCTACTCGACCAATGAGGGCTCTTGTATCTCTTCGTCTTCCCCAATATCCTTCATTCTATAACAAAGAGCAATGTGTAATTATTGGTAAATGACACAAAAGTAAGGTTCGACGAATAAGGAAAGGGATAACGTAAATCTATTTCTATGATGAGACGTTTTCTTTCTTTTTTCCTTTCTTTTTTTCTTTCTGCTTTCTATACCGAATTATACGGTTTTTCTTTCCTTTTTGTTCTTTTTTTAACTTTCCAGTTTGAGACGTTTTCTTTCTTTTTTCCTTTCTGCTTTCTATACCGAATTATACGGTTTTTCTTTCCTTTTTTTTCTTTTTTTAACTTTCCCGTTTATAACGTTTTCTTTCTTTTTTCCTTTTTTTTCCTTTTTTTAACTTTCCAGTGTGAGACGTTTTCTTTCTTTTTTCCTTTCTGCTTTCTATACTGAATTATACGGTTTTTCTTTCCTTTTTTTCTTTTTATTAACTTTCCAGTTTGAGACGTTTTCTTTCTTTTTTCCTTTCTGCTTTCTATACCGAATTATACGGTTGTTCTTTCCTTTTTGTTCTTTTTTTAACTTTCCAGTTTGAGACGTTTTCTTTATTTTTTCCTTTCAACTTTCTATACCGAATTATACGGTTGTTCTTTCCTTTTTGTTGATTTTTTAACTTTCCAGTTTTAGACATTTTCTTTCTTTTTTCCTTTCTGCTTTCTATACCGAATTATACGGTTTTTCTTTCCTTTTTGTTCTTTTTTTAACTTTCTAGTTTTAGACATTTTCTTTCTTTTTTCCTTTCTGCTTTCTATACCGAATTATACGGTTGTTCTTTCCTTTTTTTCTTTTTTTAACTTTCCAGTTTGAGACGTTTTCTTTCTTTTTTCCTTTTTTTTCCTTTTTTTAACTTTCCAGTGTGAGACGTTTTCTTTCATTTTTCCTTTCTGCTTTCTATACCGAATTATACGTTTTTTCTTTCCTTTTTGTTCTTTTTTTAACTTTCCAGTTTGAGACGTTTTCTTTATTTTTCCTTTCTGCTTTCTATACCGAATTATACGGTTTTTCTTTCCTTTTTGTTTTTTTTTTTAACTTTCTAGTTTGAGACGTTTTCTTTCTTTTTTCCTTTCTGCTTTCTATACCGAATTATACGGTTTTTCTTTCCTTTATGTTCTTTTTTTAACTTTCCAGTTTGAGACGTTTTCTTTCTTTTTTCCTTTCTGCTTTCTCTACCGAATTATACGGTTTTTCTTTCCTTTTTGTTCTTTTTTTAACTTTCTAGTTTGAGACGTTTTCTTTCTTTTTTCCTTTCTGCTTTCTATACCGAATTATACGGTTTTTCTTTCCTTTTTTTCTTTTTTTAACTTTCTAGTTTGAGACGTTTTCTTTATTTAGTCCTTTCTGCTTTCTATACCGAATTATACGGTTTTTCTTTCCTTTTTTTTCTTTTTATTAACTTTCCAGTTTGAGACGTTTTCTTTCTTTTTTCCTTTCTGCTTTCTATACCGAATTATACGGTTTTTCTTTCCTTTTTTTTCTTTTTTTAACTTTCCAGTTTGAGACGTTTTCTTTATTTTTTCCTTTCTGCTTTCTCTACCGAATTATACGGTTGTTCTTTCCTTTTTGTTCTTTTTTTAACTTTCCAGTTTGAGACGTTTTCTTTCTTTTTTCCTTTCTGCTTTCTATACCGAATTATACGGTTGTTCTTTCCTTTTTGTTCTTTTTTTAACTTTCTAGTTTGAGACGTTTTCTTTCTTTTTTCCTCTCTGCTTTCTATACCGAATTATACGGTTGTTGTTTCCTTTTTTTTTCTTTTTTAAACTTTCCAGTTTGAGACGTTTTCTTTATTTTTTCCTTTCAACTTTCTATACCGAGTTATACGGTTTTTCTTTCCTTTTTGTTGATTTTTTAACTTTCCAGTTTTAGACATTTTCTTTCTTTTTTCCTTTCTGCTTTCTATACCGAATTATACGGTTTTTCTTTCCTTTTTTTTCTTTTTTTAACTTTCCAGTTTGAGACGTTTTCTTTATTTTTTCCTTTCTGCTTTCTATACCGAATTATACGGTTGTTCTTTCCTTTTTGTTCTTTTTTATTTTCCAGTTTGAGACGTTTTCTTTCTGTCTTATTGCAGTCAGTTTTCAGGATGAAATCGTCTAAGATGTTAACTTGAGCGACGATTGTTCTCTTTCAATTTCATTTTTTTGTCCTATCTATCCTCACCCTCCCCCCGTTTACGTCTTTAATGTTGAAAGGTCCGGCGTCATTTATTTTTTTTAATGTCTAGCCCCCCCCCCATCCCAAATAATCGAAGGACGAAAATTAAACGAAAAAAAAAGCAAAGTCAACCGTTGTTTTTTAACTTTCTTTATGTATGCTTTAATTTTTTAACACGCGTTAGTTAAGTCCCTGATTAGCTACTTATGCAGTTTACGGACCGGGCTGAAATAATAAGGTTATTTAGAAAGCCATTCTTCACATGGAGAGGGGTTATTAACTATTCTGTACTTTCACCTAACAATTTAATTAACAAAAGATACCGTAAAAATTAAATTTAACTCCAAGAATCTTATTTAAAAAAATAGCCCGGTCCGTAAACTGCATAAGTACCCCTAGTTATCCTATTGAAATAATAACAAAAAACATTAGAAAGATTTACATTGAAAAGACAAATAACAAGTCAGACAACCTCCGACATCTGAAATAAATTCAGAAAAAAATCCCCCACTCTAAATAAAAAAAGTCAACAATAGGTGTTTTTTTCTTTAGGTCATCAGAAATGATAATAATAATTTATATATGAAAGATTAAATTACTGACGTAATTCTATGATTTGATATGTATATTAGTGCGAACACTGGTTAAGTATATTTTACGGTCATTTTTTGTACTAGTATAATAGCAGCAAGTGTTTAAAGAGATAACTTTCCGGACGATTCGATGCATTCATACATGGCAAACGTTTGATTCGCTCGAGTTCTATCAGGGGCGTTGGTCAACTTTCACTAATACCCTTTGAGAATGTATGAATCCATCCGCCAACCCTTCAGCTTTGAATGAAAGAGTAGGATAGTGTAGACTGTCAAGCCTTTGTAGAACAAACAGTCTACGAGATGGGATGGTCCTATATCTCACCTGCGACCAAATAGGTTTCTGTCACATGTCAAATGCCCTCGGACAGTCATCACTTATTCTTTTCTCAATAATTTATGAGCCACTTAAAACAAGCTTATGCATGAAGGCCGTCTAATATATATATATATATAATAAGGAGAGGTAGTTTGCTTGAAGCATTGTGTGTAATACGTATATAGAGGAGTATTAGAAGGCTACCGCAATGCAAGAAATGGAAATATGTCGGCGTTGAGAAGTAAAACAAAAACAAGTGATTTTAATCATGTATTTTTTCAAAAACTTTTTTAATATATATTTTTTTCCTATATAGCAAATCTTACTTGATTAGGCAAGACTTCAACACTGATGTAATCTGTGTGACCGTGTTCCATAATATATTTCGAGGAAGACCTCTTTGTCAAATGGTAGGTGTTTCAAATCTCAAAAAACGTGTGGATGGCAATATTGCTTATAACGCAGTAAATATAATATCCGCAGCAAATGTAATAAAACTAAAACTATAACTGATTTTTTTTAATGATTTTAATTACTTTGGGGTACAGAATTTTATTAGAGCAATTACAAAGAGGGGACGAGTTTTATCTTTCATGATAAAAAAAGTGCCAGTCGACCGGTTTCGCCCACACTTAGCAAGAACTGTATCGTAAGATTTTGAAAGGGTAGAATATAAAAAACAACAAAAAAACGGGATATTATATATTTAAAACCCAAAATGGCGTTATCTTATTTACAATGGAGGATGTGTCTTAGAGACTAGTCACACTCAACTCCAATAGACACTCCCTCTGTTTACAGAGGGAGGGGCATTTAAGACGTACGTGGATAGTCTCCAAGATTTTAATATGGAAAATGGAGTGAGCACAACTCAAGATGGTAAATGAGTTAGTGCTGAAGTTCGTTGCACACGACGGGGTTTTACGCAAATGGTCGGTTATAGAAGACCCATGTATGTTTTTTAGAACGTCCGTTGACCGGAAGGTGTCATTCCTAATTTTTTCTTGGATGTGTTGCTGTACTCTGTTGTCCAATCTGAACGTCGGTCTGCCCATGTAGTCGGCACTGCAACTACATTGAAAATGATAAATCAATTATTATGGACCTTGGGTCTACTTTCGACAGTCTCGTAACTACCGGTTCCCTTATTTTGTCCTTTAGTCCTCACATTCCGTCAGCGGTGTTTCTGACAAAGGGGGAAGAATTGCTGTTTTCTGGGTCGGAATCTATCCATCTAACACTTATCGTTGGCTAGCTTTTGACCGTTAAGTAGTATTTTTTAAACACTTTACATCAAGTGGCTTCATGACTTGTCTGGAGCGATTTCCATGAAAATAAAAGTAGCGTTCACTTTGGTATGACTCGATCGAAGATCGAATTCCTGGTCTCTAAGGTGTGGGGGTCGTCATGCCTTTTTTTGGTGATAACTTCCTCCACAAATAAAAATAATAATAAGAAGACTTACATGCAAAACCAACGGAAGTTTATTCACTGAAATAAACCATTAACAAATATAACATATTTCCTTTTGTAATGAGTTCAGAAGTCCTTTCTTTAGTTTCAGGGTAAGTAAAAAGGAGAATGTCTTTTGTTTTGTTGAAATGCTCATATGTTATAAAATGTTTAGAGAGGCAATAGGTAATGTTCGCCTGTGAAATTGTATGAAGCGTGCGAAAGGTGAAACGGAAGAGTGATAGTAAGACGCGTGTAACCTCCGAATGAAGAGTCAGTTGAGAGAGAGGGTTTGATGTTTGTGTGTGCTTAAATACTATTTGGATAGGCTCCAGCGAGCTTAAGGAGAAAAGTTTAGAAAATGTCTTTGGAGAAATCCCATTGGACAGAAATATCACGTGGTGTGCTCCCTACTACGTCCGCTCGTTTTGAGTTGATTTAATATATAAGGCCACGCCGGAATTTGCGTGGGCGTTATTTTTTATCTTTCACGCGCCAATACAATTATATTCACACTGCGCGCCTAAATTGTATTTATCCCAAACAACAATTTTTATCCGAATCTTAACCGTGTCAACTGGCACAAAGGTTAGGATTATGCCAAAATGGGCCGATCGCAGTAGTAAAGTAGTTAATCCTAATTTTTTTCTCCAATTCCTTTCGTGCAACTGTAATCGTTTATTTAAAAAAATATTTTTGCCATTCTTCTTTGTATGGATTCCTATCTCAATTATACATTCCGATTTTCCATGTCTGGGAAGTGGAGCCGAAACAGTAATTAAGATAAGTGTTACTACATGATTCATAGATAATGATTTCCAGTTTGCACATTTTATTTAATGCTGATAACAAAACATCTAAAAATATTTTTAGATAAAAAAAAAACCTGTTCGTAATTTATAAGACATTAAATATGAGGACAAATAACTTTTATTGCGTTTATTTAAAGGAATATGATACATTAAAATATATATATATATGAATAAAAAAATAAAAGTGAAAACAGGTGCGATTATTTACGCGTGGATTGGCATCTTTTATCGGCGAACAGTATATCTTTCTTCTCTTTCTAGGATCTTACGATGAAAGTGTGTAGTGGAACGTATCCTTTGCTAAACAATTAAGAGTGTACATGGCGCCAAAAGACGATAGCTTCACTGATATTTGTTTTCCATTAGAGCCAGGCTGCATCGAAAGGGAGTGGGGCTTAGAAGGGGGATTCCCATGTCAGTATAAGAGGGGGGGGCATTATCTAACCGTATGGTCCACAGCTGTAGTCTGGTCTCTTCCTGGCTCCAGTGGGAAATACTCAACCGCCATAGAACGGGAACAGGGCGATCAAAAGTTGCTATGAATAGATTGGGCTACAAAACTGACCCAACCATCTGTGAATGTGAAGAAGAGGACCATACGATGCGACACTGCCTTGTCTGCCCCCCCCTACGACCCAACCGGTGCAGCTTGAAAAAAACTTGCAGAGTACAACAATAATGCAAAGGACGGACGGCGTAAAAAATGTGTGAAACTTGCACATACGAAAAAAAAAAGAAGTCCGACTCCCGAATTGTATTAACAATTCTCCAAAACACAACGACGCCAACTCTTAAAATAGCCCATCCTAAAATTGTAATTTAAAATTCTTCAAAACACAACGACGCAAACTCTAAATAAAACAAACTCGACTCTAGAATTGTACTTAACAATTCTTCTAAACACGACTCTCGTCAATCAAGTAACCTGACAGAAAACGCCAATTCAATTTCTTGCTCCGTTTCTCGCTTAACACTCGACGTATCGTAATTTTATCATCACCCCGGGAGGAAAATTTCTACTCTTTTTATTTCAACGAGAATTCGCACATGAAAAACAATGTTCGTTTGCATAAGTGAACTCTTATCATCGCACAAAAATAACAATATTCTATCTTGTAATCAGAACGCTCTGGTTTCAATTCCCGGTGAACGACACACGGTGCGACCCTTACTCTTTTACCTCATGGACCCGCATGATGGCTTCTACAGTGTGACCACATGCTTCAAAGACACGCAAAGAAGAATGAATGATATTTGTCGGTGATAGAGTTTTAGATGTCGTAGCATCTCTCGGAGAGATTTTGTCGGTCGGTTTATGCGTCGGTCTCTATACGAGCAGAATAGACGCATCTTAGTTTAGATGCATCAAAACCTTTCTATAAGAGATTCTGTCCGGCGGCTAGTCTGTATCACTCGTTGGTCTGTCACATCTAAGGTTGAAATAACATTTTCGTTCATCTGTAACGCCTAAGTTTGAAATAAAATTTCCGTTGGTCTGTCATGTCTAAATTTGAAATAGCATTTTTGTTGATCTATCACGTCTAAGTTTGAAATAACATTTTCGTTGGTCTGTCACGCCTTAGTTTGAAATAGCATTTTTGTTGGTCTATCACGTCTAAGTTTGAAATAGAATTTTCGTTGGTCTGTCATGTCTAAGTTTAAAACAGCATTTTCGTTGGTCTGTCACATCTAAGGTTGAAATAACATTTTCGTTCATCTTTAACGCCTAAGTTTGAAATAGAATTTTCGTTGGTCTGTCATGTCTAAGTTTGAAACAGCATTTTCGTTGGTGAGCCACACATAACATTTACATAACATTTTTGTTGTTCTGTAACGTCCACGGTTGAAATAGATTTTTATTGTTCGTTGTGTTAAAGGCAAATAATTATTTAGGAGAACAAAGGCAATTAACCTGTTTTTATATAAGTATCAAATTTACATAAAAAAAATGAGATGTCGGGTAATTTTCTTTTTAAGTTGACGAAACAACAAAATTCTATTAATGATAGTCCATTCAACACGTAACGATAGCAGATATGTAGCAGACTGAAATAGGATCTATTTCTTCTCGTCCCCTGTGAGCAAATTGGTCATGCACTGACCAATCGGCTTGCAGGGCGTATTCATATCAACTGTCCCCTCATGGACTATTTTCTACCACCTGGTCAGTTGAAGAATTCAGCAGAGAGAAATCGGCCAGCAACGAAGACACATCTCTCTCCTGCCTTTCCCCTGCATCGTTCCAGCAGCAGCCATCACCACTTGGAATATATTTGCTGACGACCCGGCAGCCTCTTTTCTTCACTGGGACACAGTTCGAACCCTCTGTAAATAAACCCTTTTTTGTTGCCTGTTACTCGGTTGTTGTTCGTTCAATTCATTTCGTGCGATAAATGTAAGGAAGGGACCTACACCCCCTTCCATAACAGATATTTCTCAAACATGGACTATTACATTTCTTTGGAATAGTATGGAAGATGGATAACGTATTAGACACAAAATACAAACGTGTTATTTATAATACAAAGTAGAATAAAGCTCTTATTACAAATGTTTTTTTACAAGCATTTATTTATTAAAAAAAAAGAAAAACATACAATTTAGGTTACGGGAAACCCTGATAAACCTGGAGCCCATGGTGCTATGGAGAGGAAAGTATCTCATGAATTTTTTCACCTCTAAAACAAAGCTTTTCTCCTTTCATCACCAATGCTCGGATCCTCGTTTTGCCTCAGTTCAAATGAATGGCTCTCTCCTTGACGAAGCATTTTGCCTTGGTAAGCTCCTAGGAATTACTTTCACTCCGGACCTAAAATGGAAGTCTTGCATCAAATCTATCGCTGTGGTCGTTGGAAAATTGGTTGGATCATTCTACCGCTCCGGGAAGTCCTTGACTGGTGACGCAATAATCATAGGTGCTTCTCTATTCATTTTTATTTTAGAAGAGTCAGTTAAAAGGGGAGATAATTCAAATTGTTTTGATTTTGTTGTAACCATACCCCATAAGGAAACTCGAGAGAATTAGCAAGAAAATAAATTTAAAAAGGGTACTTATGCAGTTTACGGACCGGGCTGAATTAATAACGTTATAATTTAGAAAGTTATTCTTAACATGGAGAGGTGGGGGTGATTAACTATTCTGTACTTTCACCTAACAATTTAATAAACAGGAGACGAGTGCGAGGAGAACGACAAGACGGGTTCGAAGAGAATGGCAAGCAGGTCAGCAGTGAATAGTCTCGATAGCAGATAAGCCCGAGTCGACGACAGTGACTGATCACGTCGGGTTGATCGACGAGAGAGCTTAGTAAAGTTTTAGCTGATATCCTGGACTTCGGAGGTGGGAGGCTTATCTCAGACTAATGACGAGATACCAGCGACACACAAACACCCGTGTTCAACAAGTCATGGTTACACAATGTATATATCTGTGTTTAAGAGTTGTTACTAACTTTGTATGCAAATGTTGAGCAATGGCTTCACGAGCTCAGCGATCGGCAATACTAGAATCGACACGGCCAGAGTAAGACGATGGTGAAGAAGAAAAGCAACAGCACATTGCGTTTTGGGGGTCGGCGGTCATTGACGGGCCGGCAAGGTTATACACTCATCTAGCTACTATCACTGCTAAAAAAACATCCCTTTTCTTTCTGTGTTTCTAAGACCAAACAGAATTTCCATGAACAGAGTTTCTTTCCAAGAACTTCCCATGCTTCATGGTCGTCCTCAACTTCAATGTCAACAAATACTTGTTGAGTCGTCCTCTTCAGTAACCAAATAAGCCCTTTTCATGCATTGCTTTCAATCCTCTCATAGTATTATTCTACATCCAATTGAACATCTCATTATCCTTGAGTGGCATTTGGGTCTTGATAAGCAGCGACTCTTTGATATATAAAAATACTATACTAATTTACCTATCATAGTTTGTTTTCAATTCGCTCATTTTCGCGTTGCTTTTTTTCTTCGTTCATTCTTCTGCTGGTTTCTCATCGGTACTCACTGTTTTTTGTTGTTTTTTTTCCAATTTTTCTATCGAACGTATTTACGGACACATGTCTTATTTAAATCTATATTCAATATTCTACACCCATATCTCTATTGTCATCATATGTTATTTGGTTCATCCGTGACAATATAAGTCTCATTTTCGTAAATCAATCCTTCTAGGATTATTGATGCTATTTTATTTTTAATACCGATCTTCTATTATAATATTAAAGTGTATTTAATCAACGTTTATTTCCCTAAGGCCCTTTTCCTTACATATTTTAACCTCACAAAATACATATTAAAATATTCCCTAGTTTTGAGAGTCGAGTTATGTTTTTAAAAACTTCTATTTTAATTGTTCTAATTTAGCCGTAATTTGTAATTAACTCAGCAAGTTATCAATCTCTTATTAAGTTTCTGGCTATCACTTTCATCTTCTCTCACTTGTTTGAGGCCATGCTCTTATTTTATATAGTATCTATCACTCTCGATACCGTCTCTCTCTCTCTATATATATATATATTTATTAAGAGTCAAAAGCAATACCTTCCATCTTTTTCTATATAGACGAAGATAGACAGCGATAAAGTAAGAGGGCGGCGACGGCGAAGGTGTCGAGTACTGCAACCGAAAACCAAGATAGGAATAGTCCATTGTAAACAGAATGACATCTCAACGCAAGTAGTAATACTATTTGACCTGTAGCTGGAGAAAGAGAGAAGAAAGAGAAGGGGAGAGGGGCGGAGTGGAGAGCAATATAGTGGACAGAAAGGTTCTAATTTGGGATATTGTCTTTTTATTTGTTTTAAATTTAACTGGCTTTCTAAACTATAACCCGAGCCAAATGGCTGGCCGTTTTTTAATAGTATTTTTTATATTTTTCTTACCTTTCCGTTTTTGCTGGAGATGGGGCATCTAACCAGACATTCACCGGCTATTTCAGACACTACAGCCTAGAGATCTTTTTAAGATTCTAACCGTCTCTTTAAGTGCAATTGTTTGTATTTCTCTTGCACTCGGTTCACCGGGTATACTCGCCAGATAGCTTTTGAAATTCTTTTTCATTAGTCCTGTTGCTTCTATAATTACTGGTATGATGGAGATTTTCCTAAGATTCCAGTTTCTTTTCATGTCTTGGTATTTCGTAATCTTTTCCCTTTCAGCTCTGTTTAATCCTGCATCATTAGGGACACTGACTTCAACAGTATGAAGTTTAAAGTGTCATTCATAATACCTTACCAGTTAACATACAAAATAATTCATTTAA
>OY744538.1:27736625-27959125 GCA_963556195.1 Sepiola atlantica
TAATTACGTTGAAACAACGATTGTTCTGTCTCATGCAGAATAGACTCCCTAGCATTTATCTCTCTTTACGGGCCCTCTCTTTTAGGGGATTTACACAAACTTGTCACTGGCGAGATTCTTTCGGTGCTGTCCCCTGCTCTCTGTAGCCATCTACTTCGCAACCCTCATGGAGAGTTTTTTCTATCTCTTTAAATATCCCAACATTTTAAGCATCGCCGGTAAGAATTATTGCTTTTCTTCTCTCTAAAAATAGGCTTAAATAGTGCTACTATTATTTTTTGTATTATTTCTTTTATCTACGAACTTTGTTTACCTTTGTCTCCACGTGTTCACCTATATTTCTCGTCGTTCGTAACTCGTCTATCTCCAAGCATAATTTGCATTTTTTCCCCTTACTAGCATTATTTTTATGCTAAAAATATTTTCTTTTCTGTAATTGTATTAAGCTTGCGGCTTGCTTTATATCTTAGTGTTGTGGGGTACAAATCACCCCTATTGGAGAACCGATGGTATCAACCAGGTATAATAAATACCACTGGTTGCAGAGACTCAGAAGAGACTTTCATACCATGTTTTACCGCATGTTATGAACCCGTTCATCTCCTACCACATTAGTGGCGTTCTGTATTGCTTTATGATAACTACATTGTTATATTTTTACCCTGTCACTATTTGTGGTTTATTTCTTTGTGACTCCTAGCACGGGTCTACAACACTTAGTAAACTCCTCGTTTCTGTCTTGTCTTCATTTTGTATTTACGTGTTTCTGAAATAATGTTGTTTATTATTCCTTTTTAGTTTTACCTTTGAAGGTGAACAATAAACGAATCTAAAATATACCATGCCTCAGAGTCTTGATTTTCGACAAGAGTTTATTCTAGCTGTCCAAGGTTTGCACGTTTCTACGAAACATACGAATCCCGGAGACAGCATAACGGTTCTTGTTAGATCACCGAAGTTAAACGACGTGGAGCCCTGCCTGTGTCAGATGGGTAATCATGTATGTGGGGGAACGGCGAAAAAAAAATTACATCCCTGAAGCAAGTACTTCAATACAACCTGCTCACAACGCATGCATTGACACAACGCCGATAATCGCTCACCTGGGCAGAAGTTCTGTACTCAACCATGTGGCGAAGCTCCCTGGAAAGAGTATGTACTTCGTTTTCGTTAACGTATGAAATAGAAAGAGAAAGAAAGAAACGCTCCGTGTCACGTTTTCTTAACATTAGTTGGTTGCTTGTTTTGTTTTACGGCATATCAACGCTTTTCGGGTTATTTAATGCTGAATCAGATCATTTTGGTAAAAGATTTTATGTTCCAAGTTCTTTATATCTTCCAATATTTATTCATGATGTTTGATTTGGTTGTTTTGTTTTACGTGATATCAACCCTTTTCCAGGTTGTTTAATGCGGAATCAGGTAATTTTGGTAAAAGTTTTTTATGCTTCAAGTTCTTTATATTTTCAAATATTTATTCACGGTCTTTGTTTTCGTTGTTTTGTAGAGGAAAATGTTGTTTTTGTTTCTAGCTTTGCGGAACATGATTGATTTGTGCAAAGGAAAAGGAAAAAATCAATAACATCAATGTTTGGTGCCTTTGAAGTCAGGAAGTCGGTATCTTCAGACAGCCTGATCTGGTAGCTCTTAACGTACACAGAACATATTAAAAGTAATATTTCATTCATCATGTGAGAAAAGAAGAAATTTTCGCTATTTTCTTCTTTCTTAATTTAAAACCTTTTTTTTTTTTTGCTTTGTTTTGTATTCAATGTATTGGGTTGCAGATAAGATCAACTATCCGTGTTTTATTTACTCCACCCCAGGAGTTAGGCACAAGGCCAGTTTTATCTTACTCCCACAAGTAAGATGTGACCCAAGATCGGGCCGAGAAAGTGGGGTTTGAAAAGCCAGCGCTCGAGAGGTGAGCACTCTGGCCATTTAAAAATTGCCTGCGCAGCCCCGTCGGCATTCCCCGGTAGGGGCGCCTCAGACAGTAAGCAATAAACTTACTCCTCCCCAAAGAGGGGAGGCAAAGCCTGGGAGGGTGGACCTCCTAGAACTGCACAGGACAGGCGTGCAGTATCCATCGGAACAGATACTACACTTTGATCTTAGCCAAAAGGCCAAGATCCGTGTTTTATTTACTCCTCCCCAGGAGTTAGGCACAAGGCCAGTTTTATCTTACTCCCACAAGTAAGATGTGACCCAAGATCGGGTCGAGAAAGTGGAGTTTGAAAAGCCAGCGCTCGAAAGGTGAGCACTCTGGCCATTTAAAAATTGCCTGGGCAGCCCCGTCGGCATTCCCCGGTAGGGGCGCCTCAGACAGTAAGCAATAAACTTACTCCTCCCCAAAGAGGGGAGGCAAAGCCTGGGAGGGTGGACCTCCTAGAACTGCACAGGACAGGCGTGCAGTATCCATCGGAACAGATACTACACTTTAAGGCCAAGATCCGTGTTTTATTTACTCCTCCCCAGGAGTTAGGCACAAGGCCAGTTTTATCTTACTCCCACAAGTAAGATGTGACCCAAGATCGGGTCGAGAAAGTGGGGTTTGAAAAGCCAGCGCTCGAGAGGTGAGCACTCTGGCCATTTAAAAATTGCCTGGGCAGCCCCGTCGGCATTCCCCGGTAGGGGCGCCTCAGACAGTAAGCAATAAACTTACTCCTCCCCAAAGAGGGGAGGCAAAGCCTGGGAGGGTGGACCTCCTAGAACTGCACAGGACAGGCGTGCAGTATCCATCGGAACAGATACTACACTTTGAGGCCAAGATCCGTGTGCTCGAAAAGCAATTAATACAATTAGAAAGAAACCTACGCACTTGAATGAAATGTGGGTCATATCGACATTTGTTTATAGGTTTCAAATGAAAATAAAAGTAGAATATAGTGAACGCAATCGTAATAGATGGATCGTCCGAGAGAAAATGATAACGATTCGCACCACGTGACACAAACCGTTAATGGATTCTGTTCATTTCCCAGTAGTAAACAAATTCACTGCGACTAGATCAATTATTATTGAATTGATGGCACGATGGTTAAGTACCTGGGTGTGCCGGGTTCGAATCAGAAACACTTTCATCAAAACCACACCTGACCTTGTGTCTAACCTCTTGGAGAGGAGGTCAATAAAATACCTAAAAGGACCAAAAAATGTTGCGCACCCAATGATGTTCGAAATTAAGCAAAAGATGGTACTCTTATAGCTGACACACCATGTTTCCGTGACTTCGAATCGTCAACGATCGGGCAAGTCTCGGAATCGCCCGAGAGTCGACGGCACTATTAACCAAGCAGCCGATAACTTTTGGAAGAAATTAATCGCGTTTAATAAAAAAAAAAATGAATTTCTATAATCTATGTCAGCTTGTTGAATCTCTCGAAAGACTAATTGAGTTTTTTTTTTAATGTAAAAAAAAAGTTTTTAAAAAAGTAAAAAAAAACAAAAACAACACATATTTGCTTAACAAATCAAACAAAATCATCTTTTGAAACTTTCCGGTGCACAAACAAAAAAAACATTTTATTTAAAAATATTTGATTAACAATGGTTCCTTTGACAAAAAAACAAACAAAAATAAACATCTAATTAATAACAGTTGTTTAGCTATGCTTTGTTCGTTCTTTTTTTTTATATATGTATTTTATTTTATTTTTTTCGTCTTAAATTTAACGTTTGGCAGTTTTAGCATCGTCAACTCTTGGGCGCTTCCATAACCTGCCCGAACGTTGACGACATGGTGCGTCATCTATAAGAGTACCAATAGTAGTAGTAGTAGTAGTAATAATAATAATAATAATAATAATAATAATAATAATAATAATAATAATAATAATGATGATGATGATGATGATGATGATGATGATGATGATGATGATGATGATGATGATGATGACGACGACGACGACGACGACTACGACGACATACGGTTTGTTACAGGTTCACTAATAATAATTATGCTACTACTACTATTACTACTATTACTACTACTACTACTACTAATAATAATAATATGGAATAAACACCTGGTCAGTATCATTAATAAGATACTTTGGGCCATTCATAGGCTGGACTAAAGATCTCAGGCACCTTGACCAGAAGACTAGAAAATTAATGGCCATGCACAACGCACTACAGCCAAAAGACGATACGAACAGACACTACGTGAAAAGAAACGAAGGAAGAAGATGACTGGTAAGTATAGAAGACTGTGTGGAAGACACAAAAAAGGAACTGGAGAAATACATAACCCAGAACACATAAAGGCTGGTCACCGCAGCAAGAGACACAATCCCAAAGAACAACTCGGGAAGCACCGAAACCAGAAACAAAAGGACAAGAAAAGAAACGTGAGAAGAAAAACAACTACATGGACGTTTCATAAGAATAACAAGAAAAGAGACCCACCAACAATAATGGGCATGTCTAAGAAAAGGACACGTGAACAGAGAAACGGAACCTCTATTGACAGCGGAACAGAAAATTTAAATTAGGATAAACTACATTATATCTAAAATAGATAACACCTAGGAAAACAGTAAATGCAGATTGTGTGGACACAGAAACGAAACAGTAAATCATATAATAAGTTAATGCAGCAAACTAACACACGACTGCATGGGGAAAGTAGTACACTGGGAACTATGCAAACGACTGCATTTCGAACATGCGGACAAATGGTACTAACATAAACCAGAGACAGTACTGGTAAACGAAAACGACAAAATCCTCTGGGACATAAAGGTATAAACAGATAAACTCATACAAGCAAAGAGACCGAATGTCATAATAGTCACCAAGAAAGAAAAATCCTGCCAAGTTGTAGATTTTGCCGTTCTAGCAGACCACAGAGTGAATATCAAGGAGACGGAAAAACAAAGCAAATACACGGAACTTGCCAGATAATTGAAAGGGATATGGAGCGTAAAGAAAGCCAATATAATACCAATAATCGTAGGAGCACTAGGAACATTCCCACAAAATCTGAAAAAAGACTGAGAGAAATTAGAATCGAAGGAATCACTGAGACCATATAAAGGATGAGAATGATAAAAACAGCTGCAATCTTAAGGAAAATCCTCGAATGAGGAAACCAACCAGTATAAGCTACGAATGGTAACCAGTCACATGGAAGCTACAACAGAAAGAAAACAACACCACAGGAAGAACAACACCACAGGAAGAACACTACCACATGAACCTAAGGAAAAGAAACTGCAAGAAACTTCGTAAATCGACTGCCCCCCCCTACTAAATGATGGCACCAGCCTCGGTTGATACCTCACAAAATAGTCATGAAGGGTCAAGGAGGATGGGAAGACGGAGGAAGAAGAGCACTAACCAGACCTCCACTGGAAGATTGCGGAGAGTGCTGGGACCTTGGGGAGGCTTATTGCCACCCGGATCCTAGAGGAGACCAATGATCGTTACCAACGAGAAATGAATGGTAAGTGGCTGCTGCGATACCACAAAGTCATTTGCAATGGTTATCGGAAAGAGATGGAGAGTACTGGAAATCTGGGCAGGCTTGTTGTCACTCACACTCCAGGGAACACCACCGGTTATTATCAGTGAGAAATCGCTGACGATTTCATGTGTGAGAACTCCTAGCGAGTGCAAATAATGATAATGATATTAATGAAGAAACGAGTGCTAAGAACAGTGCGAAAAAATGGGGAGAAAACTAAGAGAAATTGGAATCAAAAAGAAAATTGACTCGATTCAGATAAACAGAAGAATAGACTTTTAATCAAAACAAAAAAATATATGAATTTATTGAAAAATGCAGACATTTAAATAAGCATCTCTTATGCAAAATGAAGCCTGGATAAATTATCTAGATAGATGAAACAAAAGTGGGGGTAGGTATATCTATCTATCTATCTATCTATCTATCTATCTATCTATCTATCTATCTATCTATCTAGAGAGAGAGAGAGAGAGAGAGAGAGAGAGACAGAGACAGAGACAGAGACAGAGACAGAGACAGAGACATATCTCTCTCTCTCTCTCTCTCTCTATATATATATATATATATATATATATATATATATATATAGAGAGAGAGAGAGAGAGAGAGAGAGAGAGAGAGAAATAAAGAAAGAAAGAAAAAGAACATACCAAAACTTTTTATATATTCATCAACGTTTCGTCTTTATTTAAAGATTTTCTCAAAACGACTGATTTTAAGAAATAACATAGAAGTACAATATTTGAAAATATATGGTGAATTTGTAACGCAAAAGACAATATAAACTTTTTTCACGCCATAAACGCACCACATATTTTCAGATATTCATAGAGAGAGAGAGAGAGAGAGAGAGAGAGAGGAGAGAGAGAGAGAGGGGGGGAGAGAAATCCAGGTAAAGTTTATATTCACAGGGTAAAAATCTGGAGAATCTTTACTGTTTTTATATAATAGTGCTCAATAGTAAATAGAGCTATTTTATTTTTTAACTCGATGATTGCGTATCCCTATGTAAATGCTATGTGTGTGCGTGTTCGCCTGTTAAATGTGTGTATTTTTGTTTCGGTTGCTGATTTCGTGAGACAGTGATATATGTAACTCCCTACAACACTTTAGTACGTCAGCCTTGCAACGTTTCTTGAAGACTGACAACTTTGCCAATTGAAACCGAAACCTTGAGATCTCCAGTCTGAAGGTTCTAACAACTGAATTAATTGAACTTTCTTAAAAATAGAGCTTAAAACATTACCATAACAAAATAATCATAGCTTTGGCGTGACGTCATAGATTTATTATTTACGTCATGTTTCAAAACATGAATTCAAACATGAGTGATAATAAAACATAAATGAATGGTTAAACATTATGAATAGCATTGAAAATTATTTTCATAGCCCAAAACAATTTATTTTGCTTCAACTATGTATTGTATGTAGATGTTTCACAATTATATAACCCTTCCAACCTAGCAAAAATTTTTGCTAGTATATGAAATAAATGAAAAATACAAAATCATAATTAAAAAGATGAGCAAGTAATCTATATATTAATACGATAGCGTGTGTGTTCGTGTGTCACGCTTCCGGCAAAAGCTCTGCGCATGCGTGCCGCACCTAGATTTAAAAAACATTCAAGTCGCTTTATTTTCAAAGTATTTTAAATTTTTTCCCTCTGGCGTAACTGTTAGCTACGTAGTATATTTTGACTTCGGCCCTACTGGTATATAGTTCGATCCCAACCAACCTCTAAGATTTTTTTTTCTACATTTTAAGGGGAAGGGGAAGAGAGGTAGGGAGGGGACGACCGGGAAGACACATATTAATACAATAACGTGTGTGATTTTGTGTGTCATGCTTACATCGAAAGCAACGACCTTCCGAATCTTTGTATGCTACTCACCTGGTTAAAAAGTACTTTTTTGTGTTGCTTTAAACTTAAAACTATTTTTTGTTTTTTATTTTGGCGTTTTTAAGGGCATTGTCTATTTAATTACGTTCTCTTGTTGTAGAGAGGGCCAGTATTATTATTATTTTTTTTTTGAACGGATGGCATATCAATTTTTTTTAGTAGATTGTACACGAGTTACCATTTTAAAAAATTATTTCACTCTTATCTAGAAGGGGGGCTCATAATAAAGGAAGCGTAACTAACAGATAGAGGGTGCTTTGTTACATTAGGACCCGCGCTAACTTTGACCCCGTCGTTAGAGTTAGGGTCAGTGAGGCAGACGATAACTTCGTCACTTTTTCAGTTTTATTTTCAAGAAATGATTTTTAAAAAAAAAACGTACACAACACGGTGTAAGTAAAAATAAAAATTTTAAAATTTTAAAATTCCGTGTAATTTACACGGGTCCCGCTAATCTCTATTAAATCGAGAATTAAAATCAAGATGAAAAACAAAGTTATGTACCTCTAACTTTGACGAGGAAAAAGATACGGTCGTAAAATATACTAAATGAAACAAATAAAAATTAATATTTATAAATGGATAAATTATGATAAAAAAATAAACCAACAAATTAAATAAAATTAAATTAAGATTTTCAGAAGACCGAGATAAATAAATAAAATGATATCACCGGATGACAAAAAGGGCGTACTGCGGAGTTAATACCTAAGAAGTAAAAAAAGGAGATTATAATCATAACAATTGGTATGTCTTCTAGTCAATATATAATAGTGAAAATAAGGTAAAACATTGAACATTGAAAATATCACTATCTAACAACACAGTATGTGCATATCAATTTTTTTTAGTAGATTGTACACGAGTTACCATTTAAAAAAATTATTTCACTCTTATCTAGAAGGGGGGGGCTCATAATAAAGGAAGCGTAACTAACAAATAGAGGGTGCTTTGTTACATTAGGACCCGCGCTAACTTTGACCCCGTCGTTAGAGTTAGGGTCAGTGAGGCAGACGATAACTTCGTCACTTTTTTCAGTTTTATTTTCAAGAAATGATTTTTTTAAAAAAACGTACACAACACGGTGTAAGTAAAAATAAAAATTTTAAAATTTTAAAATTCCGTGTAATTTACACGGGTCCCGCTAATCTCTATTAAATCGAGAATTAAAATCAAGATGAAAAACAAAGTTATGTACCTTAAACTTTGACGAGGAAAAAGATACGGTCGTAAAATATACGAAATGAAACAAATAAAAATTAATATTTATAAATGGATAAATTATGATTAAAAAATAAACCAACAAATTAAATAAAATTAAATTAAGATTTTCAGAAGACCGAGATAAATAAATAAAATTATATCACCGGATGACAAAAAAGGGCGTACTGCGGAGTTAATACCTAAGAAGTAAAAAAAGGAGATTATAATCATAACAATTGGTATGTCTTCTAGTCAATATATGAAAGTGAAAATAAGGTAAAACATTGAACATTGTGCATATACACCCCTTTTATTTTCATTTTACTTCAGTAAGTTCTCAGAAATCAAGGGGCCCCTTTTCTGGGGCTAACACTTGATTTCTATATGACATATATAGATATCCGAGTGTTCAATCAAGATTCTCCTCTACCTCTCAAACGTTGAGTGAAAAACACTAATTTTCCTCTCCTCAATTCGTCACTTAATTATGTTATAGCTTATCTTTATTGTTGTCTTTTCTGAATTTTGCTGAATTCCAAGACAATAATTCATCTGGTCTGGTGGAGTATCCAGCTAAGTGCTGTTATTTGAGGTAAAATCACTAGGAGAAGGTTCACCATTCCTCGTATCAGCAAGTATATAACCGTGTCGATGGGGATCTTATTTGGGCTTCGAATACTATGTTGTATTAATATTTGGTCAGGGTTTACTTTTAGGGTGAAGTATCCTTATGTCAGGTTGTCCTGACAAACCCTCAAACAGAGAGACCAAAGACACTCGAGGATGGTATCTAGTAGGTAATTCAAACTCTCCATAATTCAAATTATACATAAATATATACACGCATATGCGCACGAAATACACGCACCATGAATACATATATAGACTCCTCGATATATTTACATCAATTGTTACGTACATATACCCATACATACGTGCACGTATGCACAATGTATAGGAAACAGCAAACGTATCCACATATGGGCATATACTCAAACGTGTGCGTACTTTTCCGGGGGCGGGGGGTGCTTCTGCAGTATAGGCACCAGGGGGCGCTTCTAAAGTATAGGACCAAGGGCTACTGCAGTATAGGGACCAGGGGTGCTTCTACAGTATAGGGACCAGGGGTGCTTCTACAGTATAGAACCCAGCCCCTGGGGTGCTTTTACAGTATATGACCCGGAGGCTTCTGCGGTACAGGGACCTGGGGGTGCTTCTGCAGTATAGCCACCGGATGCTTCTACAGTATAGGACCCAGCACTGAGGGTGCTTCTACAGTATAGGACCCAGCACCGGGGGGCTTCTTCAATATAGGACCCAAAGGCTTCGGCGTTGTCCGGGAGAAAAGTGCTCAATACCCTAGATAGAGCTGCTGTAGTGATAGATTTGTATAATATTTTAACATCATCTACGCTTCTTTTCGGACTATTGTGCAGATGAAAAGGAGGAGGAATCAGTAAGAGTGATTTTAGTGGTGGTGTTGATGCCTCCTTAATTTTCTAAGTACTCGGCGTTGTCCGGGAGAAAAGTGCTAAATGTCATAGATAGAACTACTGTAATGATAGGTTTGTATAATATTTTAACGCCATGTACGTTTCTCTTCGGACTATTGTGCAGATGAAAAGGAGGGGCGATCGGTAAGAGTGATTTTAGTAATGCTTTGGATGGCTTTCTTGATTTTCTAAAAGTGCTCAATATCCTATTTTGCTAGCGGAGAGGAGGGAGAGCCCCGGGCAACGCCTGGTACCCCTGCTAGTTTTATATAAATATTAGCGGCATTCACCCAGTGTTGCCCGTGTGGGAATATATTGCTGGTCGGACGGTTTCTAAGGAACAATAATTTAAAATATCGTCATGTTTATAGTTTTTGCCTCGAAAGAAAAGTTAAAAATGATATTTCCAATATGAGGTCAAGCAATAAAAACTGTCAGCGCAATGGTGTTCTTAAAAAACTTTAACAAATCGAACATAATAAAAGAACGAATTTCGTTTTTTATGTTCTAATTACTTTGTAGACCTAACAGATAATTGCCCCTAGTCACCTCAGAATGGACGTGTTCGAAGTCTTATTGTAAAAAAAAAAGAAATCCCTGTGCTAGTTAAGTTGTAAACGTAGGAGTTTCACATGTTGGCCGGTCATAATTCAGGAAAGGGACATTTTGTATTCAGCACCGTCCTCTTCCGGAAGACATGCGCACGAGGTAACTGTCGTGCATCTACACCGCCTGCTTGCCAAGATGCGGTTTTTTCGAATCAGTCAACATGGGAGTCAGACGTTTGTTCTGCTTGTGATGGACATTGGCTCTGGGGCAAGTAGCTTGGCAAAAATCGAGGTAAGCAACGCATAGTTCTCTAAACCTATTTGAATGTTTACTGTTTTATAATTTGCTTTGTTTTGTCTTAGAACATGTTTGTAAGACTTGTTTATTTTCATGTATTTCCAGTTTTACGGTGAAAAGATATTATAGTTCAGCGTTGGCCACGTGCGCGCAAATAAATACATATTCATCAGTATAATTCGTGTCCGAGATTTTGCTCCAGTTTGCTTGTTGTTACATAAGTATTACTTAAAAAAATGAACGCGTTCGAAGACTTTACCTGAAAAAAAAAAAAACTCCAGCTGTAAAACGGAAAATGGATTTTACCAATACTGTATAATTTCGTCTTTATTATTATTTTAAATCTTAAGCAATTAACTAAAAATAATTACTTAAATGTTTAAACCTATTTGTTAATACATTCTTTACCGAGATATTTGTTAAAATGTATTTCTGCTTAATGAAACGAAGAATTTAGTTTCTTTACGTTCTAATATATTTCAGTGGTGACGGTGCGGGGAGACCAATGGATAAGTAGCCACGACTAGCATGCGCCCGCTGCAAGGAAACAGTGGCTGCACGCGGGAGCGAACATGGAACCGTTTGATTTCGAGGCAAGGGACGTGATTATGCAAAATAAGCGCTTTCGAATATAGCTGAATAAAAGGAGTGAGATTTTTGCTCGATGATAAGATGGGTTCTTTTTACGGTTGTCGGTTTATCTTTGTTGTTGGTGAGAAGCAGAAAGAAAATGTACTGCTGTTGATACTAAGAGTGAACTTCTTTTTTGTTAGCGAAAAGAAGACAATAATCCGACACAAGTGTGTATTTTTTTTGAGAACCTAACCTATAATTTCCCCTAGTGGCCCCAGATAGAATCGAATGGCAATTTTAATGGTGTTTTTGTGTTATATTAATCAATATGTTAACAGTTAGAAATTTCAAATAAGTTCCAATAAGGGTTAATTTTTCAAGGAATTTAACATTCCTTGAAAAATTAACCCTTATTAGAACTTATTTGAAATTTCTAACTGTTAACATATTGATTAATATAACACAAAAACAGGCAAACATTGGCTTATATATATATATATATATATATATATATATATATATATATATATATATATAAGATAGAATTACACTACATACGTGACGAATCAGGCAAAAGCAGATCTTGTGCTTTTGCTGCAGATACGGTGGAGAATTTTCAAGTTTATATCTTTTTAAAATGAGAATTAATTTATGGAAATTGAACATTGTTCAAGATACATCAGGCAAGAACGATTTTAATTTGAAAACATACTTTCTTTAAATTCATTTAAGAACTATTGAATTTCCGGTCGACGTCTGTTACATCTTTTCCATTGAAGCGACCACAATAGCAGACATACGTCTATAAATATGAATTTGAGTAGATGCTTATTAGATGAAAAAATACATCTTGAAACACCTCCAGATGTGTCATCAGTGATGTGCTGGCTTTATCGCTCGTTTTTGGAAGGTGTTTTCGAAGTGTTTCTTTAAAAACACAAGACAAAAGGCGTGAACCGTTTGGTCAGCCATTGAGCTCCGTTTAGATTGTTTGAACCAGGAAAATGTGTGTTTGCGAAGCCAATTAAATTTTAAATGATATATGCAAAATCTAAAATTAGTTTGTCTGTCTCTCTCCGGCATGGACGACGAGTTAAAATTGTAAAAGGTATTACTACTGTTTTCCCCTCTCCGTTAATATAGAATGTGACATGATGAGGAAGAAAGAGTGTTAAATGACTCAACAAAATTGGTTACGTAAAAGTAAATCAATTAAGTATAAATTTTGTACATTTTTTAAAGGAGAAAACTTCTTTTCATAAATTTATCTAATTCTTAACTATTTAAGATGAATAGAAGCATAACTGACCTGTAAATAAATTTGAAAGCCTAATTCAACATATTATTTAATTTAACTGGTTATGGAGCATTTGAAAATAATTTCTTTCGAAGCAAAATATCAGTTTGGATAGCATCAATGCTACTATTATGTATTCGCTGGGGAAGAAGAGGAGGAGGAAGCAGAGCGATTGGAAATTGATTAACCTTTTTAATGAACGCAGAGAGTTCAAGAGAGGCCGAGTGAGTGCGAAAGAGAGACCCTATGAAATAAGAGTAAGGGGCAAAACAACATACAGTGAGTGATAGACATAACTTTAGAGAGAGAAGGGTAAATTTGTTAATTAGTTGCAAATCACAGCGAATTAGATGAATCAAAATGGATTTTAAAAAATAACCTAAGCATCGTGATATGCATTTTGTGTGATAAAAATATATAGGAAAAATATTTAAGGAAACAAACGTTGATTTGCTCAACTTTAGTATAATAATAGATACAAGCTTAACTAGTAATTTTGGTCTTGTTTTGAAAGGAAACAACGCCCCACTCCGGTAGCGACACGGCGGCCTAACACTTAGCAGACGGTTAGGAGAGCCCTACTAATCTATAGTTTGTTTTTCTTTCTTTTTTGAATATTTATAAATGTTGTCCCACTCCAGACGATGAATCTTTTTGTAAATAAAATCCTTTTGAAACAAATTGGGGATCATCTAAGTAAGATCAAGCCGCAGAGTGAATGTGGTATTTTGGTGAGAGCGTCTAGCGTAGGGTAAGCTCAAAAGTTTTTGTTTTTTTTACAATATTGGATGAGAATCGACCCCTCTCTCCTCCTAAACGATTCGAGCTTCATCCATGATGTTAAAGTTGAACTTTATGATTATTGTTTTTATTTAAAAAAAAAAAATACGATACTTATGCAGTTTATGAACCGGGCTGAAATAATAACGTTATAATTTAGAAACCCATACTTAACATGAGGAGGTAGGGAGGTTAATTAACTATTTTGTACTTTTACCGAACAATTTAATAAACAAAAGGTATCGTAAAAATTGAATTTAACTTGAAAATCGTATCTAAAAAAATAACCCGGTCCGTAAACTGCATAAGTACCCACAAAACTTGTTGTGAATGTATATTTTTTTCTTAAATAGAAAAACTAAATCTGATGTTATTAAATAATATTTTTGTACTTTAAGTCTACGGTTAGGAGAATCAGAGCTTGAATTAAGCGAAACCGTTGCGTTTTGCTAGAGGGATGCGCCCTACTGCGTGTAATTCTAGCATTTCTGTTAATGAAAAGGCCAATCATTTTTAATAGAATAGCCCGTGTCATATGATCGCGAATTCACTCAACTAAATTGTCAGCTCACATTTCATTCAGTCTGTTGTGTTTTATTGCCGTAAATACGCAATAAAGTGGACAACGATCGAAAAATCCTTTTTCAAACTGATGCATCAGGTGATTGTGTAAACAAAAGAATTAGTTTTGCTCAAGTCGAAAATTCGGAGACTTAAATACCGTAGAAATGTTGTTTTAATATCTAATGGACATTCTTTTAGATCTGTCCATGCATCCATGTCAGAGGTTCTGTCTGTCCGTTCTTTCGCCGGTCTGTCAGTTCGTCTGTCGGTCAGTCTCTCTGTCCGTTTCTCCGTCCGTTCTGTTTGTCGATCGATCCGTCTGTTTGTCCGTCCGTCTGTCGTCGTGCAGTCCGTTTATTTGTTGGTCCGTCCGCTCGTTCGTTAGTCCGTTCGTCGGTCAGTCCATCCGTTCATTCGTTCGTCCGTCCGTTTGTTGGTCGATCAGTCCGTTCGTCAATCGATCTGTCCGTCTCTCGTCGGTCCGTCCATCTGTCGTCGTGCTGTCTGTCTATTCGTTGGTCCGTCCGCTCATTTGTTAGTCCGTTCGTCGGCCGGTCTATCTGTTTATTCATTCGACCATTCGTTCGTTCGTTCGTTTATCGGTCAGTCTGTCCGTTTGTTTATAAGTTTCTTCATCGGTCGGTCGTCTATCCGTTCGCCCGTTTATTGGTCCGTCTGTCAATTCGTCGGTCTGCCCATCTGTCCGTTCGAAGGTAGGTCCACCTGTTCGTCCGTTCGTTTGTCACGCTTCAGTTTGAAATCTCATTTTCATTGTTAGACGGACGCATTGTATTTAACCTGCATCCAATCATATAATTAACAGAATCAACGCGTCATTAAGTCTGTCACGCTTAAGTTTGAAATAGCATTAAAAACCGATAAACGTGCAGATTGGATGGACATTAAACGTATCCGTTCTTGTTTGTTTCTAGAAAAAGACGAATAGAACTTCATCGAATAGCGCTGTACTACTGCATATATCCATTGTAAATCCTAACCCTAACCCTAACTCTCGCATATATCCATTGTAAATCCTAACCCTAACCCTAACTCTCGCATATATCCATTGCACATCCTAACCCTAACCCTAACCCTAACTCTCGCATATATCCATTGCACATCCTAACCCTAACCCTACCTCTCGCATATATCCATTGCACATCCTAACCCTAACCCTACCTCTCGCATATATCCATTGCACATCTTAACCCTAACCCTAACTCTCGCATATATTCATTGCACATCCTAACCCTAACTTTCGCATATATCCATTGCACATCCTAACCCTAACCCTACCTCTCGCATATATCCATTTCACATCCTAACCCTAACCCTACCTCTCGCATAGATCCATTGCACATCCTCACCCTAACCCTACCTCCTGCATATATCCATTGCACATCCTAACCCTACCTCTCGCATATATACATTGCACATCCTAATCCTAACCCTACCTCTCGCATATATCCATTGCACATCCTAACCCTACCTCTCACATATATCCATTGCACATCTTAACCCTAACCCTAACTCTCGCATATATCCATTGCACATCTTAACCCTAACCCTAACTCTCGCATATATCCATTGCACATCCTAACCCTACCTCTCACATATATCCATTGCACATCTTAACCCTAACCCTAACTCTCGCATATATTCATTGCACATCTTAACCCTAACCCTACCTCTCGCATATATCCATTGCACATCGTAACCCTAACCCTACCTCTCGCATATATCCATTGCACATCCTCACCCTAACCCTACCTCTCGCATATATCCATTGCACATCCTAACCCTAACCCTACCTCTCGCATATATCCATTGCACATCCTCACCCTAACCCTACCTCTCGCATATATCCATTGCACATCCTAACCCTACCTCTCGCATATATACATTGCACATCCTAATCCTAACCCTACCTCTCGCATATATCCATTGCACATCCTAACCCTACCTCTCACATATATCCATTGCACATCTTAACCCTAACTCTCGCATATATTCATTGCACATCCTAACCCTAACTCTCGCATATATCCATTGTAAATCCTAACCCTAACCCTAACTCTCGCATATATCCATTGCACATCCTAACCCTAACCCTAACCCTAACTCTCGCATATATCCATTGCACATCCTAACCCTAACCCTACCTCTCGCATATATCCATTGCACATCCTAACCCTAACCCTACCTCTAGCATATATCCATTGCACATCTTAACCCTAACCCTAACTCTCGCATATATTCATTGCACATCCTAACCCTAACTTTCGCATATATCCATTGCACATCCTAACCCTAACCCTACCTCTCGCATATATCCATTTCACATCCTAACCCTAACCCTACCTCTCGCATAGATCCATTGCACATCCTCACCCTAACCCTACCTCCTGCATATATCCATTGCACATCCTAACCCTACCTCTCGCATATATACATTGCACATCCTAATCCTAACCCTACCTCTCGCATATATCCATTGCACATCCTAACCCTACCTCTCACATATATCCATTGCACATCTTAACCCTAACCCTAACTCTCGCATATATTCATTGCACATCTTAACCCTAACCCTACCTCTCGCATATATCCATTGCACATCGTAACCCTAACCCTACCCTTCGCATATATCCATTGCACATCCTCACCCTAACCTTACCTCTCGCATATATCCATTGCACATCCTAACCCTAACCCTACCTCTCGCATATATCCATTGCACATCCTCACCCTAACCCTACCTCTCGCATATATCCATTGCACATCCTAACCCTACCTCTCGCATATATACATTGCACATCCTAATCCTAACCCTACCTCTCGCATATATCCATTGCACATCCTAACCCTACCTCTCACATATATCCATTGCACATCTTAACCCTAACCCTAACTCTCGCATATATCCATTGCACATCTTAACTCTAACCCTAACTCTCGCATATATCCATTGCACATCCTAACCCTACCTCTCACATATATCCATTGCACATCTTAACCCTAACCCTAACTCTCGCATATATTCATTGCACATCTTAACCCTAACCCTACCTCTCGCATATATCCATTGCACATCGTAACCCTTACCCTACCTCTCGCATATATCCATTGCACATCCTCACCCTAACCCTACCTCTCGCATATATCCATTGCACATCCTAACCCTAACCCTACCTCTCGCATATATCCATTGCACATCCTCACCCTAACCCTACCTCTCGCATATATCCATTGCACATCCTAACCCTACCTCTCGCATATATACATTGCACATCCTAATCCTAACCCTACCTCTCGCATATATCCATTGCACATCCTAACCCTACCTCTCACATATATCCATTGCACATCTTAACCCTAACTCTCGCATATATTCATTGCACATCCTAACCCTAACTCTCGCATATATCCATTGCACATCCTAACCCTAACCCGACCTCTCGCATATATCCATTGCACATCCTAACCCTAACCCGACCTCTCGCATATATCCATTGCACATCCTAACCCTAACCCTACCTCTCGCATATATCCATTGCACATCCTAACCCTAACCCTAACTCTCGCATATATCCATTGCACATCCTAACCCTAACCCTAACTCTCGCATATATCTATTCCACATGTTAACCCTAACCTTAATCCGTTCTACAGTCTGGACTAAATGTGAAACTGATAAACAAAAAAAAAAAGATTTAGATCTCTAAAAAAAAAATTAATAAAATTATATTTTCTTGATGCATCCACAATGTTCTCGCCGTTGTCCGGCTTATCATGTTTACATTTAAAGTAATATTTGCCTCAGTCTGTCACGCTTAAGTTTGAAATAGCATTATAGATCAATCCACGCATCTCTATAACATGATTTGTTGAGCAGTCTGTCACGCTGAAGTTGTAAATATAATTTACACGGGCACACATCTTAAAAATAAAGGAGAGTAGAAAGTGTACCTTGGGTTTACTTTTGGTAGACTCATAACTCTTGCTTCTCTTCTTTTGTCATTTAGTCCTCACATTCCATGATCGCTGTTTCTGCCAAAGGGGGAAGAATTGCTGTTTTATGGGTAGGAATATATCCAGCACTTATCGTTGGATGTTTTTGACCTTGAAGTAGTATTTTTTTAGCTTCATACATCAAGTGGCTTAATACCTTGTCTGGAGCGATTTACATAAAGAATAAAAATGTTTTTTTTAATATCCTATTTTTTAAAATGGAACTTAGAACCACGTAAAAAAACGTGCAGTATCACAACAGCCGTTTACCATTGATTTCTCGCTGGTAATGACCATTGGTCTTCTCTGGGATTTGGGTGGCAATAAGCCTCCCCAAGGTCCCCGCAGTCTCTGCACTTCCAGTGGAGGTCTGGTTTGTGCTGTCCCTCCTCGGTCTTCTCATCCTCCTTGACCCTATGCAAATATTTTGTGTGGTGTCAGCCTAGGCTGGTACAAATTTTTTTTGGGGGGGGGGGGCTGATTATTTTTTATTTATTTATTTATTGGGGTGGGTGGGGGTTAGCTTATGGTGTTTCTTGCTATTTCTGTTCATTGATCCATTTTTGTGTTGTGTCAGTTGAGGCCGTTGTAATTTATTGGAGGAGGGAGAGGTTATTAAGTGATATTTCTTGCATTTTCTGTTTGTTTGTGGTGTGTTCTTTCATTAGTTTTTGTGTTCTTCCTGTGTTAGATTTTGTATGATCCTTCGTAGCTTATGCGGGTTAGTTTCCGCATTCAATGATTTTTCTTAAGATTGTAGCTGTTTTGATCATTGCTGTCCTTTGTATAGTTCCAATGATACCTTTGATCCCAGTTTCTCCCAGTCTTTTTTCCAGGTATTTGGGGATTGTTTCTAGTGCTCCTACGATTATTGGTATTATACTGACTTTCTTCATGCTCCATATTCCTTTCAGTTCTCTGGCTAGTTCTGTGTATTTGCTTCGTTTTTCCGTTTCTTTGCTTTTCACTCTGTTGTCTGCTGGAACGGCGAAGTCTACGATTTTGCATGATTATTATCATCATCATCATCATCATCATCATTATTATTATTATTGTTATCCCATTTTTGACGCCTTTCTTTTTAATTATATCTTCAATTCAAATCTTCAAAAATTACACCGAATATTTACACTATTAATACAATATTAATGTAGATATCAAATTTTGTTAAATATTTCATCTGATAGTTCGCAAAAATGTTCTAGTCCTTGTTTCTGAATTAATCTAGTTCCACGTTAAAATATTCTACGCTATTATTGTTCTAAATCGGATCTGTCAAGTTGTTTCAAAAAATATTTGTCTATTGGGGAGATATTAATGACCATTAACAACGGCAAATATTTAAAATATTAATTTGGTAATTCTACAAGCAATAATCGGCCTGGTAGTTGGTGACTTCATATGTTTCCATTACCTTTAATTATCAAGATAGACGAGGTCTCATATGACTACCTGTCTAGCCAACTTTCTCAACTGATGACTGTTTAAAAAAAACACTCATTAATTAAACACGTGATCTTCTTCGGCCAATCACAGCTTTGTATTACTGGGTTATACTTTACTATCTAAGAATTGGATTGTAAAGTAGCTTATTTTTAAAATGCAATTTTATTCAATCGTTTCATTGAATGAATATAGTTTTTTTAAATATTTATTTAAAAGCGTTTATGCTAATATTGATAAAGAATGTTTGCGTGTGTTTTAAAATAGAATAGTACTTTAGTTTGAACGTACTAAAATATTAGCTTTTCTTTAAAAGAGAAATCAGAATAAAGCGAAGAGAAAATTATGATTGTTTATCGTACATGGTGGGGCATGAAGACATTTAGAACGAGCACTGTGCGGACTGTGGTGACAGTTTGTTTCTTTGTTAAGTGAGTCGGACTTCTACATAGTGTTCACGAAGATCCTGCCTCAGGATTGCCTGGTCTGCATGAAGTTCCTCTCGTTGGTCGCAGCTATTCGTTAATCTACAGGATTGCATGGTTTTACCTTCGACACTGAAGGCAGCAAGGTCTAGCGGTTGCATGCGAAGTCGGGGAAGGTTTGGTTCAGAACATGTAACATGTCCGAACGCTGCCGACGCGAAGTTCACGAAAAGTGGTTCATATTCGATACAAGTACCAAAAATTGAAGTTGAGTTGAACGAAAAAATAATGTGCCCATGTAATCAACCGTGTCACTTAGAATATCTATTCCATAATTCATAATTATCGGTCAATTAGTTTAAGGGTGAATCCTATACATAGCAATATATATATACGGTTTAGACAAAATAATAAAAACACCTTGAAATTTTAAATAAATTTATTTTAAAACGTAGTAAAACCCCAGTTTGGTAACTGATAACTGATTGAATGCGGCATGAAATTGATTCATACAACGCTTGAATGGTTTTTAGCGGAATTTTGCACCATTCTTCAGCTAAAACCACCCCTAGTTCTTGCAATGATGAGGGAGGGGGATATCGGTTTCTCACTTGGTTTTTTCTAAAATACACCACAAATGTTCAATAATATTTAGATCTGGAGATTGTGATGGCCAGAGATGTTCTACTTCATTTGAATGTTCTTCGTGACATTTAGTTATAACTTTTGTCGTGTGATTAGAAGCATTATTATCCTGAAAGATGGCACTCCCGTCTGGAAACAGTTCACTGGTCATAGTGTTACATTGATTGGTTTTAACATACATTGTAATGTCAGCATTGTCGAAGAAGAAGAGCTCTCGTCCGTTGATCCGAAACGGGGGCGATGTGCCGTTACTACCATTCGTGTTCAATTGTGCCGCCGCTGCTATGCTGACTATTCGTACTGCCTGTGCGTTCCTTCTCGCCGCCCATTGTCGCCGCCTGCAACTATTCGTACTAACCTTTCTCGTTGTTGTCGCTTGCTTTGTCGGACTGCTATCGTCTCTTCATACCGGCGGTTTCCCTCGCAAGTTGAAATCAATCTTTTGCTTTAATAAAGTACAACAAAGCTTTTACTGTTTTTTTTTATTCGAGCCATTTTTTTATTTACTAGCTAATTGACGACAATGAGCGATCGTTGTTTAAGAGAGAGAGAGAGAGAGAGAGAGAGAGAGAGAGAGAGAGAGAGAGAGGTTACGCTAGTAATTTCTAAACTATTTAGTCGCTTGTACAGGGAGGGAAATTGGAGATTCATTCTGTGGCTCTTATATTGGGATTCAGAATCCCTTAAGCTTGTAACAACTACATTTTATCGTTCGAATCTCTCTCGTCGGCTTCCAATCGAGAACTGTTCAAATCTCAATTTAGTTTTCTCACAGCGAAAAACTCTGACGTCACGAAACCTCGTGATCACGCCCGCCAGGTGTGACCTAAACTCTTGACCTCAAGGTCCCGTCACTGTCACCCGAACCGTGAGAACAACATTGCACTAATGTTGCAGGCGGTGACTATCCAACAATAGGATGAACTTGGTCACCCAAAATTTTCAAATAATCTTGGCTATTGATTCTTCCATGGAAATAAACTATAGGACAAGCGGATTTCCAATATATAGCCCCCCAAATAATTACCGATCCACCTCCATGTCTAACAGTTGTAAGAAGACAGTCTGCATTCAATGCTTCTTTCAGCTGTCTCCAGAGGTTGTGAATAGAGTAAAGGATGATTCTTCGGAGCAAATGACAATCTTCAACTGCTCTGGGGACCAATTTTTGACGTTTCTACACAACTCTAAAGGTTTTTTCAACATTTGTGTTCGGAAGCAGTGGTTTTCAGATGGACGCCCTCCCATCAAATCCAGCCTTGTGAAGCTCTCGGCGAACAGGTTTTGTTGAAACGGTATTATCCAGATAGTTGTTAAGCTCTGCTGCAATTTTGGTGGTGGATTTGTGCTCTTTCTTCACAACCCTTACAAGAGCTCTACGGTCTCTTTCAGACAGCTTCGGTTTTCTTCCAGAATCTTATTTAGAGGAGGATGTTTGACCTTCTTTTTCATAGGCGGTAATCACCTTCGAGACAGTTCCTCTCGATACGGCCACCATCACAGCCACTTCCGTTACAGTAGCACCTGCCATATGGGCACCAACAATCTGCCCTCTTTGGAAATCTGATAGATCTATCATTTAAATTATTCTTTACTAATATGCACTATCTTAAATAAAAAATAATTTTAACCAATTAATTCAGGACAAAAATAATCACAAATTAAAAAAAATTAAACCAACATTTTGGTAATTTAAAAATTTTTTGTAGGTGTTTTAAAATTGATGCAAAATTCACAAGGTGTTTCCATTATTTTGTCCAACCCCTGTATATGAACATATACACATACCTTACTTTATATAGAGAAAGGACTAGTAAAATACCCACCCCAGGACAGGTATAAGAAATAAATATACTCTTTTTTTCTTTTTTTTTGGGGGGGGGGAGGGGTATGGTACGGTTTCAGTGGAACTCCCTCTTAAATGGTAAATTTTACAAAAATATAACAATATACATACGTTACTCATTCTGTTGCCTAGGATATGTATTCCATAATTCATAATGATACGTTCAATAGTTTAAGATTTTACCAAGCGCATACATATTATTGACGCACATACACTGATTCTTTTTAAAATGTATTACTTAATATAACTTAAAATTTGATGTAGAGCAATTCTTTTCTCTATTATTTTTTTGTATCTAGATTATTTAAAAAGTTTTTTTTTGGAATGAGTGCGAGTTGTGGTGGGCACATCCCCTAAATGGTAAAGTTTTAAAAAAATAATGTGCCCATGTTACTTACCGTGTTGCCTAGAATATATATGCCAAAATTCATAATGATCCGTTCGTTAGTTTAGGAGATTACTCCGTATATATATATATATATATATATATATATATATATATATATATATATATATATATAATACGCATACCTAACTTTATATATAGAGATATATAATGTGAAAAATGATGTTTTAAACAAACTCTACGTCATCATGTAAAAAATAAAATGAACACGGCTTTTACAAAAAGAAACTCATAATACGCATCCATTGTGTTTCCATTTCAAATCATTTTACAAACCAGTCTACCGCGACTAGATTTCGCTATTTACAGACAGTATACAATTTTAACTCATGTAAGCATCTATAAATATAATTACTTTCAACTCTATTTTAATTGATTCTATAGATATTTGAACTATTTAGTTCTTACTCTTTCAATTTTATATCAAGGTTCTTTTGTAGCAAATGTTGAGCTCTGAATATTGTTAGGTTAGTTAAAATTGAGAAAAGATTTGTAAAATAATTATTTAGATATTTCCATTAACTTGTGATTGGAAGGACAAACTTTTCTTTAACATTTTTTAAAATCAGTTTTGTAATATATATATATATTTTTTTGTCAGCCTAACGTTAAGCCCCTACTTCAAGGTAAAAGCTAGAGTGGAGGAAATATGACCCTTGGCGCTTTGGTTCTTCCGCCTGGATTTAGTTAAACTTTGCCTAAATCTTACATGGTTGAATTCGGTCCACCCGCGCAATTATCAGTATATTTAACCACAAAACCGTTTCGTTTCAGACGAATGCCTAACTGAAATGCTGGATATATTCCCAATGCTTCTACCGAGATAGTGCTATGTAAAATATGGATTTTCTTTGACACTGCCGGAAAAACCAAGATCAGAAGAAGCGAGCAGCCGATGAGGACCTGGTCTGGTCGGAAAGAGAGCAACATGCATCTACTTACCTCTGTCAGATTCCGAAAACGCTGCCCTCTCTGCTTAGTTAATTTGCATCCCTTTCACACATGATCTTAATAGTAAAGTATTAGTAAATGTAGCAGGTGTATACGTACTGGAATACGTCTTAAATAACATGTGACATACATACCTGCGTATGCTAATTCAACCGGGAGAAGAGCTATTAATGGAAAGTCAAAGTGAGGCTGACAAGCAAATAACTTCACACTCCACCACAGAACCATCGACCGTCCGATAGGCCGGTTCGTAACGGTAAGATTTCTTGCCTCGAGGAGAGCCGTGACCTTCGTAAACTAAGACCGGTGCACTAAAAAGTGACGTCATGCTATTAGGTAGCGTGCAAAATTAAATTAAAATTTATTTTCAGATCAACAAAACGTTTTATGTTATGCAGACTTGTTATTGTATAAAATGTTTAAAACTTTAAGGAAAACAAGCAAGTACTTGTCTTTTATTTAATATTTTCCCATGAAAGACAGATTTGTCATCCATCTTGAATTTTAGTCTAAACGATTTTCATTTTATAGTTTAAAATCACTATTAAAATTCCACCTTGAAAATGACACGTACAAAACCATGAACAAAAACATATTTCTTACATACCAAACAATTACTAGATCAAATGTAAAATCATTTAAGAGAAATTACCACCTTCAGATGTACACATGTAGTGTGTAACTGTTCACTTGGAAAAGTCTTGTTTATCTTCTTAGTACCGACCACTCTGACGTCAACAGAAAACGAGACTCAGTAAAATGGCCTTCTCTTTACGAGAGCACCCAGAACCTGCGGCTTTGTTCCAGACTGTAAACGAAAAATATAAAACAAATATGCCATTATGTTTCGGAATTTTTTACATAAGGATTGATAATTTGGATTATTCGGACTACTGTTCTCATCTTATATTTTATTCTCACAACGTTTCCACCACGTAACCTTCAATCTCTTTCGACCTCTTCTAATATATATATATATATATATATATATATATATATATATATATATATATATAATCAAATATGAAACTAAAAGTAAACTTTTAGTAGATAGAACCTAAAGTGAAATGGTTTAAGCTCAATATACGAGATAGAGCAATTATAAAGATAGAAGAAATAAGAGTGATAAACATGTACGAATGCCCAGATTTATTTCAAACTTCGATTGTTCAATGCAAGGTATATTCTGTAAGAAACTAATGTTTATTATTCTTTCCCTAAGCCAAGGCCTTTCAAAGATCGAAATCTTCGTTTTCATTGGACACTTTTTCAACGGACAATTACCATGTGGACAAACCACATATCTTTTTTATACGAACTCTTTTCACTCCATTTTTAATAATATTTTTTCAATTTTTTGAATTTGGCTTTTCCACAACCAACTTATCTATCTGTATATCTCCTCTGATGATAAGATTTCGATCTTTGAAAAGCTTTGGCTTAGGGAAAGAATAATAAACATTAGTTTATTACAGAATATACCTTGCATTGAACAGGGGTCAGGACAAACTTTTTAGGGGTCGGGCCAAAATTTTTTTTTCTTTGAACTTAAAATATTTCTCAGGGTTGTGGGAGCGTGAAAAAAAGTTGGGGGGGGGGCTGGAGAGATTAACGGGTCGGGGAAAATTTTAGGGGTCGGGCCAAATTTTTTTTTTTTTTAAATTAAAATATTTCTCAGGGTTGTGGGAGCGTGAAAAAAAAGTTGGGGGGGGGCCTGGAAAGATTAAGGGGTCGGGGAAAATTTTAGGGGTCGGGCCAAATTGTTTTTTGTTTTTTTTAAATTAAAATATTTATCAGGTTTGGGGGAGAGTAAAAAAAAAGTTGGGGGCGGGGCTGGAGAGATTAGGGGGTCTTGGAAATTTTTAGGGGTCGGGCCAAACTTTTTACGGTGTTGGACCAAATTATTTATAATTATTTTTTTTTAATTTAAAATATTTCTCAGGGTTGGGGGAGAGTAAAAAACACCCAGAGGGTGGGGTTAGCGAGATGGGGGTAGGGGGTCGGGGAAAATTTTAGGGGTCGGCCCAAAGTTTTTAGGGGGTTAGGTCAATTTTTTTTTAATTGAAATATTTCTCAGGGTTTGGTGAGAGTAAAAAAAATTGGTAGAGGTAAGGGTTGGAGAGAGTGAGGGGGGGGGGGGGTCGGGGAAAATCTTAGGGGTCGGGCCCAATTTTTTAAGGGGTCGGACCAAACTTTTTTTATTGACTTAAAATATTTCTTAGGTTTGGGAGTTGGGTGGGGGTGGAGGGTAAACATTTTTGGGGGGGTGGAGGGGTGGAGGGTAAACATTTTTTGTGGAGTGGGGCCAAATATTTTAGGGGTTCCGGCCAAATTATTATTATTTTTTTTAACTTAAAATATTTCTCAGGGTTGGGGAGAGTAAAAAAAATTGAGGGGTCGGGCTGGAGAGAATGGGGGTCGGGGAAAATTTGTTTAGGGGGTAGGGCCAAACTTTTTAGGGGCTCGGGCTAAATTTTTTTCTTTATTTTTGACTTAAAATATTTCTGAGGGTTGGGGAGAGTAAAAAATTGTTGGGGGAGGTTGAAGGTCGAGGGTAAAAAATTTGGGGGGGGGGGGGTCGGGGAAAATTCTTTGGGGGATGGGCCAAATTGTTTTATTTTTTAACCTAAAATATTTCTTAGGGTTGGGGGAGAGTAAAATCTTTTTTGGGGGGTGGGGCGAAGGGTAATAATTTTTTGGAGGGGTCGGGGATTTTTTTTTCCTGAACTTAAAAAGGGCTCATTAATATGAGTTCTTTTTATGATAGTGACACTACATAAATGACCTTGATTTTTTTTCTTGGATACGACAGGGGCGCATTAATATGAGTTATTTTTTTAGGATAGTGACAAAACATGAGCAAACACTATTATTTTTTTTACATGATAGGGGCGCATTAATATGAGTTCTTAGGTAGGTGAACTGGGCTGGAGATAGGTACATATATAATATGTGCACCGTTGCAGAGATAGGTAAGTATATAGTATGCACACAGAGGCGGCGATAGGTACAATATAGTATGCGCACTAGGGTGGCAATAGGTACGTGTATAGTAGTGCATAGGAGTGGAGATAGGTACGTATATAGCATGTGCACAGGGGCGGCAATAAGTATGTATATAGAATGCACACCAGGGCTGTGATAGGTATATATTTAGCATACGCTCCGGGGCGGCGATCGGTACGTATATAGCATGCGCACCAAAACGGCGATAGGTACATATTTAGCATTCGCTCCAGGCCGGTGATAGGTACATATTTAGCATTTGCACCGGGGCGGCGATAAGTACGTATTTAGCATTCGCACCGAGGCAGCGATAGGTACTTATGTAGTATGCATACAGGGGTGGCAATAGGCATTTATGTAGTATGCGCACAGGGGCGGCAATAGGTACTTATATAGTATCTACACCGTGGCCGCAATAGGTACGTATATAGTATGCGCACCGGGGCGGCGACAGGTACGTATTTAGTATGCACACCGGGGAAGAGCTATGTACCTATATAGTATGCACACCGGGGCGGAGATATGTACCTATATAGTATGCACACCGGAGCGGAGATATGTACCTATATAGAAGGCGCAGACAGTGGTGGTAATTTTATAGAAATATGTCATACTTTTGCCCTGGGCAGCGTAAGAGAAATGGTGGGGAAGGAACAGTTTTCGCAAAAGGCAAAATGAGTAAGTAGCGGTGAAATGGGGCGACCAGGGAAGAGAAAGGTAGAAAGATAAAGAGACGGCTATAGAGAGAGGGAGAGAAATAGAAGTTTGAATATAAAGATGTTACACACGCGATTTTTCTTCAATTATGATTTTATGACCCCGAGCAACGCCGGGTAGCCCCGCTAGTACATAAATAAAATATGAAACTAAAAGTATACTTTTAGTAGATAGAACCTATAGTGAAATGGTTTAAGCTCAATATACGAGATAGAGCAATTATAAATATAGATGAGGGAAGAGGGATAAATTTATTTCAACTTCGATTGTTCAATGCAAGGTGTACTCGGTAAAAACATGTTTATTATTCTTATAAAATCTTATCATCAGAGGAATTATACAGATAGAATAGTTGGCAGTGGAAAAGCCAAAATTCAAAATTTGAAAAAATATTAAGTAATGTGGAGTGAGAAAGTGCGTGTAAAAAGATATGGAGTCTGTTCAGTTGGTAAATGTCCGTTGATGAGTTGTCCAGTGAAAGAAGATTTACAGATGGAAAAGAAGGGTTTTCGTGAAGGCAGCATAGAAAAAGTTCAATAATGAAGTAAATCCAATAGAAAGTTGTTTAGTACAACCGTAGGTGGAACGCACTTATTCGGAAGTAATTTTGAGAATTCGGGCCATATTATATATATAATCATTATGAGAAAAAATCATCAAAAAGCATAACAACAAACAAAATATCGAAAATTAATGTAGTAAGGAATAATAACATTAATACCAACCCTAATTCAAATAATGCAATTGGCGCCAAATACTTGTAATTGTAATAATAAAATATTAAAAAATATATATCAAAAATAAAAATGTTCTCATCTTTTATAGTCTACCTAGCTATTTTTACAACTAAACAAAATCCAACAAAGAATCAATTTTATATAGGCATTGCCAGTAATACACTCAAAAGATATTCAATAACCACAACTTTTCCTTTAATAATAATTAATATAGGAACAAAACCTCACTTGCCAAACATTTGTGGCATTTTACCACAAATAATAAAACAATAGTTACGCGACATATTATTAGAAATAACTAGTACCTGAACACACCTTGTTATATTTGCCTAAATCTGAAACTTGTTATAATTAGGTTCAGTGACAGAGGTAAACTATTTAACAAAAAATCAGAAACCTTGATTAACTGTAGACATAACAAGTCACATACTCATATAATACCCCGAATCTATAAGACCTCTATTAAAAACAGATAAAATATTATTATGAATCGCAATAACCTTCAATTTACTCATCTAGAATTTCTATCCTACCTAGTAGTATAGACGCTGCCCCCGTCATACCACTTTTTTTCTGTGTGTTATATATTGTATTGATTTTGGTGAAAGGATGTGGGCTTGCGAAGGAATATTGAAAATTAAGACTCCCGAGAAACATCGGATAGATACAGCTAGTATATAATAAATAAATTCTCTGCAATAATTGATGAAAGATATCGATATTTATAGAGTTATAGTATTTAAAATTACACTAAGCAGAAATTTAGATTTAAAAAAAGATATAATAAAGTATAACGAAAACAAAATAATATCTAATTCTATGTTAATAAACATTTCAATCACCCCAGCTGTTTTAATCCACCTTATAATAGTGAAGTTAATATTTACCTCTCTCCCACCGTGGGAAGATATGACACAAGGTCGGAAAGTGAGGATTGAAAGCCAGCATCGTATAACGGATTGACAAAGTATTTTGGGGGGATAATAAATAAATATTTCCATAGAAATAATAAGCTATCTAAAATTATCAATAGAAATAATACCAAACTCGGTTATTGCTGTATAGGCAATAATAATAATGATAACAGTGGTAGTAACAATAACAATAAGATGGCTGTAGTGGTAGTATTAATAATGACATCCATATACCTGCCGCGATGTTGTCAAACTTATCAAGAACCTAGGCGCCAGCAAAGCAACGTTCTGACAACATTCTGGTTATAGTGCTAAAGAAAGCTGCAACCGAAACTACAAAGCAATGTAATCGTTGGTTAAATGAAAAATGCCTCTCATTAACTTAGAACACTTCGTCAGTCTGTCCAGTATTTACAACTACTGTAAATCGGTCCTCTGCGTCTCAGTACAGACCTACCAGTCTCCTGTGCGTCATGAGTAAGTTGCTTGTACCTGTGATATATCAAGCAATTTTCAGCAAAAACAATCTACTTAGTAACAATCCATATTGATTTCATACCGCAAGATAAAAAGCTGACGTGCTGACTGTAATATCGCACAGGATCAGTGAATCTAGCGATGGTGGGGGGCTTTTTTTCTAGGGCGACAACTCTTGATATCTCATAGGCCTTCGATAGGGTTTGGCACAAATGTTTACTTCACAAGCTTACTAGCTATGGAATATGTTGATGTGTGTTCTCAACCATCAAATCGTTTCTCTAGGATAGGTACACAAAGGTAGTCGTTGGTGGGCAGAAGTCAGAAGCACATAGCATCAATGCCGTCGTACCCCAAGGATGCATACTAGGCCTAACGCTCGTCCTGATATTCATCAATGATCTTCCAAATCATATTCTGAGATCATTCGTTGACATCTATGCAGACGACACAACAATCTATGGCAGCACTTCGAAGAGCATTGATGCTTTAAATTTTTCTGATTCTTTCTTTTCCGACCTGGAACGTGGTGAAATGGGGTAAAAAGTGGCCTGTCTCTTTTAATACATCTAAAACCAAGCTTCTCTCTTTTCATCACCATCTTTTGGATGATCCGCATTTTTCCCAAGTTGAAATGAATGGCTCCATCCTTGCTTTGATAAGCTCCTATGGCTAACTTTCACTCCAGACCTAAAATGGAAGGGTAAAAAACAGACCCATCGGAATTACCCGGTAGGGGCGCATCAGACGACTGCCAATACATCCCTTCCGAAAGAGGGGGTAATGCTTTATTCACATAAAAGTGTTGGCCCCCCTAGCGTACCAGACACAATAATTAGAATGCAATAAGCCCCTCCCCAAGGCTTGTATGACCTCCCTAAAATTATACTTATACAATTGGTCGTGATCCAAGCAATCCATAATACAGGCCTGTCAAAAATGCGACTGGGGTCCACGACTGGGAGCGGGCATGTGAAGACCAAAATTACTACTAAATAATCATTACAGAGAAAAGTTCCAGCAAGAAATTTCTTAGTAATGTCCAGTAATTAGATCTGTTACTAAGGTCGCAAGAAAAATGGTCGGATCTTTCTACACCCCAGAAAGTACTTAACTCCTGACAGAATCATCTATCTATACAAAAGCCAGATGGTCATAAGATGGAGTATTGCTCACAAAACACTCACTCTTGCCTTGACAGAGTACAGAATCAACTTCGAATCAAATCAAAGTTCATTTATTAATTAGAGAGTCCGTTAAATCCGAATTGAACAAAAATAAGATTGAATTGAGTCAGCAAACCCGGTCATAGGTTCCAACCCGAGCGAAAAAATAACTAAACTTCGTTCTTCCGCGATTCAACCAAATTTGATTTGGGTTGCCCAGATCAAGACTTTGGAATTTTAAGTGAGTTTATTGAACTTTCTATATTATTTTATTTGATTTATTTATCGTTGTAATAATTAACATAAACATTGGATACTTTTCACTTCATCGATTGTTGATGCATTTCGCGACTGGATAACTTTGTCAGCTCTTTCAATTTCTCGTATTTGGACTGGTACTCATCACCTGAATTAATCTTCAGTCAACCCTCTGGATGTCTTTCCTGATTATGTTTTTCAAATTGTATGACTTGGATAGATTATATAGATTTAACAAAAAAGTATGTTTTTTGGGTTGATATATTTGATGTTATATATTTTTATGTATTTTTGTATATATTTTTATATTTTTTCAAAGTTTAATTTTATTACCTGTAGTGGTATAACTGCAGTAATGGTCCTCTGAAGAGAAGAATTATCTTTGAAAACTCATGAGCTAAGGACTTTAAGATATTTTGCTTGAACTTTGAATTCTAATAAAATTTGATTGACATCTTATTTTATTACTTCATTTTATATTATAATATATATATATATATATATATATATATATATGCAAACATTATTAAAAATAACAGAATTCGTCTGTTTAATTATAATTTTTTTAATTTTTCAATTTTTTGATGGTCCTTTTTGTATTAAAATCCAAACAATTAATAAATGCTCCATAGGTTACACAGGTTTCACGAACGTTTTCGATTCTTCGTCGAATAATCCTAGAAATCTTTATATATTATATCCCAAAGAACACTTTGCAAATCTGTGTTTAGCTTCTCTATTATAAGGTGGACTGAACCAGATTAGTTTTCTGATATTTTTTTTATTAAATGTTAGTTTATCATTATAAAGAGTGGCCTCAACAAAACGGACCTGAACTTTTGATTAGCCCAATTTAGTGATTTACTGCAAAAATTAAATCAAATCTTGGTGATAACTAGTTTATTGTGTTTAAAACATCATATCAAAACACGAGAGTTTGGGGGCATTCTTTTATTCTAGAGCAGAAGTATTCGAGATGACCTCCATTTAGCACATAGTTGGTAGTTTAAAATGTGGGAGGAGTTTCTGCCGCACCCTGTATATAATTCTTTATTCATATGGTTTCAAGTTCTTCACGGAAACAACTGGTATTAGCGATAATTTAGATAGAACAAAAAATCACCTTGTATTCATGTTATAAGAAAAGTAACAGGTTAAATAATAAAATAAATATATATGAATATATTAGTTGCATTTATGCATCTATATGTATAACCGTAATTAGCTCTGAGTAGCCATATAAATTTTGAACGTAGCAAAATAAAGAATTAATAATTATGAATAATATAAATATACAAGTTGTACTAGTAAAACTGGTCGCATATTTTTTCTAGTATAAGTTCCGACCAGATTAACGCACATATTAACTAACGTTTCTTTTCTTTTAAAATAATGTTGTTACTGTTAAACGCGACTCTACATGACTGTCACTTTTCTTGACCTTCGGACTTGAATCAAAGTGTAAACCAATGAAATTATATTTTTATAAAATAATACTAGCTATTGAGGATATTTTAAGTGTATTAGCCCATAGAGTGAATGCGGTATTGTGGTGAGTGTTAAATAGAAAGTGATGATGGTCCTTTTTGGTCCTATATAAAAAAAAATGACAAAAAATGGACAAAAAAAAAATGAAAGGAACAGTGTTTAGACGAATGGGTCAGAATTGATCCAGTTAAGAATAAGATAGATAGAAGATGGCCACCGACCCCTACCTACTCCCCACACTTAAGATGGTATTGTGCCTAATTTGTTATTAAAAGAAAATATTTGCGAATAAATAAGTCGAAATATGGTATATTTTCTGTTTTCGGTCAATGAGGGGAAAGATCCTGCTAGACTGAGGCAATTTAAATTTTTGTCCCAATCCAGAGTGTTCCTTTTTCGTGAGCTGGATTTTCCACACATTAATAACCAACTTTTTGTCGAGGCAAGTAATGGGTAATTTGTACGCACCGCCTACGGTGCACAGTACCTAACAGCTCTGCAATCAAATCCAGTACCACGATCATTAGGAGGAACCACTTCACAGTTTCAGCCCCAATTCCTCTACTGCATCTCTGGAGTGGCGCCCCAATCATTGGTGTAAGCTACTTTTCTGTCCGACACTCATCGTTTCTTTTAACCAGATTCAATATGATATCTTCTCTGCTGCTTCTTACACGGCTGTCAAGAAGTTTTTACTTTTTTGAAAATTCTATTTTCAAACTTAAGAATTACTGATTTTTGAAAATTCTATTTCTAAACTTAAGCATTACTGATTTTTGAAAATTCTATTTCTAAACTTACTTTTGAAAATTTTATTTCAAATTTAAGCATGACTGACTTCCGAAAATGCAATTTAAAATTGAAGCCTGACTGATTTTGTAAAATTCTATTTCTACACTTAAGCATTACTGATTTTTGAAAATTCTATTTCTAAACTTAAGCCTGACTGATTTTTCACAGTTTATTGATTAACTTTCTGCTCAAACTATCCGCAGTCTCCCACAACCAAATGATAGTATTCCACATTCCATTTTTTGTCCTGGAACTAGGTCAGTAGATTACCATATCTATCAACCTTCCTTTCAATTGCAAAATTATCCTCCCAGGGTACAGTCAGCTCTAACATAATTCCAACCTTTGGAAAATTATCAGTGTAAAAGAAATTTATAGCTGCAATAAGAATAATGATCCACTGAAAAAAATGATATCAGATTGGAATGATGAAAACCTTATATTTCTTTATTAATAATTAAATCATTTACAACTTCGCAATTGAACATACACACAATGATTTGACTGATGGCTGTCTATATTTGCTAAGCAGTGGGGTTAACTTTGTTATGCTTAGTGAATTTACCATAGACTATTTAGAGAATGAATTGAGAAAATAAAGACAATATGTATTATTGTATGATGTAATTTTAGTTTCCCATGTCTGCCCCAAGTCGTGGAACCCAATCGCATCTTTGCCGGGCTTAGTATAAGTATCGCCATGCGTGAACTCTTTTCGTAACAATTATTTCGTTGTATTTAAAACTTTGTTCCAGTTGTGTAAAAAAAATGTCTTTGTTATGTAACTCAAAATTATTCCTTCTGTGATTTCTACTTCCTTCCAGAAAGATCTTCCTTCTACAGCTTGCAAAGAAAGGGTCAGCGAAATCTTATTCACTTCTGGACATCTATCTTACGTTGGTTCCTTTCAAGATGGTCTATCCAACCGATAATAGCATTATATAATAGCATTATGTTTCCTCTTTCACAATTCACTATTGTATATCACTGTTTTTTTTAATGGAAATCGCCCCAGACAAGGCATGCAGCCACTTGATGTAATGGGCTAACAAGAACGAAATATGACCATCACGAAAACAGGAGATGCCTATTGGCCTTAGTCTTGAAAAGACAAAGGCTATGAGTAAGAGAAAAACAGTCAGCAAGAAGAGAGTTCCACAAGCCTACAGTTCTTAGAAAGAAGCTACTGGAATTGTTGGATAATGGCCTTGTGGGAACGGACGCATCTTGAGGTGGGCGTATCTGTTGGAAATCGTTTGGTTTGGCTCGCGCGATTTAGTGCGGGTGGACCCGTACAGTCGAGTGCAGAATAAAACTGGTTCTGACAGTTGGAGCTCACAGACGTGACAGGCCACCATTTTGATTAGACCTTTTAGGTCGGGGGTTCAAGGGAGTCAGGCTGTGACGAATGCACCTGCGCATAGGGGTTCTGTGACGTCACGGGCTTTTGCATGGGAAACAGAGTTTTTGAAGTCTAGGTTTTGAAGGCGAGTCGAACGGACGTGTTTCACTATGTAGTCTGCAACATGATTAGGGGAATTAAATTCCATAAGAAAATACATGTGTGAGATCTTGTTTCCCCCTCCACGAATGGCTAAGGACTTAATTGATAGGTAATTACGAAAGCAGATTTGGTCTCTCTCTCGACGTTAGTGGATATCTCCCAGCAGACTGATAACTAACGTCTGAAATAAAACAGAACTTAAAAGTTTAAAAGATTGTTTGTCTCCTGAGTCGGTCATGAAGCTTTTTGTTGCAGCGGTGTGGTTTACGGCAGAAAGAAAGAAGAAAGAATTCAACCACTGGACGACCAACCCCTCCACGTGACGAGGAAAGATTGAAGGTGCGAGAAATTTAAAGGTATGCAACATATATGATTTTTGGTGTTAAAAATGACGAGTTGTTTAAACGAGAACTGCTACAGCACGTTCCGGGACGGGTATAGAAAACGAGAACTGCCACGGCCCATTCCCGGGACGGTATGCAACAGAAAAAGAAGATGTATCATGATGAGATATCAAAACAGGGAATTGATGGATACCACTAGACCTACGAGTCAAACGAACTTAAACAAAAGAAGCAGGAAATAGATCACATAATTCTGAAAAACACATGCTATAATAGTATTTATAGAAAAGACTGAGACTAGCAACATCACGTCTGTGAGAGAGAGAGAGAAGAAGAAAGAGTGTGGACAACCAAATTACAGATACGTTTCTGCACCTTATCAAGAACCCTCAAATGTGACAGAGATTCACTGGCCCAAATATGACAACAGTACTCTATACATCGTCTGATAGTAGATTTGTAGAGATAGAGAATAGCCTCAGGTGTGAGAAAGTGTTTGGTGCGATAGAAAGAACTGACTTTACGAGAAGCAGATAGAGCAATGGATTTAATGTATGAATTCCAATGAAAGATTTTATGGGAGAGAAAGACCAAGAAGTTTCAGAGTCGATTTCTCTTCAAGAGCAGAGCCATCCATGAGAATCTCAGGAAGAAACACGACACGCCTACGATTGAAAGACACGAGCTGAGTCTTAACAGGATTAAACGAAACAAGCCATTTTGTATTCCAATCCACAACTGAACCCAGCTAAACTGCTAGATCAGCTGCATATTTCGACTGATCCGAGGGAGATGGGCGAGAAGCAACACCAGAATAGAGAGTGGTATCATCAGCGTTGATGTCAACTAAATAATACTCTCTGGAAGATCATTTATATAAAGAAGAAACAGGGTTGAGCCTAGAATAGAGTAACACCAGCATTGATAGGAAAAGAGAACGAAGAGACACCGTCCGAAGTTACTCACAAACTTCGATAAAAAAGAAAAGACTTTTCCCACAATCTCGTCTCATCTGTGAAGTTTACTATACTGTAAATCATTTCCTCGTGATGTTTTGTGTTAATAGTAAAACAAATCAAAACACCTCAAAGTTGTAATTAAAGTCAGTATAACATATTAAAAAAAACTCTCTCAAATCAGCATTAAAGTCCGTAAGAATTGTCTGATTTTATTGCGATTACGTACAATTGAAGTTTCTGGGTTTATTAATGAGAAATTCATGCGAACCTACAAAGAATCGACACTATTGATGTTATGCATATACGTTTAATGGGTTTTTTTTTCTTTTAAAACTGAAAGTTTCGGAAAGTAACATTAAACCGGACATGATAATCATTTCATTGTGTTCTCCTTTCTTTTTTTTTTCTTTTTTATTTCGTTTTTGTTCATTTTTTTCTTCATTTTTATTTCCTTTTTGTTCATTTTTTTTTCTTCATTTTTATTTCGTTTTTGTTCATTTTTTGTTCATTTTTATTTCGTTTTTGTTCATTTCTTTTCTTTATTTTTATTTCGTTTTTGTTCATTTTTTTCTTCATTTTTATTTCGTTTTTGTTCATTTTTTTTTCTATTCGTTATGCAACATTGAGAATTTAATTGACACATATCGCCCAGAGTAGCTAAATGAAGTGTATGCATTCAACACAAACATGACCTCAATATAACACAACACAACAAAAAAAAACACATACGCAATATATATATATATATATATATATATATATATATATATATATATATATATATATATATATATATATATATATTTATGCAAACATTATTGGCTACATATATGTATATAGTTTTCAGCTGCGACATTATTCGAAATCCAGCATCTTCGGGCCATATAAACTGTTGTGAAGTTGTTCAACAGTAAATAATAAATAATGGAAGTCAAGTCGAGGGTTTATTTAACAAGTGTATTAACAAAGTAAGAAAGTTACTAGCACTTGGCTAGACAGTTACAAGACTGTGCTTTGTCTTCTCTGTGTCTCTGGTGACTCGCACTATTTATAGTGACAACCGGTGTTGTTTCTCCTGTGTAAGAACGGCCGGTGTAACATAAACTAAACTGAGAGGAATAGATAAATTACATTCTTGCATATCATTTTTGATTGGAGCTGAGGGTAAGGGAATAGTGGAGGAGGCAAGGTATATATCCGTGCAAACACAGTTATGCTTCTATATATACCCACACAACTTTATATTCACATGCATATGAATTTGCACACTTGTGCATATATACATACATATTCACATACTACCACTGGATATAAAGTTGTGTGTGGATACTCTCTGGCCATTTCGCTTCTTTCATCTGTCAGACTGTGGTAAATGTCTTGGGTAGTCCTATGAGGTCCACCCACCAGGCCTTGTCTTCCCTCTTTGTAGCGGAGTTAGTTAATCGCTAACTGCCTGCGAGACACTTGCTAACAAGGCTCCTCAGACTATTTTTAGAGGCCAGTCTAACTCTTACGCTTGATACCTGGCATTTTCTCCTCCCATCTCCAAGCCTTGTGCCACATCATGCTTACGTGGAGATTATGTAAATACGGCCTTTTCTCTTCTTCGATCGATGTAAACACGCTAGATGTGTGTAGATATGAAATGTCTATTTTAACACATACTGTGGATTAGCAACAATTTTCCATTACGTTAAAATAGTATAAAATAAAACTGTGTCGTAATGTAAGTGCCTACATTAAGCGCACTTAGCAATTTATATGTAGACATCGACAGATGGTTTTTCTTTAGCTGTAGCTCAAGTAGTGCATCAGCTAAGATATTCCGTAATTTTCAGAATTGTATAAAAAAACAAAAAAAAAACTCAGTGCATACGAAGTTGTATCTTATTAAATTTGGCATTTGATGACAATGCGTGAAGTGGGAAGACTTCCTGTAATGTTTAGAAATCGATTGGAAATTATTTTGTTTAGAACAATATTTACCTCATTGTTATATATACCTCCCCTCTGAGGGGATGTATAATGTCTTGCAAGTCACAATCAATTAAAATCCATGAACATTCATAACGTACCTTGCTGTCCGTTTGTTGCCGGTATGCGTCCCCCAGTGATCTTGCCCGACTGAGGAAACGCCCTCTGCAAACAAGTTCGTCCATACCCCCAAAAAACGGACCAAGAAAACACAACGGTTGAAGATAAGATAATGTTGATTCGCCTGGGATTGACTGTTCTAAATCACTGACCAGTAGTGCGGGGGCGCGTTCTGAGCTATGGCCCCTTAATTTATCGTCCATGCTACAACATTCTCTACAAGCTCCCAAACGAACAGCTTACTCCTCTTACCACGTCTCTCTTCAACCCATGTGACGTCACGTCCGTTTCAAGAACACGATAGGGTCAAGATGACATTGAATGCACTTGCTGACCCGATGACACCGGTTCCCCATATACGTGTCCCGCGAATGTAAATCACGAGATGAATACTAGCTAACGTACCCCTTTACTATTTAACACTATCCTAATGATTGCACATATATTTTATCTACCTTTTTGTGACGCAGAAATTCCGGTCAATGGTACTGGATAAAATCTCACTCAACTTTATATATATATATATATATATATATATATATATATATATATATATATATATATATATATATATAAGAGGTTTAAGTAGTTTGCTTGAAGCATTGTTTATTAGTATATAGAAATGTGATACTTAGAAGGCAATACAATGCAGAGGTGTGACGGATAGACACAAGTTGGAGCAAATAAGACATATAATGGTGGAACAAATTAAGTAGTTTCACCCTTAATACAATGTATACATACACATATATATATATATTATTTATTTATTCCACAAATACACATATATCTGTTTATCTACACAATGTTACAATGTTATGTAATACCTGTATCAAGATGGTCTGGTGGAAACTCTGTATGATATAATATTTTTAATATTTCGGGAACTCTTCACTTCTACAGAACCGTGCTCAACTCAAGTTCAAATCGGAAGTTGTACTATATATATATATATATATATAGAGAGAGAGAGAGAGAGAGAGAGAGAGCGAGAGAGAGAGAGCGAGAGAGAGAGAGAGAGATAGATAGATAGATAGATAGATAGATAGATAGATAGATAGATAGATACATTTTATATTCTACTAGCTGTTGTTCGGGATTTTTTTTACTTTCATTTCTATGTCGCGTTTTCCTTTTTTCAATCGCATAAATACTTTCGAGATTATTGAAAACTTATAAATTCATGAATAACTAGCTGTACATATCTTGCATAGTCCAAGATTATTAATGTCATTTTAGTTTTTAATTTTTTTTAATAATAATGTGTAACTCAAGAAATGATTAGAAAAAGCTTAAAATGTATGGCAGTTAACTCATATTCTTAACATTAGGTGAAAATAGGAATTATCTCACATACATTTTAAGTTTTTTAGGTCATTATTTAAAATTGTCTCCATTGTAGAAATCATCTTTGCCAGTATAATCATTTTGGAAAAGAAATAAAAGCGAATTACTTTTTTTATTGTAAATAACATGCCGAAACGATTAAAAAAAAGCAGGAATCACTAATTAGTATCAGATATGGAATTGTCAGATCGATTGCTATTTAGGTTTTATATGCAAGATCTGAAAAGATTACTACATATATTAGATGAGAATCTCAGAATCACAAGTACCAAATAAGCGAGCTTGCTGATTTAGAGAAGGGGTACAGATTTTGTGACGAATGCAGGGATGGATAACTATAAACTTTTCACCTCGCCTTATTTAAACTAGTTAAATTATGTTTTGTAATTTTTGAAATCCGTTTCGTACTTTATTGCTATTGCATTTTTTTATTTCAGCATATAATCGTTTTTTGTTGTGTCGAATTAATAGGTGACCTTATTTTAACACGTGTGAGTTGTATTTCTATTGTTAGGAGTTAGTTTAGTTTTTTATTTATTTATTTATTTATTTATTTGTTATGTGTTGTAATCGTAAAGTAAATTTTATTTTGTACATGCAATTGTCTGCTATTTCATGTCTACAGTTTAATAGGTTTGGTAGTCTTTAAAGTTTAGGATTTCAAATTTCTTATTCAGACATAATCTACACGGGTTGTCGAAATTTCTACATGTACTGCTCTGTCGCACTATTTTCTGTGTAGCTTAATTGCCATAAATATATTTTCATGACTTAACTTGCTATATGTATATATATATATATATATATATATATATATATATATATATATATATATATATATATATATATATATATATATATATATATATATATATATAAAGTTAATCCAACAAAAGATATAAGAGGCAACTAATATCTTTAATTAGTGAACATTCGGATAAAATTGAAGCTCAATATACTGGATAGAGCATTAATAGCATAATATAAAATGAAATAATAAAATAAGGTGCAAATCAAATTTTATTAGAATTCAATTTTCAGGCAAAGTACATTAAAGTCCTTAACTCATGTGTTTTCCAAGATAATTCTTCTCCTCAGAGGACCATTACCGCCGTGACATCACTGCAAGTAATGAAATTAAACTTTGAAAATATATAAAAATATATATATAAATACATAAAAGTATATAACACATCAAATATATCAGCCCAAAACATACTTTTTTGTTAAAGCTATACAGTTCATCCAAGTCATACAATTTAAAACATATTCAGGAAAGATATCCAAGAGGTTGATTGAAAATTGATCCAGGTGGTGAGTGGCAATTCAAAACGAAGCAATTACCCAGTCGGGAAACCTGTTCGCAATCGATGCAGTAAATGACAGTGAAAAATGTATCCAAAGTTTATGCTAATTAATAAAACGATAAAGAAACCAAATCATATAAAATTTCAAAAAGCTCACTTGGTGTTGAATATCATAATGTTCAAAACTCAGGGTTCTTATGAGTTGATCGGAGTAGTACAAATCGTAACTCGCTGGTAAAGTGAAAGCTCAGCTAAATCCAATTCGAATAAAATTAAATTGACCTGATGTATTCGGCCATTTTTTCTTCCGGGTCCGATAAAAATTATTCCAATGAATAAAGTTATATTTGAAGGTAATCACTTTCCCGCAAGTCAAATAAACAGAACCCATTCTAAACGATAAGAAGGCCACACTAAAGTCGTTGAATACCTACTTATTCAAACGACGTTATCAGAACGGATGTTGAATGTCTACGTTAACAAAGAAAAAAACATCATCATATATTGACAGATATGCTAAATAAATTATATGCAGACCGGATGTTACTTGTCTGGGTCAAATCATAAGTCTAGGTCAACGGGACAGGATGTGTGAATTTAGGTCAAAACCTCTAATCACCTTCCCATCCAAAATAGCTACCTGGTCGTCTGCCTTACGTATACAAACAAATTTCACAGATCTAGCCCCATCAAATAATTTAGAAGATTTATGAAATTAATAATTACGAAGTTGTTAAAATATTTAGAATTTAATAATTTAATAGTTTAATTTAAGATTTAATTATTTAGAATTTAATAATTTAATAGTTTAATTTAAGATTTAATTTTTTCAAATTAAGAAGTTGTAAAAATATTTAGAGTTTAAAAATATAAATATCTAGACCTTTGCAACAATATTTAGAGTTTAAAAATCCAAACATTTAGACCTTTGCGACTTAAAAAATTTAAAGATATATTTAGGCATTTTCAAAGTCTAAACCTTTTAGGCAGGGAGGATTTAACGAACACATTTCCAAAACTGGACACCCCCGGTCCCGGCACTCACTCAATCAGCTATGGTGGGTTTTGTGGTGGGCTCATGAGTTAAGGACTTTAAGGTACTTTGCTTGAGAATTGAAATCCTAATAAAATTTGATTCGCACCTTATTTTATTATTTCATTTCATTTCATATATATATATATATATATTAGTACTTCATGTATCCACATAAAATATTATAAGGAGATATAATTTTTTATGTGTCAGTTTTCAGTATTTACTTCAACAGTGCTCGATACGTAAGTAGAGCTAGGTAGTAAGCAATGAAAATATATATGGCAATCAAGCTACACAGAGGCTCCCGTGTTTCATCCCCATTTAGCCTGACGATTCCCCCTGGGGATGAAACACGGGAGTCTCTGTGTAGCTTGATTGCCATCCATATATATTTTCATTGCTTACTATATATATATATATATATATATATATATATATATATATATATATATATATATATAGGATTATCTCCTAAACTAATGAACAAATCATCATGAATTTTGGAACATATATTCTAGGCAACACGGTGAGTAACATGGGTATTTTTATATTAATGTAAACTTTAACATTTAGAAGGTGCATGTATATAAAGTTAGATATGTTCATATATATATATATATTTCGTTGTACAGGATAAACTCCTACACTAGTGAAGCGCTCATTATGAATTTTGGAACGCAGCTGCTATGCATAAGAGTTGGTAATATGGGCTATATTGAGTTTAATATAATTTTATACAAAGGAAGCAAAAAGAGGTGGAAGCTCTTCGTGAACATTCAGATACCTCCGATTTATGAAATTTCAACAATAGCTATTATACACTAATTAGTAAATTTCAGTTTCTTTGGGGCATTTTAAGAGATTTGATGTGGCATAAAACGAGTACAACTTCCGATTTGAAATCCAAATATTTCAGATTAGCATTAATTTGATCCATTTTCATTAGACACCAATTTAGCAAGATTCCCTGAATTTCAGTTTCTTCTTAAGACCCCTTAAACCTAAGCCTTAAATTTTAAACATTTTTTTTTAAATCAAAATCATGTAATGGATTTTGATCAAAGAAAACCATCAGATAATTCGAATAAACCGTCTAAATTACACTGAAAATGTTATTTACGATCGTTGGCCACGAATTCGGAATAGGGGCATCTGAGTGAGGCCAGAAATTTCGGACTACACAAGTTGACAATCACACACATGTACAAAAATCTGCTACAACTTGTCAACTTGTACACTCCGAGATTTCTGGCCTCGCTCAAACGCCTCTATTCCGAATTTATGGTCAACGGTCATACATAACGTTGTAATTGTAATTTAGACGATTTATTCGAATTATTTTATGGATCCTAGTAATCAAATAAACATTGCATTTTTACTTGCTATTTAATTTTCATTTAAAAAATGAAGCAAGCAAATTGTAATACATTTTTTCAATTGAACCTTTTTACATGTAATCAAAACTAAAAGTTATTAAGTCACATAAAATCTTTTTCAGGAAAAAAATTATTATTAAATATTATGGACACTTTTAGTTTCTTTTTTATTTATTATCAAATTTGAACAACTTTGACATCAGCTTTTAATAATCTTTAGTATTGATTACATGTACAAAGGTTGAATTGAAAAATGTTATGATTAAAATGTATTACGATTTAGGCGTTTTGGAACAGAAGACTTTTTCACACTCCTCCTGTCTAAATGGAAGATGGTCTTGCCGACTATAAGCGCATGATCTGATAAACAACAGCTACTATGGAAAGGGCGTGTTATCTTAAAATCTTTGAGGTCGCGCTTTCTGGTAATTATGTAGTCAATGAGATGCCAATCTTTTGATCGGGGGTGCATCCATGATGTTTTTCGACAATGCTTTTGTTGGAAGTACGTGTTTGTCACACTGAAGTTAAATTCTTTGCATAACGTCAAGAGTCGCAATCCATTTGAATTCATTTTTCCAACACCATGGTGACCCAGAACACCAGCCCATGTTTGAAAGTCGAGCCCCACTCGAGCATTAAAGTCTCCCATCAAAGCAACCTTATCCTTATGCTGAATTTTTTAGATTAAACTACGCAAATCATTGTAAAGCTCAGCTTTGCATTGATCTGAACTATTCATAGTCGGGGCATAACAGCTGATAAGTGTTGCGAATGTGTTGTTTTTTTTTAATGCGATCTGAATGACTTACTGGTAGTGTTGGAAGTGATCTAGCAATTTCCGTCTTCACTGCAAACCCTACGCCAGATTGATGTGGTTCGTTTTCTGGTTTACCAGCCCAGAAAAACGTGTATCCACGTTTTACCTCACATAGCTGTGAGTGACCAGGCAGACGCGTCTCACTAAGGGCAGCAATATCTACATCATGTGTCCTTAATTCAATTGATACGAGGGCGGTTTTCCTTTCTAGTGACGCATCACTATCCTGCAATGTGCGCACATTCCAAGATCCAATGTTCACAAATTTCTTTGTTTTCTGACTGCTGTACTGGATAACTAGACAGTGCCGTAGGCTGACAAGTCAAAGAAGGGCATGCAATGTTTAGGGCTCCTTTTATCGCCCCCTCCCTGAAATAGGGAAAGCAGCGCTGATCCTAAATAGGCCTGCTTTGTCACTGGTGGAGGACACGACGGCACAATTGCCCAAAGGTTTGTGCCAAACGGCCATCACCCACCAGCCACCACTGTGTAGAGCGCCAGCTAGAGACTTCCAGCAATATCCTTTGCCTGTCCCCGTCGCCTTTACTCTCTCGCCAGCGGATTCAGAAATATTCATGTCGATTTTAGAAAAACTGCTAGAAACCCCGCACGAATGATTTGATTTGAGTGGTGAAGACTTGTGTAGGACCATCCACACTTTTTGGAATTGTCATTACACAAGATCGGTGCAAATGAGTACCAAAGAAAAAGTCAGCAACAACCCTCAGGTTATACATCAGAGTTTTCCATCTCCTAGACACCTGCCTTAACAAAGGCTTAGGGGGCATCTCTCCTAGTGGGTTATACGCGCCCCCAGATACCAAACTGGGAATTTCCCTGATACGGCGCTATATACATATACATATATACACATATACATACATACACACATACACACACATATATATATACAGAGAGAGAGAGAGAGAGAGAGAGAGAGAGAGAAAGAGAGAGAGAGAGAGAGAGACAGGTTGAGACAGACCACTACCCAGTGGCAGAGGGTTAGATTGGTGAGTGCCGGGACGTATCTGCATGCCAGCAAGCCCTGCACACTGTACCTCTGGGGTTCTAACCTACTCCGAGATCTCTAGTCTATTAGCTTGGGGCCGCAAACCACCCAGTTACCATAGTGTACCACGAGGAGGTCAGACTAGAGTCTTGTCTGGGGATAGGCTATATACCAGCAGGGGAGACTTACTCACTCGGCTCCCTTTTCGCTCAACTAGTGGGCTATCTGGCGGCTAAGCGAAGAGTAAGAGTAGGAAGCCCATGCAACTACAAGTACGCTCCGCTGTAGCACTAGACGCATCACACAGACCTGTGGATAACTACTCCACCACACCATATATATATATATATATATATATATATATATATATATATATATATATATATATATATATATATATATATATATATATATTCTTTACCGTCAAAATTAACTATAAACTCACTCCAGATCTTAACCTGATTGACATTATTCCCACTGAAGATGGACCCAGATGGGTCAAAAAGTACTCTGGACATAAAAGAAAATTACGGCAGATTCATCAGCCAATTCTCATCAGAGATTTGGACTTTAATCCGGAAAATTGAAGGGATTCATACAAAAATATCCAAACACGAGTTGTCGGTTATTTTTAATAATACGTGCCGTAGAGAAAGAAATGCTGCATCGATACACACACACACACACACACACACACACACACACACACATATATATATATATATATATATACACACACACATATATATATATATATACACACACACACACACACACACGCATATATATATATATATATATATATATATATATATATATATATATATATATATATATAATCCAGGTAAAAAATCCACAGGGTAGTAATTCAAAGAATTTCAACCGAGTTCATAAAAAGTGCCCAATATCAAATAGAGCTTTTATATATGATTATTTTTATTTACACAGACATGTACAAAATCTGCGACACTGTTTCTTTCCAAATATGATCTAAGGTTAAGATCGGATTCTAACTCTTCCTGATGAGATCTCAGTTTATAATAGCTGTTGATCGATAACATCGACATGTCAGTGTCGCAGGTTTTATACATGTCTGTGTAAATAAAAATAATGTTATATATATATATGTGTGTGTGTGTGTGTATGTGTGTGTGTGTGTGTGTAAGTGAATATGAACATATATGTATGTAAATAATAATTTTGTATTTATAAAAAAACTATTATCTATAATTATTTTTCTAAATAAATATATGTTCACACTAACTATTATCAGTATAGCTGTGCCGCCGGTCGAACGACTTGAACCCTAGACCCGGCTAACTCCAACCCAATTATCTTAACCACTTAGCGACATGTTTCACAAATTAATTTATAAAAATAAAACAATAACCTGATCGATCGTAATTTCTACAAGAGCTAATATAAATTATTTTATTTAAAAACTGTACATTACAGTATCTGACATAGTAATGTATAGTTTTTAAATAAAATATTATATATATATATATATATATATATATATATATATATATATATACTCCATGGTGGTCGTATATTAGTTCTATTTCACCTTCGCGCGTTTTCGATTGGATTACGAGTGAGCTATCACACTGTCGCGGTCGTCATCCGTCAACGACGAGTGAGGTGTCCTTTACCTTTTTCTTTCTTTCATTTTTTCTTTCTTTCTTTTTCCTCTCTTCTTTCTTTTCTATAATGTGGGAATTCTCGGCGCGTTGCCCGAATGTATATCAGTCACGTTTGTATTACCAGTTTTACTACGAAGACTAGTGAAGCGGCCGACGACTCAATATTAGAAAATACACACACACACACACACGACTGCGCGCACTCGCTCACGCGCGCACACACACACACACACACACACACACACACACACACACACACACACACACACACACACACACACAGACACCTTATGCCTGGATGACTGAAAATCACTGTGCCGTGTGGATACTACGTAAGAATTGTCAATCGTCATTATCACTACGAGAAACAGACAGATAACAAAACAAAACAAAGCATTAAACAACAACAAAAAGAAAAAGAAAGATGGGTACTCGTGGCCGACGCTGGTCAGTGGCCAGCGTGGGTCTTCCGGTCGATCTCTCCGCTATACTGACCTCTCCAATTATTGCGCGCTTCCCTTCCTCTGTGCCCAGTACACCGGAATGTGAAGATTCGGTCTTCGATTTTCGGCACCAGATATCAGTCGGGTCCAAGCCGAAAAACAGATCGAATTCGATTGGGGAACTTTTCAGTGGTCCCTGGATTAGGAGCAATTCTACAAGCGAAGAGTCGCAGCGGTTTAAAACTCCCAGATTCAGTTTGAGCAAGTTCCAGGGAAGCCCCAAAAATCATTACAAAGCAGGTTTTGGTATTGTTACCTTACTGAATGGAAATACCATATTGGTAAGTATATATATATATAATTCTTAACCCGATTCGTTTAAACAACAGGGACGCGTGAAAAAAGAAAATGTTTTTGGTTAATTATTATAAATTGTTTGTTGTACCTGTTTGGTCATCCCCCGTTCTATTCAACCCTTTAGAAATATCGGTATCTATTTGTTATCCCTTTGGCCATGTCCATTTTTAATAATCTTCTCAAATCAACAATTAAAAGTATTAAAAGCATTATCATAATTAGTTAGTTATGCTTCTTTCGGCATCTCATTTTTAAACTACAGTCTCAATTCAACCTTTAAAAATATTATGATCACTTAGTTAAAACTAAACGAAACTTCCATGGGGAAAGTTTATTTCCTAGAACTACCCGTCTGTCGAACTCAATACCACAGGGCTGCTTCCCAGCTGACTATAACATTGTTGTTTTCAAGTCTAATATAAACAAATTCTTGTAAAGCCATCCTCCTAAATAATCAAATCTTCCACCATCGTTACCAACCATCACATTGTTGTCTCATCGTCCACTCATTAACACTTATCCTCGAGTGGCCTTTGGGCCTGGTTAGGTAGTGACTCCTTAGTAAAAAGAAAGTCTCTGTGAACATTTTCATTTTAATTGTTTTTTTTACCCTTAAGTATGTTAGTATTGTTTTCTCTTTGTGCATTTTCCTTTTTAACTTTTTAATTCAATTATTAAAAAAACTTAATTGTTTGTGATATTTCTTTGTGCCTTTTCCTTTTTAACAATCGTCTCAATTCAACCCTTTCAAAATATTATATAACCCTGACCCTAACCCATTAAAATATTATATAACCCTAACCCTAACCCTTTAAAAATATTATATAACCCTAATCCTAACCCTAACCCTTTAAAAATATTATATAACCCTAACCCTAACCCTTTAAACGTATTATATAACTCTAACCCTAACCCATTAAAATATTATATAACCCTAACCCTAACCCTTTAAAAATATTATTATACTTTTGTTATCTCGTTCGGTAATCTCCATTTTTAATTATCTTCTAAATAAATAACTGTAAAATTTATCATGGCTTATTATTATTATTCTTTTAGCGTCTTTATTTTGAACTATCGTCTCCATTCAACCCTTTAAAATATTACTATTAATTTATGATATTGCTCTGAGCATCTCCATGTTTGATTATATTCTCAATTCAACCCTTTAAAATATTATTATTAATTTATTATATTTCTCTGAGAATCTCCATCTTTGATTATATTCTTAATTCAACCCTTTAAAAATATTATTATTAATTTATGATATTGCTCTGAGCATCTCCATCTTTGATTATATTCTCCATTCAACCCTTTAAAAATATTATTATTAATTTATAATATTGCTCTGAGCATCTCCATCTTTGATTATATTCTCAAATCAACCCTTTAAAAATATTATTATTAATTTATTATATTTCTCTGATCATCTCCATGTTTAATTATATTCTCAATTCAACCCTTTAAAAATATTATTATCAATTTATTATATTTCTCTTAGAATCTCCATGTTTGATTATATTCTCAATTCAACCCTTTAAAAATATTATTATTAATTTATTATATTTCTTTAAGCATCTCCATCTTTGATTATATTCTCAAATAAACGTTTTAAAAATATTATTATTAATTTATGATGTTTCCTTGAGCGGTACCATGTTTGATTATATTCTCAATTCAACCCTTTAAAATATTATTATTAATTTATTATATTTCTCTAAGAATCTCCATGTTAGATTATATTCTCAAATCAACCCTTTAAAAATATTATTATTAATTTATTATATTTCTCTAAGAATCTCCATGTTTGATTATATTCTCAAATCAATCCTTTAAAAATATTATTATTAATTTATTATATTTCTATTAGAATCTCCATGTTTGATTATATTCTCAAATCAACCCTTTAAAAATATTATTATTAATTTATTATATTACTCTGAGCATCTCCATGTTGATTATATTCTCAAATCAACCCTTTAAAAATATTATTATTAATTTATTATATTTCTCTAAGAATCTCCATGTTTGATTATATTCTCAAATCAATCCTTTAAAAATATTATTATTAATTTATTATATTTCTATTAGAATCTCCATGTTTGATTATATTCTCAAATCAACCCTTTAAAAATATTATTATTAATTTATTATATTACTCTGAGCATCTCCATGTTGATTATATTCTCAAATCAACCCTTTAAAAATATTATTATTAATTTATTATATTTCTCTAAGAATCTCCACGTTTGATTATATTCTCAAATCAACCCTTTAAAAATATTATTATTAATTTATTATATTTCTCTAAGAATCTCCATGTTTGATTATATTCTCAAATCAACCCTTTAAAATATTATTATTAATTTATTATATTTCTATTAGAATCTCCATGTTTGATTATATTCTCAAAAAAACCCTTTAAAAATATTATTATTAATTTATTATATTTCTCTAAGAATCTCCATATTTGATTATATTCTCAAATCAACCCTTTAAAAGTATTATTATTAATTTATTATATTTCTCTTAGAATCTCCATGTTTGATTATATTCTCAAATCAACCCTTTAAAAATATTATTATTAATTTATTATATTTCTCTTAGAATCTCCATGTTTTATTATATTCTCAAAAAAACCCTTTAAAAATATTATTATTAATTTATTATATTTCTCTAAGAATCTCCATGTTTGATTATATTCTCAAATCAACTCTTTAAAAATATTATTATTAATTTATTATATTTCTCTTAGAATCTCCATGTTTGATTATATTCACAAATCAACCCTTTAAAAATATTATTATTAATTTATTATATTTCTCTTAGAATCTCCATGTTTGATTATATTCTCAAATCAACCCTTTAAAAATATTATTATTAATTTATTATATTTCTCTGAGCATCTCCATGTTTGATTATATTCTCAAATCAACCCTTTAAAAATATTATTATTAATTTATTATATTTCTCTTAGAATCTCCATGTTTGATTATATTCTCAAATCAACCCTTTAAAAATATTATTATTAATTTATTATATTTCTCTGAGCATCTCCATGTTTGATTATATTCTCAAATCAACCCTTTAAAAATATTATTATTAATTTATTATATTTCTCTTAGAATCTCCATGTTTGATTATATTCTCAAATCAACCCTTTAAAAATATTATTATTAATTTATTATATTTCTCTGAGCATCTCCATGTTTGATTATATTCTCAAATCAACCCTTTAAAAATATTATTATTAATTTATTATATTTCTCTTAGAATCTCCATGTTTGATTATATTCTCAAATCAACCCTTTAAAAATATTATTATTAATTTATTATATTTCTCTGAGCATCTCCATGTTTGATTATATTCTCAAATCAACCCTTTAAAAATATTATTATTAATTTATTATATTACTCTGAGCATCTCCATGTTGATTATATTCTCAAATCAACCCTTTAAAAATATTATTATTAATTTATTATATTTCTCTAAGAATCTCCATGTTTGATTATATTCTCAAATCAACCCTTTAAAAATATTATTATTAATTTATTATATTTCTCTAAGAATATCCATGTTTGATTATATTCTCAAATCAACCCTTTAAAATATTATTATTAATTTATTATATTTCTCTTAGAATCTCCATGTTTGATTATATTCTCAAAAAAACCCTTTAAAAATATTATTATTAATTTATTATATTTCTCTAAGAATCTCCATGTTTTATTATATTCTAAATTCAGCCATTTAAAAATATTATTATCAATTTATTATATTTTCTGAGCATCTCCATCTTTCATTATATTCTCAATTCAACCCTTTAAACATATTATTATCAATTTATTATATTCTCTGAGCATCTCCATGTTTAATTATATTCTCAATTCAACCCTTTAAAAATATCATTATTAATTTGTTATATTTCTCTGAGCATCTCCATGTTTGATTATATTCTCAATTCAACCCTTTAAAAATATGATTATTAATTTATTATATTTCTCTGAGCATCTCCATGTTTGATTATATTCTCAATTCAACCCTTTAAAAATATTATTATTAATTTGTTATATTTCTTCTGAGCATCTCCATGTTTAATTATATTCTCAATTCAACCCTTTAAAAATATGATTATTAATTTATTATATTTCTCTGAGCATCTCCATGTTTGATTATATTCTCAATTCAACCCTTTAAAAATATTATCATTAATTTATTATATTTCTCTAAGAATCTCCATGTTTGATTATATTCTCAAATCAACATTTAAAAATATTATTATTAATTTATTATATTTCTCTGAGCATCTCCATGTTTTATTATATTCTCAAATCAACATTTAAAAATATTATTATTAATTTATGATATTGCTCTGAGCATCTCCATCTTTGATTATATTCTCAATTCAACCTTTTAAAAATATTATTATTAATTTATTATATTCTCTGAGCATCTCCATCTTTCATTATATTCTCAAATCAACCATTTAAAAATATTATTATTAATTTATTATATTTCTCTGAGAATCTCCATGTTTAATTATATTCTTAATTCAATCCTTTAAAAAATATTATTTTTAATTTATTATATTTCTTTGGGCATCTCGGTGTTTAATTATATTCTTAATTTAACCCTTTAAAAATGTTATCATTAATTTATTATATTTCTGTGAGCATCTCCATGTTTGATTATATTCTCCATTCAACTCTTTAAAAATATTATTATTAATTTATGATATTTCTTCTGAGAATCTCCATGTTTGATTATATTCTCCATTCAACTCTTTAAAAATATTATTAGTAATTTATGATATTTCTTCTGAGAATCTCCATGTTTAATTATATTCTTAATTCAATCCTTTAAAAATATTATCATTAATTTATGATATTTCTTCTGAGAATCTCCATCTTTGATTATATTCTCAATTCAACCCTTTAAAAATATTATTATTTATTTGTTATAACTCTTTGGACATTTTTATTTTTAACTTCCGTCACAATTCGAACTGTTTAAAATATAATTATTAATTTTTTACGTCTCTTTAGACATCTTCATTCTGAATTTAAAACTTAAAAAATATTTGGACTATTACGATTTTTCGAACTACTGTTCTCATCTTGGATGTTATTCTTACAACGTTTTAGCCGATGTTACCTCCAAGCTTCTTCAGGTCCGTCTTGTCGAACTCGGGAATCTTTAATCTGCAGAAGACTGTCACATAGAACTGATTATTAATACTTAGCACTTTTATCCGTTGCGGAACGGGTCGTCAGTACAGACGATACCAAGAATACAATTATGAAGTATTTAAGACTTTTAACCGGTCATGGCTGACGGAACGAGAGCAGGCTATCCCCGTTGATTGAATAAAGGGTTTCGAAATTTCGTACAGATTCCCGAGTCCGACAAAGATTCCCGAGTTCGACAAGACTCACATACAGAACGTCAGAGGTAACATCGACTGAAACGTTATGATGATTGAAACTTCAACCTCCGCAAAACTGGCACTTAAAACTGATATAACTCAGCACTTTTATCCGTTACGCCACGTGTCATTGCAAACAATTTTATTATGAATTTTAGAAGCCTTAAAACTACTCTTGTTTTAGATGTGTAATCTTACTACTTATTGCTACTTATTATTGCTACATATATATTGAAGAAGGTTGGAGGTTAGATCGGCCGAAACGTTGTTAAAATAACATCCAAGATGAGAACAACAGTCCGAAAAATCCAAATAATACAAATTATTAATCCTCATCTAAAAAAATTCTGAAAAAGTTAAAAATATTATTACTAGTAGTATTGACTAGGAATCCTCACACCGGTCGTCATCAGTGATTGGTCACTTAAAGTGACCGGCGGTGCTCCCTAGAGTCTGAGTGACAACAAGCCTCCCCAGATTTCCAGTAGTCTTTGCCTCTTTCACTAATCATTGCAAATGATTTTGCGTTATCAGAAAAGTGCTTGCCATTGATTTATCGCTGGCAACGATCATTGGTCATTTGAGATTTGGATGGCAATAAGCCTCCTCAGGGAGGGCCTGTAGACGAGTGGTTATAACACTTGTCTGGACGATCCGGGTTCGATCCGGCATGCGAATTTTCGGGTCTGAAAACTCCCTCTGTCCACCCAGCAGTAAATGGGTACTTGACTAAAACTCAGGGAAGGTTCAAGGCAGCGGAAGGAGAGGGATGGGCTTCCATATAACAAATCACCGCCGCTACGGCCATGGGCAGTGTGCGATGTCGGCAACGACACTTGTGCGCGTCCAGGCTATGCGGCCTTTACCTTTAAGCCTCCTCAATGTCCCAGTACTATTTGCACTCTTCCAGTGTAGATTTTGGCCTTTTGGCCAAGATCAAAGTGTAGTATCTGTTCCGATGGATACTACACCCCATAAACTGGTATTGTCTTGGCCTTCGGTGCTTGATTTACGCCGGTCTATGGGTCTGTCCTGTGCAGTTCTAGGAGGTCCACCCTCCCATACTTTGCCTCCCCTCTTTGGGGAGGAGTAAGTTTATTGCTTACTACCTGAGGCGCGCCTACAGGGGAATGCCGACGGGACTGCCCAGGCAATTTTTAATGGCCAGAGTACTCACCTTCTCGGGCGCTGGCTTTTCAAGTCCCACTTTCCCGACCCGACCGTGGGTCACATCTTACCTTGTGGGAGTAAGATAAAACTGGCCTTGTGCCTAACCTCCCGGGGAGGTAATTAATCCCCTATCAGTTTAGCCATTTAAAATATCATCATTAATTGGTTCTGTCTATTTGGGTATCTCGATGTTTAAGTAAATTCTGAATTCAACGCTTGAAAATTATTATTATTTATTTGTTATGTCTTTGGCATCTCCCTTTTGAATCATTATTCATTATTTATTTCGTATGTTTCTTTCGGTATTATCTTCTTAATTAAAATTTTTAAAATATTATCATTATTTGTTTTTTGGGACTCTGTTTCGTAATGTCCCATCACCCGTTTTTTTTCAACTTTTTTACTAATATTTTTTATTTTAGGAAGGGGGATCAGTTTCCTATATAAATTTAACGTAAACTGATCCCCCACTTTTGATCATCAGAATTAAAAAAAATTATTTTTCTGTGTACAGTTACCTGTCATATCGCTAAAGAATTCCGGGGTTTTTCGAAATTTTTTACAAATATTTTATGAAAAGTTTATGAAGTGGTATTGAAAAATATTAAAGTACACCGAAAATTACGGAAAACGAGCAATTATTTTCATTTTTATTTTAGAAAGTGAAGATCCTTGCGTATGAAAAGGCACTTGTGAAATATGTCAATTCAAAATAAAATGACAGCAAAACATGTAACCCGAACCCTAACCCTAAACCCTAACCCAGTTTATGTTAAATTTATATAGGAAACTGATCCCCCCTCCTAAAATCAAAAATATTTGAAATAAATTTCCAAAAACCACGGAATTCTCTAGCAACCTGATAGTTAATTGTACATAGAAAATAGAAAAAAAATTGGTTAGTAAAAAAGTTCAGAAAAACGGGTGGTGGAGTATTACGAATAAGCGCCGAGAGCACATACAGCACCTGGTATTCTCAAATCGTCACCCATTTTGTACTGACCAGGCTCAACGTAGCTTAACTTCGGCATAGTCACGTTGACACACCAGTTCCCCATTAGATTATCATGTTTGTAGGAATTGATAAAAACGATAGAAAGAAAAAAAAAATGTTTGTAAAGGACGTAGGCGAAAGGAGATCAAATCTTTATATCGAAACATATTTAATGATATACTATGTAGAAGAAAACATTTTTAATGATATACTATGTAGAAGGAAACATATTTAATGATATACTATGTAGAAGAAAACATATTTAATGATATACTATGTAGAAGAAAACATTTTTAATAATATACTATGTAGAAGAAAACATTTTTAATGATATACTATGTAGAAGAAAACATATTTAATGATATACTATGTAGAAGAAAACATATTTAATGATATACTATGTAGAAGAAAACATTTTTAATGATATACTATGTAGAAGAAAACATATTTAATGATATACTATGTAGAAGAAAACATATTTAATGATATACTATGTAGAAGAAAACATATTTAATATACTATGTAGAAGAAAACATATTTAATGATATACTATGTAGAAGGAAACATATTTAATGATATACTATGTAGAAGAAAACATATTTAATGATATACTATGTAGAAGAAAACATATTTAATGATATACTATGTAGAAGGAAACATATTTAATGATATACTATGTAGAAGAAAACATATTTAATGATATACTATGTAGAAGAAAACATATTTAATGATATACTATGTAGAAGGAAACATATTTAATGATATACTATGTAGAAGAAAACATATTTAATGATATACTATGTAGAAGAAAAGCTATCGATGACAAACTTCGAGAAATAGACTGGCTTCACTTTATTAGTAAGAGTCATATAAAATGACTACATTCGGAAATAAAACTAAGATGGCTTAGCAGAGTAAGTTTGCAGATAACAGAAGTTGTAAATATTTATGTTTTAGACGTCAATATTGCGACGTGCATACAAAGAACATATAATATTATATCTATTAAAAGTAAATAGCCATTAAATGTATGAATGGTTTTGTAACTTTTTTGAAATCGGTACTGTTATATGCCACGACACCGGCGACGGCAAAGTCAGTCTCTTCTGAAATCAACTATCTACCGGATTAAATATAGGAATTGGTAAAAGCGATTGACAGAAAATAAAACTTATAAAGAACATAGTCGAAAGACGACTATATGTTTATATTAAAACAGATTTTATTTTATGCCATGTAGAAGGAAAACTATCTATGACAAACTTGGAGAAATAGACCGGCTTCACTTTATTATATAGATGATCGTGTTAACTGCTGAATGCACGTGGTTACAAGATGCGGTACTTCATTGCTTAATGTTCACAGTTACTGTGCTTACAAATGTAATGCTTATAATTACAGATTAAAACATGTGCGTACTTGCTTAATCCTTATAGGTAAAAATGGTATGCTTAACTTTGTAATGATTACAGCTACAAAATGTTGCGCTTAGTTAATGCTTATAGTTACAAAATACTGTCCTTTAACAAGTTCACAAAATGCCCCACTTAATTGTTTACTAGTTACAGACAGAAAGTTCCCTTCTCAATAATTTAATGTTTATGTATTAAAGGGAGTGAAGGGGTAGACGAATGGATACCGTTTCAGACTGTGTAATCGTCTCGGACGAGTTCAAACCCCACCTTGGAATCTCTGATGTTCAATCACACACTAATACTGTTGGAAAAATAATAAATCCTTAATTTCCCTCCCCTAGTGTGTACCTAATCGTATACAATGAATCGTTGGAAATAGTTATTATATTTCGATATTAAGGAGTCGTATATGTCGTAAAACGGACAAGGTAGACATTATTTTTTTATCTAATAACTACACTTCATCGGTTATCTCCTCAGTCAGTGAAGGAAAACTTATTCTAGATTGAGGCAATTTTAATTTTTATCCCAATTCAGAGGGTCCCTTTTGGGGGAGCTGGATTTTCCCAACATTAAACACCGACCTTGTGTCTAAATCTTCTCTCGTGGGAAGACAAGTAAATAAGGACATTTTCTTTATGAAGAGCTTAAATAAAGTATTAAAATATTGTAAAGTACAAAAGTCTGTAGTAGAATGAAGCCAAAAAATAGATAATTACATTCAATGCTACTAAGACAAAGCTCCTTTCCTTTAACAATCATAAGGAACCTTTCCAACCACTGATTGCCGTGTCCGATAGCACTCTTTCCGGGAGTCCAACGTTCAAACTCATCGGCCTAACATTCAACGGAGTATTGTTGCTATATCAAAGGCAACATACATTTAAATAAACATATCGAAGATACTGCCAAGTCTGCTGCAAATAAGGTGGGCTCCCTCTACCGGGCCAGTAAACTTCTCACGCCTGCCAGTATTCTATATATCTATAAAGTCACCATTCGCCCATGCATGGAGTATTGTTGCTATATCAAAGGCAACATACATTTAAATAAACATATCGAAGATACTGCCAAGTCTGCTGCAAATAAGGTGGGCTCCCTCTACCGGGCCAGTAAACTTCTCACGCCTGCCAGTATTCTATATATCTATAAAGTCACCATTCGCCCATGCATGAGGTATTGTTGCTATATCAAAGGCAACATACATTTAAATAAACATATCGAAGATACTGCCAAGTCTGCTGCAAATAAGGTGGGCTCCCTCTACCGGGCCAGTAAACTTCTCACGCCTGCCAGTATTCTATATATCTATAAAGTCACCATTCGCCCATGCATGGAGTATTGTTGCTATATCAAAGGCAACATACATTTAAATAAACATATCGAAGATACTGCCAAGTCTGCTGCAAATAAGGTGGGCTCCCTCTACCGGGCCAGTAAACATCTCACGCCTGCCAGTATTCTATATATCTATAAAGTCACCATTCGCCCATGCATATAGTATTGTTGCTATATCAAAGGCAACATACATTTAAATAAACATATCGAAGATACTGCCAAGTCTGCTGCAAATAAGGTGGGCTCCCTCTACCGGGCCAGTAAACTTCTCACGCCTGCCAGTATTCTATATATCTATAAAGTCACCATTCGCCCATGCATGGAGTATTGTTGCTATATCAAAGGCAACATACATTTAAATAAACATATCGAAGATACTGCCAAGTCTGCTGCAAATAAGGTGGGCTCCCTCTACCGGGCCAGTAAACTTCTCACGCCTGCCAGTATTCTATATATCTATAAAGTCACCATTCGCCCATGCATGGAGTATTGTTGCTATATCAAAGGCAACATACATTTAAATAAACATATCGAAGATACTGCCAAGTCTGCTGCAAATAAGGTGGGCTCCCTCTACCGGGCCAGTAAACTTCTCACGCCTGCCAGTATTCTATATATCTATAAAGTCACCATTCGCCCATGCATGGAGTATTGTTGCTATATCAAAGGCAACATACATTTAAATAAACATATCGAAGATACTGCCAAGTCTGCTGCAAATAAGGTGGGCTCCCTCTACCGGGCCAGTAAACTTCTCACGCCTGCCAGTATTCTATATATCTATAAAGTCACCATTCGCCCATGCATGGAGTATTGTTGCTATATCAAAGGCAACATACATTTAAATAAACATATCGAAGATACTGCCAAGTCTGCTGCAAATAAGGTGGGCTCCCTCTACCGGGCCAGTAAACTTCTCACGCCTGCCAGTATTCTATATATCTATAAAGTCACCATTCGCCCATGCATGGAGTATTGTTGCTATATCAAAGGCAACATACATTTAAATAAACATATCGAAGATACTGCCAAGTCTGCTGCAAATAAGGTGGGCTCCCTCTACCGGGCCAGTAAACTTCTCACGCCTGCCAGTATTCTATATATCTATAAAGTCACCATTCGCCCATGCATGGAGTATTGTTGCTATATCAAAGGCAACATACATTTAAATAAACATATCGAAGATACTGCCAAGTCTGCTGCAAATAAGGTGGGCTCCCTCTACCGGGCCAGTAAACTTCTCACGCCTGCCAGTATTCTATATATCTATAAAGTCACCATTCGCCCATGCATGGAGTATCGTTGCTACATCTGGGCTGATGCACCAACCACTAATCTCTCCCTCTTGGACAGGGTATAAAAAAGAGTATGTAACCTAATAGGTATCATACTGTCTGCCAAGCTTCAGCCCCTGTTCCATCACCGCAGTTTTGCATCCCTGTGCTTGTTTTACAAGTACTTTAACAGGATGCGCTCCGGCAAACTTAGTGATCTATTACCCCCTCAACGTAAATACTCCCGACCAACACGACTAACAGCAAATATCCACCTCTTGACTGTAGAGGTCACCAGATGTCGGAAACCTTTTTTTATTCTAACACTTTCTTTCCTTGGACCTCATGCCTTTAGAATTCCCTCTCTGCTCCCTGTTTCCCAACATGCAGAGATCTAAATGTAATGTAAACAAACATCTTGCTGCACAATTCCCCATTTAGACGTCCTCCTTATTAGTCGTGTCATTAATCATAGTAGCCCCTTGCGTCTCAGTGTCAATGTTTCTTATTTGGGGTGAATGAAGTTTTTTTTTTAAATAAGAAATTCACCGTGATTAATCCTCTATTTTTTTTTTCGTGCAAACTTTATTTTCTTAATAAATGCCAATAATATGCGCGCGCACGTTCGTTTTTAATTCCCCTCCCCCCTTCAACGCCTACTAAAAGACAAAGATCGGCAACAAAAATGAATGAATAATTAGCTGATGTCGCTCGTGGCAAAAAATTTAATTTTACTCGTTTTATAATGAATTGTTCCAAAATCGAACATAACGTTATTAATAGAATTTTATCGTCGTCATCGACTTATACAGTTTTAAAAATTTATCCGTTGCATTATATTTTTTTATTATTTTAATACATCTAAAAGTGACACTTGTTTTAATAATTTAAAGAATATATATATATATATATATATATATATATATATATATATATATATATATGAAAATGATTTTTACGGTAAGAAGAAAGGGACTTATTTTTAAAAAGATTTAAATCATTAAAGACAGAAAGAAAAGGTCGGTATCTGTTCGTTGTATTTATTTTAATAACGATGACAATGGGAATTATTTCTTAATATTATAAGCGTTGAAATATGTTTGTTATTTTAAGAGAAATATTATTACTTGTTGGTCTAGTGGTCTCCATCAATTCTCTGTTTTGATACCTCATTGTAATACAACTTCCTATTCCATCATAATCACATTGACACACCGGTTCCTGTTAGATCACCGAAGTTAAGCAACGTTGAGCCTTGCCAGTACTAAATGAGTGACTATTTGGGAATACCAGGTGCTGTATGTGGCCTGGAGAGGACACGGGCTCCACCAGGTTCTATCATGCCCACTGAAAAGTTAGGACGGATATGGTATCTGTCTGACTCCCCGAAGACGTCCGTAGACGTTATGGGGTATAGATGGATAGATGGAATTCCAGTAGCTCCTTCCCCAGAACTGCAGGATTATGGAACTCTCTTCCTGCTGACTGGTTCCTCCTACCTGCAGCTATGGTCTTTTCAAGTCTTTGCGATAATCATTTTGCGTTCTTGTTAGCTCCTTACATCAAGTGGCTTCATGCCTTGTCAGGAGCGATTTCCATTAAAAAAAATATATAAACAGTAAATTATACAGATAGATAAAGAAAGCACCGTGGAATTTCCACAGGTCTCATTAGTCATTATAGTAATATCTTATGAGAACATAGAAACAATTGACCATGTTGTAGCGGGATTATCTATACTAGTATTAGTAGAATACCAAGATATAATTATAAAGATCACTTCTCCCAATATTATGGTGCTTTTCAGTAACCCATGATCGCCAGCTCTCAACCCCATTAACAGTACACGTACACGCTGTTTACGGGTACTGTTAATGAAATACTTGAAGCGTTAATTAAAAATGATAAACGTTTCATTTATAACTTTATTGTAAACACGAAATAAAATCTTTCTCATTTATTCATATTAGAATTATGGGCCCTACGAGCTCAAATCCTAGTATATATTGAATATTAAGTTGTTTTTTTTAACGCCAAAACGTTTTAACTACAATAAATTGTTTTTGACTATTAAAATAATTTATTATTATCGTTTAATGTTTGAATTCATGTTTTGAAACATGGCGGAAATGATAAATGTATGACGTCACGCCAAAGCTATAATTATTTTGTTAAGGTAATGTTTTAAGCTCTATTTATAAGAGTCTAAATAGTTGGTAGAACCTCAGACTGAAGACCTCAGGTTTTTGTTTCGATTTCCGGTCATGACATCCGCTTTATTTGTTGGGGATTTATTATTTACTATTAATCCAATATATTCCATTTTTATAAGTCGTTAAGATCTCTGATATTTCAAAATGAAACAAATTCCGCAATGTATTTATTACGTTTAATAAATTGTGACGGACAGACAGACAAAATCTCTATTTATATAAGATAGATAGATAAACATTAACATTTTTTTAAAATTTTAATACAAATATATTTGTCATTTAATGCAACTGTAAAGAAAGGTAAATGAACAAACAATATATTTGCCATTTCACTTGCAATTTAGAAATAGATCACTGGATTAAAATCAAGTCGGTCTCTTTAAAGAAAAGAAACATTTGAACACAAATGCTAAATATTTGTCTAAGAAATAAAACAATATTGCGAAACAGAACTATTTGTTACATTAAAATCAAAATCATTGAATTAGAAACAATTACAAATAATAGTTAATTAATAAAAAAATTTCAAAACCAATATGCAAGTTAATGTTGGATAATGGCCCTGTGAGGCCGGACGCATGTTGAGTGGACGTATCTGTGGGGGATCGCTTGGTTTGGCTTGCGCGATTTAGTGCGGGTGGACTCGTACAATCAAGTGCAAAATAAAGCTTGTTCTCACAGTCGGAGCTCACAAGTGTTGACAGCACCACGACGTTTGACGAGAGCTCAGGTCAAGGGTCAAAATGCACCTGCGCATAAGGGTTCTGTGACGTCACAGGTTCTTGTGTGGGAAACTGAGTTTTGCCAGTCTGTTTTTTGGAAGCAAGCTGAACAGACGTATTTCTCCATGTAGTCCGCAACTGAAAAGGGGAATTTATTTCCCTAAAAGAATACAGGCGTGGTGAAATTCCTTCCTCTCCCCTCCTCGAATGGCTAAAGACTTAATGGACCATAGATAGCTAAGAATTAACTACGATAAAATTGGTAAATTGATCTCTCTCTTTGTTAGTAAAACATTTCTAAGAGCGACAGAAAATTGACGCCTAAATAAAAGTAATCAAATTTAAAAGAGAGAGTCTGCCTTATCTTTCGCTGTGTATGAGAATCTTTGTTACAGCCTAATACAACGATGATGATACTGGTGACGCGCAGTATTCGAGTATGGGGGCGGCGGACGACGGACATGTTCCAGCAGCAGGATAGCAGGACACACCGTTGCAGCGAGAATCGACAACAACAACAACAACAATTATAATGACACTAGACGATTGGTTTGCGTGTGTGAGTGTTGACTGTATGAACTAGGTGAGAATATCGAACACCTGAAGTTTAACGTACAAGTAGACAGCCTAAACGTTACATTAGTTAACTATATAAATAAGCAGTATATAAAATGATGGTGCGTCTATTGTCAAAAGTTGAATTAACTTGAAATAGGGCGTTTGAACTTTACCGTTAGTGCGATAAATGGGCCCAACTTTAGCACTTAATCATTTCGATATTTTATGGACATTCATTCCTCTACAATAAGTCAGATGTCGTAGTTTACGACAGCATAAAAAAATGAAATATCATTAGCTCGATTGTTCTTGTGTTGAAAAAGGTGCACAAATGAAAAATAATTGGTGCTTCTATATTATTGGGGACAGATGAAATTTTCATCCTTAATTTAGAAAAGTCAGTTGAAAGGGGAGATAATTCAAACTGTTCTTTTTTGTTGTTGTTGTTGTTGTTGTTGTTGTTGTTGTTGTTGTTGTAGTAGTAGTAGTAGTAGTAGTAGTAGTAGTAGTAGTAACCATAACCAATAAAGAAAAATTTAGAAAAAATTAGAGGTGGGGGTGATTAACTATTCTGTACTTTCACCAAACAATTTAATAAACAGAATAGTTAATCAACTCCCCGCCTCCCCATGTTAAGAATGGCTTTCTAAATTATAACGTTATTATTTCATCCCGACCCGTAAACTGCATAAGTACCTTTTTTTTTGTTTATATTTTTTTTTACTAATTCTCGTGATTTTTCTTTATGGGTTATGGTTACAACAATTATAACAAAAAAAAAATTAGTTTAAATTATCTCCCTTTTCAACTAACTCTTCTCAATTAAAGATGAAAATTTCATCTGTCTGCAATAATACAGAAACACCAACTAATTCCCTGATTTAATTATTTTGACAATAAAAAATTCAAGACGTTTTCTTTTTTTATCATTGCATCTTTAACTTCGTAATATTTGTGCACTGTTTTTAACATGGAATCTGCGAAGGTATGAATATTTGTAATCCGGATTGTATTTTACACCATTCCGAAACATAGGATATACAAATTCTGTAATCCTCTTCTGAATCTCATCAATTCTAACAGATGCCTCATAACATTCATCCAATTCTTTGATAAGGCTGCGACGTCTTACTCCTCTCTACATAACTAACAGGACTAATTTCCCGAGACTTTACTTCGCCTCGTTTCTCCACCAGATTTTCATTAATTCCCAGGTGACTAAAGTAATAGAATTTACAAACTTTAGACGGGTTTCCTCATCTTAGTTGTTTTCATCACTGCTTTCTTCTTTTGTTAAACAAGGAAACCATCATAGAATTTGCAACTCATTCCATTCTCCAAGACTCGGTGTTAAAAACGGTGCACAAATAAACGGCATTTTTTAAATATTCGCCATTTTGTCGTCTGGTTTCTCAGTTTGACTGTTTTGGTTTGGTTGTTTTGTTTTACGACATATCAACCCTTTTCGGGTTATTTAATGCCGAATCCGGTCATTTTGATAAAAATTTGTATGCTTCAAGTACTTTATATGTTCAAATATGTATTCATTGTGCTTGTTTTGTTTTACGACATATCCACCCTTTCCGGGTTATTTAATGCCGAATCCGGTCATTTTGATAAAAATTTGTATGCTTCAAGTTCTTTATATGTTCAAATATGTACTCATTGTGCTTGTTTTGTTTTACGGCATATCAACACTTTTCGGGTGGTTTAATGCCGAATCCGGTCATTTTGGTAAAGGTTTTTAGGCTTCAAGTTCTTTATATGTTCAATTATTTGTAAATGGTGTTTGGTTTGGTTGTTTTGTAGAGGAAAAATGTTTTTGTTTTTGGCTTTGCAGAACATGATTGAGTTTTGCAAAGGGAAAGGAAATAAACAATAGCATTAATGTTTGGTGCACCAGTGTCTCAGTTTAAAGCAAGTGGATTTACTGTGTCTTGTAGTCGACCCCTTTTATTTTGAAACTCCTAACTTCTAAAGGTTAAGAGCGGTTCTATTAAAGGGATCGTTTTACTATAATAATGAATAATGCAACCACTTTCACTACCCTAACACCAGAAACTCTGAAAATAATATCTTTTTCCGACTTTTTTTCTTGATAATCTGAAAGTTGGGCTTTTAATCAATATCAATTTATTTATTTTTCAATTAAGTTAGGGCCCTTTTTGGGAATGTCTAACGCTTTTTACCTTTTTTTTAATATTTTTACTAACATGTCATCACACACCAATGCCCAAAAGCCACTCAAGGACAAATGTTAATGGGTTTGTATTCGGTGAATGGTGAGACAAACATCTTGAGGATTGCAGCTTATAATTGGATCTGGTCAGAATTTGATTAGTTAAGAGGCCGGTTCAACAAGAATTTGTTAACATTTGACTTGAAAACAACCATGTTGCAGTCAGCTGGGAAGCAACCCCGTGGTATTGTGTTCCACAGACGGGCAGTTCTTGGAAAGAAACTCGGCTCATAAAAGTTCCTTTAAGCTCCGAGAACATAGAAGAAGAAAACAACGTTTTACAGTGGTTGTAAATAGACGAGTTTTTGCCGCGAATGTTTTACAGGGGAGACCAGAAGTCGGAGCTCAGTCGAGCATCTACAATGAAATAACGATAGAGTAGAGAAAGACTAGCAACGTCTCTTTTGTGAGGAAATGGCTGTAGTGAAAGTTTTGAGAATTATCGTATTTTTTTTTTATTGCGAGCCCTAGTTCGTATGTAAAAAAGGAAACTGCCAATTGAAGAAGAAAAGGAAATTCATAATTTCCCATTACAAACTAGACAAACGTATTTTCAGCTTCTATGTACTGGCATCAACATAATACAAAAGCTCTACATAACAGAGTTGGCCACTCTATTCACTGGAACCTCTTTAATCATTATCTTGTCAAATCATGATGAGACTTATGACGAACGCCATCCCATACCTCAAGTGGACAAAACAGGGCGTCACAATACTGTGATACTTAACAGTCCATAACTTCACAATAGCCAGAACAGAAATACTAGCCGCCTTGATATTATAATTAAAGACGTGAAGAGGAAGGCGTGTCTATTCAGTGAAATGACTATATAATCCGAGGAAATTATTTCTTTCCATAATATCAATCAAAGTTTATATTGGTCAGATGATTTGCAATCACTGTTCCCTCCCAAAAAATAAAAAAAAAGTAAATAAAAAAGTTACTAAGATTCATAACTTTGAAATTGTTTTTTTATATATATATATATACTAGCAAATATATTCTCCCTCCGATCGCAGATTTTTTTCTAGGCTGGGCGGATGATATAATTGTGATAAAACTACATACAATACGTAGCTAAAGCAAAATAAATTGTTTTGGAGTATTCACATGATTTCCAACGCTATTCATAATTCCATGAAAAATGCCAGTATACTGAAATCAGATGCCCTTAATAGGGTTAAGATGAAAATTCATATACACTAAATGTACAAAAGCAAGGAAATTCACAAATTTTTACACTTTTATTGTCATTATGCGAGCACAATAGGGCTATGTATTTTACTGGTAGGAATTTTTCTTCAGAGCACCTCACACACTTCATCCACTCATGCATAGAGATTTATACTGTAGATAATGAAATGGCTTGGTTGATATGTAGTCATACCCTTAATGACAATAAAAGTGTAAAAATTTGTGAATTTCCTTGCTTTTGTACATTTAGTGTATATGAATTTTCATCTTAACCCTATTAAGGGCATATGATTTCAGTATACTGGCATTTTTCATGGAATGTCACTATTTTTGTAAAGGCTATGCCTCAATACAATGCCTTCTCATAAGGTTTTTTGGAATTTTCTGGAAAACTAAGGTATATGGTACACTGAAATTAAAATACCATCAACTAGACCCTAGAACCTCTATCTCTGCCAAAAATCAGCTGAATCCATCAAATAGTTGATGAGATACAGGGTGGCATATACGTACGTACGTACACACAGATAACATGATTTCATGATTGAACTTTCTGTATCTCTGGGTTGCCTTGACTAATGATGCTGAAATTCTACACACTTATAGAACCTATCAAATAAAAATTTTGTGCAAAGTTTTAACTAATTTGGTTTATTGGTTTTTGAGTTATGATCGATCAAATAAATGAGATTTCCAGCATAGGCCATTCGTGAGTCTATTAAGGGATAGAGCGCTTTCGCGCCTCCCTTGAAATTTGCCGATTCATGTTTTTATTTTTTTATTGTCTCTTATGTTTGAATTCATGTTTTGAAACATGACGTAAATCATAAATCTATGACGTCATGCCAAAGATATAATTATTTTGACAAGGTAATGTGGGTTTGGGGAGAAAAACAAGTTCACAGGGCCATAACATGTATATGAGAAGTAATAATATCTCGATATGGACGAAGAATTCTGGAATAATAAAACAACTCCGAAGGTTACTTAGCTTTTGGGAGAGTATGAACGCAGATTTGATTTGAAAATGGATATTTATTCAAACGAGAAGATTAAAAAGTTTGGTCGTGTTGTTGGCAGAGTTCAAAGTTCGAAGACTAATATTTTCATTTATATGTGCGTCTGTCGGAAGAAAAGCAATCTCTTCATGAATATTTCTCGAATTTTGGCTCCAGACATTGTGTCTGATATTATATTACCCGGGAAATTGATGAAAGATTAAGTTCTTAAAGTCAGGACTTGGCAGCAGAACCAGTCTTGTCGGGTAAAAAGCTCTAACTGAAAATTCCTTTTCCAATGTTCGAATATATTGTACAAACAAGGAGATTTTCTGATGCCGTGTCAAGTGTGCCATATATGGGGTTTCTAGGTAGGAATCTGGTTCAAGTGAAGAGATATGAAATATTATGTAGAATTTGGTATATTCGTACTACTGTTCTCATCTTGGGTGTTTATATCACAACGTTTCGGCTGATGTAACCTCCGACCTTCTTCAGGTGTACCTTGTCGAACTCGGAAACCTTTTTGTCGAACACGGGAATCTGGACGGAATTTCGAACGGAACCCTTTATTAAATCCACGGGGGTAGCACCCCCCCCCAATAAATTACACCTGTCTCAACTGACACGACACAAAAATGAACCTATGAACAGAACTAGCAAGAAACACCATTAGCTCCCCCGCCCCCACCCACCCCCAGAAAAAAATAGTAACAGCCTAGGCTGACACAACACAAAATATTTGCACAGGGTCAAGGAGGATGAGAAGACCGAGGAGGGACAGCACAAACCAGACCTCCACTGGAAGTGCAGAGACTGCTGGGACCTTGGGAAGGCTTATTGCCGCTCAAATCCCAGAGAAGACCAATTGTCCTTACCAGCGAGAAATCAATAGTTAACGGCTGTTGCGATGCTGCAAGTTTATTTGCGGTAGCTATCGAAAAGAGGTGGAGAATACTGGAAATCTGGGGAGACTTGTTGTCACTCAGACTCCAGGAAATACCACCGGTTGTCAGTGAGCAATCACTGATGACCCGTGTGAGAACTCCTAGTGAGTACAAATAATATAATAATAATAATAATAATAATAGTATAATAATAATAATAATAATAATAATAATAATAATAATAATAATAATAATAATAATATATATATATATATATATATATATATATATATATATAGGACGTCGAAAATTTGAGACTTTTAAATAAATTAATATTTAATTAAAAAATAAAAATGCATTGTTTGGTTTCCATTCAAATATTTAATGCTTTGTAATGGGAGACCACTACATCTTTTTTATCTTTAAGGCGTGTCCGTGCATATTTCCCTAATGATTTTGACATTTGAACAATTAACGAATTAACATCTTACGGATTCTACCTTCTACTAGCGATAAACATGTCACTATGAAAGAAAATAAACGTCTTGCATCCCCGCATCCCCGCATCGAAAATTTGGGACTTTTCAATAAATTAATATTTATTTAAAGAATCAAAATGCATTGTAAGGCTTCCAACCGTTTACTTAAATTATATATATATATATATATATATATATATATATATATATATATATATTATATGCAAGGTTGAGAGGTGTTAATGACAATCGCCTCAAGAATATTGGGATGAAGGTTCAACCTCGCACTATATACAATGGCGAATGAGTCATTGGAGTACTTGTTGGAAGAGGTATATATACAAAGCAAATCGTTCTCGATAGCAGATTCATGCGCCTGTAAATTCCCGAATGTACTCGAAATTTTGGGCGTGCTAATAGCACGTAGGATATGTTAGAGTATTTTTATTTCTAACCTTTGGTTAGTTTTGCCTACGTAGTCAGCCCCACACTAAAAAAAAAGAAATTTATAAATCACAAAATACTTTTGAATGATAGGCAAAACGTTATTTCGGAAAAAATAAAAAAAATGTTCGAGTTTTGTGAACTATTTTGAAGATGGTAGATAGCAAATGACGTTGAGTGGAAGAGATTTTTTCCACAATTTTCATCGATTACTTTGAGAAAGGAAGGATCGTCAATAGTGAATTATTATATATAACAATTAGTGCGTTTAAAGGAAGAAATCGTCAAAAATATAACGGCTACAAAGACTAAAGTGCTCTTTCACCAAGACAATGCACCTGCCACAAGCCGATTAAAACAATCAAAAGTAGATTAATTGCGCTTCGAATTGCTTTCGCACTCACTCTCTTCTCCAGATTTGACATCCAGCGACAACTGGCTGCTTGCAGACATCAAAAGAATGCTCCGGGGAAAAAGATTCGGCTTCAATGTAAAAGTGCTATTAGAAACTGAGGCGTATTTTGAGGTCGAAGGCAAATCTCTCGGAAAAAAACAGATATCGAATTGTTAGAGCAGCGTTGGAATCAGTGCATCACACTAGAAGGAGACTATGTTGATGAATAATGCTGAAGTTTGCATACAAGTTGTTGTTTTATTAGTTATGTTCGGAACTTATTGAGTAATGTGTTATAATGAAGATTTACATGAATTGGATAATCACTCGGTTTACAGTGGAAAGTACAAATGCTTTTTTGCCCATGTCATATCTAAACCGTGATATATGATAGATATATTGATATCAGAAACACAAACAACTATTAGAAAAAGAAAGAATAATAAAGCGCGTGCGGAGAGACATTAAAATGGGAGAAGGGGGAGAAAGACAAAAACGAGAGGAAGAAGAAAAAGAAATAGAAAATATGGATGAAATGCAGTAAAAAAGAAAAGTTACTTTAACCGGGATCGCAGTGGCGGAATATATTGCATTGTTTCAGTGTGGATTTTGCAAAATGTTTACTTAAGGAATAAGATCTCAGTCTTAGGTTTACGTTAGATGGTGATGAGAGAAGTATTATAGTGCTTTCGATGCACTTGCGACGTAGGAGAGAGAATTTGGTCTTGAGAATGTACAATTTTTAAAATCCAACTTGTGGGTAAATGTGTTAGTAGGATTGTTAACTAACACACTAGTAATACACAATAGTTAAAGCGTGTCAATGACGTTCTCTTTGTGCGTTCTTCTTTTTCCTATGTTTTACCGTTATCGAATCAATTAAAAATCTTCACTTTTTCTGAAGACGTTCGTTCGTTGATTTAAACGAACCTAGCGAAATCTCTCGTTTCTTGATGATTTTTTCCTGCATTTAAATTTATTGTTTTTTCGTTCGTTTCTTTCCACACATCTTTCTTTCACGGCATTTCATTTTATGATATATCGTGCATTTTATCCTCATGTATGTATGTATGTATGTATGTATGTATGTATGTATGTATGTATGTATGTATGTATGTATGTATGTATGTATGTATATGTCTATATATATATATATATTAATATATATGTATATGCATATATATATTTATATACATATATGTATATTTATATATGTACATATATTTTATATGTGTATGTATACATACACATATATATATACATATATATTAATATATATGCATATGCATATATTTATATATTTGTATGTATGTATATATATATATATATTTGTATGTATATATATATATTTGTATGTATGTATGTATATATATATTTGTATGTATGTATGTATACACGTATATATATATATTTGTATGTATGTATCTATGTATGTATATATGTATGTATATATATATATTTGTATGTATGTATATATATATGTATAATATACATATATATATGTATGTATATACATATATTTATATATATGTATGTATATATACGTATTTATATACACTTATGTATATATATTTTTTATATATGTATGCGCATATATTTATATTTATATATTTATACGTATGTATACATATATGTATATATATATATATATATATATATATATATATATATATATATATATATATATATATATATATATATATATATATATGGGTGTGTGTGTGTGTGTGAAAAAAGACAAACGGAAAACAGGTTAAAATGCAGGAGAACAACAAAAACAAGAGATTCGACCGGTTTCGTTCGTATTAACGAACGTCTTCAGAAAAAGATTTTGAGACAATTTTTAAAAAAACTACCAACCTCTAAAATATCCTCAATTCTTCGCTAAACGAAAAGCCTTCAACATCCACAGCAAAAAAAAAAAGACTGACTCCACAAAAATATCTCCTCACAAAATAACTAACACAACTAACACTGACACAACGGAAGAAAATAAATCTTATATAGTTCTCTCCAATAACCCCATATCTATCTCCTTACAAAAACAACTTAAACCAGACATAAATATAGTACTATCAATCTCTAAAACAATTCCATGATTAATGCCAGTATACTGAAATCATATGCCCTTAATAGGGTTAAGATGAAAATTCATATACACTAAATGTACAAAAGCAAGGAAATTCACAAATTTTTACACTTGTATTGTCATTAAATGTATGCGAGCACAACAGGGCTATGTATTTTACTGGTAGGAATTTTTCTTCAGCGCACCTCACGCACTTCATCCACTCATCCACTCATGCACAGAGATTTATACTGTAGTGATGTGATAATGAAATGGCTTGGTTGATATGTAGTCATACCCTTAATGGAATGTCACTACTTTTGTAAAGGCCATGCCTCAATACAATGGTAAGTTTTAAGGGTTTTTTTTAATTTTCTGGAAAACTAAGGTATATGGTAAACTGAAATTAAAATGCCATCAACTAGACTCTAGAACCTCTATCTCTGCCAAAGATCAGCTGAATCCATCAAATAGTTGATGGGATACAGGGTGGCACACACGTACGTACGTACACACGGATAGCACAAAATCACTCCTGACCTTTCTGGATCTCTGCGTTGCCTTGACTAATGATGCTGAAATTCGACACACTTGTAGAACCTATCAAATGAAATTTTGAGCAAAGTTTTAACTAATTTGGTTTATTGGTTTTTGAGTTATGATTGATTAAAGAAATGAGATTTCTAGCATAGGTCGTTTTTGAAGTCTATTAAGGGATAGAGCGCTATCGCGCCTCCCTTGTTTAAAGATCTACTTCATACCACCACCCCCCAGACACCTCTCCCTCTGCTGGCATTTACAAAATAAAATGTGCCGCACGCCTGATGTTTACATTGGGGAAACGTCCAGAAACTTAAAATCTCGCATATACGATCACAAGCGGGACCTCAAACACGACATTTCCACTAACGCTCTAGTGATACAAAGGAACACTTTCGCCCACAATTAATAAATAAATGTTGAAAAAAAAAACTTTTTACAAATGTTGGTAGCCTTACTCCTTTACATATATACTTTTCTCTCGTTGGAACTGCACTAATACTGCACTACACTCTTTATATATATATATATATATATATATATATATATATATATATATATATATATATATATATATATATATATATATATGTATATTTATATATATATATATATGTGTGTGTGTGTAATGCATATATATATATATATATATATATAGAGAGAGAGAGAGAGAGAGAGAGAGAGAGAGGGGGGGGGAGAGAGAGAGAGGGGGGAGAGAGAGGGAGGAGAGATGTAAAAACAACATAACTTTAAATAACAGGAATTTGATTTTACGAAAGTTTTATCTTAAAAAGATGTTTCTAAAAAACCATAGGAGCATGACAAATTTGACTTTCCAACCAAATGTTTGCTGAATATGTTATGAGTTATTCCTTATTATACATATCTGTAAGGTAAAACGTTCGTAAAATAAAATCTACGATATTCGCATTGATGTTTTATTTACATATATCTAGTTTTCAGTATTTCTTGTATTCCATTATTTAGTATTCACGTAGACTTCATTGCACTCCACATAGGCAAACTTGCATTTAGGAAAAAAACTGAAATCTAATTGCGTTTGTTCTCTGAATTGTCATTCTTTAGTCACGTGCTTCATCATTGCAATAATATGTTAACACAAAGATTGTTTGTTTCATTAGAATAATTTTACATTTTTGAACACCTGCAATATAGTTTCGCGCAGTTGAAAGCATTTTTAATGCATGAATAAGCATAACGTTTTGTGCAGCGTTTCAATACGGATTGTAATGTTCGCTGCATATTTACTGTAATATTCAAAATAGCAATAACAATGTGACTTGCAATAAACCATGAATAAACAGTTTATATATATATATATATATATATATATATATATATATAGTCATCCACATACAGACTGTTTCGCTGTTTCTACAGCTCATCAGTGCGGCTAGACCAGTTAGTGCCTCAAGCCGGGATTGAAACTCAACCCTCGAGCTGACAGTCGGCGCTGCTACACCTGCGCTATCATACGACACTGACTGAATGTTAGAAATATCTAAATGGAAACATTGCAAGTGCCGGAAGCTCGAATTAGTTTTACCTGATAGATAGATAGATAGATAGATAGATAGATAGATAGATAGATAGATAGATAGATAGATAGATAGATAGATAGATAGATAGATGAAAAAAAGGAAAACCAAAAATATTATTAATGTATTTACCAACGTTTCGTATTTATTTCAAGACTTCCTCGGGATGATCGGTGTGAAGAAATAACACACAAGTACAAATAATTGAAAAGGTTTGGTCCGTTTCTTACGTAAAGTAGCATTGAGAGGAATTAAGCGCAAACCATTAGAGAGGTGGAGGGAGTGTGTGTCATGTAAGCCCAAAATGTCGCTTATCAAAAGATAAATTATGAACTCAAATAGATGGTAGCAGTAGGAGAAATTAATTTAACTGTGGAATGTGTGGGGGAGAAATTGGTAGCGGTCGGAGTTATGTTTATTGAGGTCAGATAGGCAGTTATCAAAGCAGGAGAGAAGGGGGTTTAAATACTAAGGTCGCATAAGGAAATGGTGTAGGAGGCAGTGGGGGACAGTGGGGGGCAGGTGAAAAATACCCCATATAACAGTAATACATATATATTAATAATTCTTGTTCCGAATACTTCTGTTGTAAGAAATGAATAACAAACACAATTTAATTATTATAAAAATCAGTAAGAAAATGCTGTTATTTTAAACACACGTGCCAGAATGGCGTTGCATTGTTTAAAAATTGTTCTCAACCGTTTTATGTTTTGTTCTTTTTTCTTCTTACGTTGATTGTTTTCGTCCATGTAGATATGAAAATACATTTTAATAGGGCGATTCCAAGACTACTTCTCTTGTGAGATGTTATTGTAAGAAAAAAAATAACGAAACCAAGTCCCTCACAGATAGCTGCAACTCATCGTTTTGCTTCATTAAATACTGCCGGCTTAATTAAACCTTTTTCATAAGTATTATAGTGTTAAATATAAATTATAGGAAATAAAACTCTCTCTCTCTCTCTCTCTCTCTCTCTCTATATATATATATATATATATATATATATATATATATATATATATATATATATCATGCTTCTGAAAACAAATGCAATCAAGCTATTTGTGACTGATTTTTTTGTTATTTACTCTGTATAATATATATATATATATATATATATATATATGCATGTATATATTGTAATTCAGTAGAATACACAATTTATGACATAATTAATATTTTGTAATTATGCTCCAAATATTTCTACACTAACCATATTTATCCATGTGTACACGTGTTTCAGAAATTCAATTTATTGTCACTTTTACAACAGGGTAGAAACTTGACAATTTTATGATTTTCATCAGCAGCACATAAATTCTTTATTCACGTGGAGATTGATTAATTTTCTTATTCGTTGCTACTTTAAATATTTATTTAGTTTAGTTTATTAATTTATTTTATTTATTTTAATATATACATCATTATCCTATAGTGAAGATTTTTATGTCTACAGTTAGTTGTTATTTCGCTTCTACAATTTAGAAAGTTTTGGGGATCTTTAAAATTTAAAATTTCTAGCTTCTCATTAAAACATAATCTACGCGGCTCGTCTAACTATCTCCATGTACTAGCCCGTCCTAATATTTTCCACTCAATTATTTGTGAGCGTCTATCTTTTTTGAGCGCTCTGTAATTGTTCGCTAGTGGTGTTTTGAATCGGTGTTTTTGTTATTGAATGTGCTTTTATGGTTATTATACCTAGTTTTAAATTCAAGGGAGATATACCTACGTAGTATTTTTTTATTTTGGACAAAATGTACGGGTTCTACAGTTACAGTTTTTAGGTTCATTGTTGACTTTCTTATTTTTAATTGGGTGACTTCTATTAGGGTTTGAGTTATTACTATTTCTAGTGATTATATTATTGTTTTCATTAATGTTATTGTTTTTTGTTGCTATATTATCACTGTTTCCACACATTTTGTTTTCTCTACTACTTTTGTTTAGTATTTTGTTATTGTGTGCTTTGATTACCATTTCTAAGTGTTCACAGCAACTATATATACACATATATATATATATATATATATATATATATATATATAAAATAATTACAAAATATTTATGCGTTTATATATTTAAGAAATGATTGTATGTTGACGTATAGGAATACAATGTCTTTTAAAAACAGAATTTTCGGACGCTTCCTGTAACTTTCTTCAGTATAATGAGAGATGTGTGCGTACAAAAGTTGGTATCATCAGATAAATGGAGTAGAGCAAATGGGATGAAGAGGTGCGTACACATGATTTCTGTGTACTAATCCACGTATCCTTGACTCATCCTTAAATATTTAAACTTATGTGCAAAGTAGTGTGGGGACGTTTCATCGGAATCGGAAGCGGGAAGCGGAAAAATCGGAACTTTTTGGGGTATCGGAATCTGAAAGATTTGAGCCAAATTTCAGATTCAAAAAACGATTATTTCATCATTTGTTGTTGTTTAAAACTTAATTTTCTATTGCTGGTACTAATAATAAAATTATAAATATTTATGGATTTTAAACTACCAGTAAAACTAAAACTTATAGATCATAACGAATAAAAATAGCACTGGAAAAAATGGCCGGGTAAAAATAGCACCGGTAAAAATGGCCGGGTAAAAATAGCACCGGTAAAAATGGCCGGGTAAAAATAGCACCGGTAAAAATGGCCGGGTAAAAATAGCACCGGTAAAAATGGCATGAGTTGATAAATAGGGGTAAATAGCACAAGCGAGAAATATAGATGAACATCTGACAATGAGTTTATCGAAATCTTAGATGAAATACTTTTAGAGGAAATATTAAGTTTGTCAAATTATAAATTAAAATTATGTGTAAAAATAGACAAGGTCTCTTCGCTTAATCATCATTAAAAGTGAAATCCACTCTTTTAGGCGATTAGACGATTTTAGAATGATAATCGGAATCGGTAATTGTATCACAATCAGATATTAAAAAAAATCATAACCGTTCCATCACTAGTGCATGAAGACATAAGAGTTAACAAAGCAAAGAGGTAGCATAGACATTTTCTAAAGTGGAATTAAGTGGATAGAGAACCATAAAGCGTTGTTCTCTTCGGGAATATGTAGATTAAATTCGCTTAAATATTTCATCAGATAGACCCCAAAATGTCTATGTAAGCGATTATTTCTGAATTCATCCGGTTTATCATTAACATTTTCTAAACCAAGTGAAGAAACTGGCCATGAAAGCTCGGTTTGGTTTTAGGTACACAGAGGGTTTTCGTGAAGGCAGCATGGAAAGCGTTCAAAAATGAAGTAACTCCAATAGTGAGATGTTGAGTTCAGATCGTAGGTGGAGCGCACTTAATCGGAATTAATTATGAGAAATCGGGCCATTTTACAAAAACTTCCTGGGCCGGAGTAGGAATTACAGTTGAAATGTGTTCTGTAGACGTTGGCAGTGAAATATATAAGAAAATCTAAGAAAAGACGAAACCCCTTCTTCGTCCAAATCTCCTTTCATTGGACACCTTATCAACGGACAATTACCAACTAGACTAACCTCATATCTTTTTTACACGAACTTTTTTTCACTCTCCATTACTTAATATTTTTCAAATGTTGAATTTTGGCTGTTCCACTGCCAACTTATCTATCTATGTAATTCCTCTGATGATAAGATTTCGGTCTTTGAAAAGCCTTGGCTTAACGAAAGAATAGTAAACAATTTTATTACTGAATATACCTTGCATTGAACAATCGAAGTTGAAATAAATCTGGACATTCGTACATGTTTATCACTCTTATTTCTCCTATCTTTATAATGGCTCTATCTCGTATATTGAGCTTTAACAATTTCACTATAGGTTCTATCTACTAAAAGTTTACTTTTAGTTTCATATTTTATTCTCTCTCTCTCTCTCTCTCTCTCTCTCTCTCTCTATATATATATATATATATATATATATATATATATATATATATATATATATATATATATATATATATATATATATATAGGCAGCATCTTCTCTTGCAGGCAAGTATTGTTAAATATAAGAGACAACTCATGTCTAGATGTCCTTTGGTAGATCCTTATATTCAAGTACTGGTGTGGACGTGTGTTAAAAGTGCACAAATGTCCTAGCGAAATGTATAGCTTCTCCCAGTCAAACCCACCCACGTGCACGTCGTGAGTACTACTACCCCAACGAGGCCCTTGTTAACGGTGAGTGTTTAATGCTGTAAAACTGGACCCCCCACTGCCTTGTAGGCTAAAGTTTTTAACACAACAGATAAGGGTGAGACAACCCTGACAGAAACCTCCAAAGGAGCTTAGGCCCTGTCAGCTGAAGCATGCATGATCTACTGGCATGTGGATTATGCTCTGGTGCCCAGCAACCTTGGTCTCAGCCATGGGTATATGGCACTATTACAAGGAGAGATGTACTCTTTAGCTTTTTTTAAGGCAGGCATCTAATAGAAGGAAAACTCCGATCTAACACCTGCGGTTTACGTGACGACTGGTCACCGGGTTCATAGTCGCCAATACTCAGAGAGTGGTCGTTGTGTCGCACAAGCATTGATCACTATAATCCTATTGCTATTTCTGTACGCTTTGGACCTGGAGAGGAGGATATAGGCCACAGAGATGATATGATTCTTAAAAATCCTCAACATCTCATACAAAGACCAAATTACAAAAGAGAAAGTGAAGTACAGGCTCGGACAAACGGGCAGGCGATATGAAGGCTGGACACCACAAGAAACTATTTCACCACCGATTTCGATTGAACCAAAGGAGGACCGTTTTCTCAATCACGATCTTTGGACCTTGGAATAGACTTCCAAGAGAGGTAATAAATGCACCAACAAGCCATAAATTCAAGGTGAATTTGAACAGGTGCTGGGCTACTGTATCCTCTTCTGTGTAAATTTCTACCACCCTTTCCCTACATGGCAACTGAAACAGGCCTATTTTATTTTTTGCCAAATTAATTGAATTGAATTGAAAAAATTGAATACTGACCACTGTGAAGAAGAGGAAAATGAAATCATACAGCCATGTCACACGATTATCAGGTCTTGCAAAGACAATCTTGCAAGAAACTGTACAGGGAGGAAGAAAGAAGGGCAGACAAAGAGGTGGAAGGACGACATCCAAAAGATGGACAGGGCTAAGTAACACGCTCAGGAAGACAGAAAATCGGGACGACTGCAGAAAGCTGGTTGTTAGGTCATCTTTTGCATCCCAACAGTCATCCAGACGAGAAAGAGGGATTAAATTATGATTTAGGATACACATTAAATGGATAGAATATTCTCTCCTTGAAATGTTTTCTTTTAATTTTATGTATTTAACGTCAATACGTAGTTAAAGAAAAATACTTTTGGGGGGGACTATTAAAATAATTACCAACACTATTGATAATGTTTACCCATTCATTTATTTCTTTATAATCGCTTATGTTTGAATTCATGTAGTGAACCATGACGTAAATCATAAATGTATGACGTCACAACGAAGCTATAATTATTTTGTTACGGTAATGTTTTAAGCTCTATTTATACGCATTTGCTTTATTCGTTGGAAATTTATTATTTACTATTAATTCAATATTCTTCACTTCTAACAGTAGTTAATATTTCGAAATGAGACAAATTCTGCAATGTATTTATTATGTTTAAAAATATTTTGACTCACTGACAGAAGGACAATATCTCTTATGTATATAAGATATGCAAACGTGACAGATAATTTAAATAATATTGAAATATTAAATGTGCCATATAGGGTCCAGAAAAAAAATCTAGCAGTTTTCTGGAGATTTTTTGTTCCGATATAGCGGGTTTTAAAAAATCTCACTTGGCATCATTGCATTCCACATGCATGTGTGTCTGAAGTGGCTTTGAAGTAGACTTATAGTAGACCACTTTTAAATTGCAACAACATTTAGTGTGTATATTCAATGTGTAAAATAATGTTAAAAACGATACTTTTTCATATAGGTTTAGAGTAAGCATATGGTTAGAGTAGTGGAATATTCCCATCGAAGTCAAGTTAATGTCACAGCTATGTGTCAGGGTATTATGTCACGAACAGGAAGTCGGTAGTGACACGTAGCGTATAAGCTGGTGAGATTTATCCCAAGTGGAGTGCTGAGAAAGTATTGTAAAATAAAAAATAAAAAATGTCGTGAGATTTTAATATACAGATCATTGACTACATATGGCCTGATATCAATACATGAGGATTTGCTTAGAATTGTAAAATCAGAAATAACTTTCAATTCGACAGTTTAAATGCTCCCAAATTCCAGGTCAGATGCTGCTGATTGTTGTTGTTATTGTTGTTATTGTTTAGCGAGTAAGACTTCTGTATTGATCTCACGAAGATCGTGCATCGGGATTGTCTGGTTTGCATGAAGTCGTCCTTGTTAGTTGCAGCTATTCATTAACCTGCAGGATTGCAAAGTTTTACTCCCGACATCGATGACAGCAAGGCTCAGCAGTTGCATGCAAAGTCCGGGAAGGTGTTGCCAAGAACACAGAAATGAATGGCGAAGAAGCAACATTGTTATGTTCACTCCATTTGTTAGATAATGGATGTATGTATATGAAGAACGATTACATCAGTTAGTATGGATTTAGTATCTGGGTTGGCCAGTGCAAGTTATCTTGAAAATCTTAAAAACAAGTTCGCTCTCAGACTAAAAGAATAAACAAGTCTGAACTCAGGTTTGGAGTTCAAGGAAAGGTAAAACATAAATGTTATGACAAAGTGTGTCCTCTTGAAGCACTGACGTCACGATATCGTGTGTAAGAGAGAAACACGTTTTTTAGTCAGTCTGTCCCAGGAAGCAGTTACGAGCAAATGTGAATTCGAGATGTAATTAAAAAAAAAAGGAAAATGAGAATTTAATTCCTAAAAGGGTTGATAGCGACTGGTCTGCCCACTCTTCCCCGTAACTAAGTAGAGTTAAGTTAAGAAGACCAATTTGGCCCCTCTCTCAATTTCATGACTGTGTTATATTTAATCGTATGACGAGAAAATCTCTCCCAAATAAAGACCCAGTTTAAATTCTACACCGGTCGCGACTTTTTCCTCTCTGTGCATGAAAAGTTTTGATTACAGACACTAGACGATGATGATAATGATGACTACAGCACTGGCACACCAGTATAACGGGAACAAACGAAGTAAGATTAACCGATTTTAAAAAGAACTGAGTATTTTAAGAAATGACACCGTAACACATTGATTTGTGGTTCTGCATCGGAAACGTCTTTGCTTATTACAGGCAGAACTAGAAGCGACAAGAGGACGACGGATCTTGATGCCGACTGCTCTGGGATTTTCACCAGAGTACTGTTATCCGGGTAGGTCTGACAGTATCACGTTGTCACTACCCCACCCATGGTAAGGAAGGGTTTAACCTTATTTTGGGGTTCATGATTCTGTTACTGATGATGATGATGATGATGATGATGATGATGATGATGATGATGATGATGATGATGATGATGATGCCGAAAACAAAAGAAAAATAAAAGGATTAAATCAAGCATTTCCCAAATCATGACAAAGGTTAATCGACCCCCGCTAAGTAATAATAGAAGAAATTATTCTTGATTGGATAGATATTTCTGCTTTTGCTTGGCCCATGCAGAGGTAGAGACGACCAGAGGATGACTGATCCTGATGCCGACCCATCCTGCATTTTTACCAGGGCCATGTTAGCCGGATAGCTCTGACACAGTTTTATTTTATTTTCATGAAATACATTTTAAAGTAGGTGTTTTTGATGCATATAAAAAAGGTTAAAGAGACCAATTGTGAGCAGACCAAAAACATGTTAAATTTTGCCGCGACATGATGTTTTAATAGGAAACATTTGAAGTCGAAAATAAAGTACGTTGTGTGCATTGAACGCCGTCGGAGAAAGCAACACAACTTCAATAATAGATTCTAATTTGAATATTTTTTATGCGTTGCATTATTCAAAGGTTGAGTGAATGAATACATTATTTCGCTTTATAAATAATCCATTGAAATAGGCGAGCAGACGGCAATATTATATCACTCTTCTTCGATTTTTTCTTTTCTTTTCTTTTTGATTCTTCTTGATCTGAAATATTAATTTTAGTCGCAAAGTAATAAAAGCATCCGTCACACCGACAAATGGAAGCGGCCATGGTACAGTGGTTACTAGCGCGGTCTGACAACTTTACATACTGTTATTATTTATCTTCCTCTCACCGCGGTAAGATGTGACACAAGGTCGGAAAGTGGGATGTGAAAAGTCAGCGCTCGAGAAGGTGAGCACTCTTGCCTATAAGAAATGTCTAGACAGCCCGTCGGCATTCCCCGGTAGGGACGCCTCAGGCAGTAAACGATAAACTTACTCCTCCCCAAAGAGGGGAGGCAAGGCATGGGAGGGTGGACCTCCTAGAACTGCTCAGGACAAACCAACAGACCGGCGGAATCAAGACCCGAAGACCAAGACGATACCGGTGTATAGGGTGTAATATTCATCGGAACAGATACTACACTTTGATCTTAGCCAAAAGGCCAAGAATTTATTTAGGCTGGTGCATTCCTCTCAAACATCCATTTCTATATTAAATGAAAATTACATCCCTCGGAATGCATCACACCTTAGGCATAACGCCCGTTGTGGAAGGGGGGAAAGGTGGGGGTCGGGGTTATTTGTGACATTTAAAGCCAACCCCTGTCAGCATTCCCCGGTAGGGGCGCCCCAGGCGATGTCAATAAACTAACCATTCTCAAAATGTGAGAAGGTAAAGACTGGGAGGGTGGACCTCCCAGAACTGTGTAGGACAGACCCACAGACCGGCGGAATCAAAATCCGAAGGCCAAGACGATACCTGTCTATAGGGTGTAGTATCCATCGGAACAGATACTACACTTTGATCTTGGTCAAAAGGCCAAGAAGCCATTTTCACTGTTCTGTTGGAGCTTTTTCATCATTTTCAATTGAGCAAGCTAACCAAGAAGGAATTTTTTTTTTTTTACTAATGGGTCACCATTTATCAAGGCCCGGGGTTAAAGAGATCGAGAGGACCTAATGAGTGGGATGGACAGAAGATTACTTAAGAGGAATTGATTATTCAAGAGGACGGCTCAGCAAGTATTTGTTCACATTAGACTTGAAGACGACACTGTTGAAGTCGGTTGGAAAGCAGACTCGTGATATCTTGTTCCACATAGTCGATGTTCTAGGAAAGAAACTTTGTTCATGGAAGTTTCGTTTAATTTTTGGTAAAAAGAGAAAAGTAAAGGAATGTTCTTGCCGTGAATGTTATACAGGGGGGGGCACCACGGATGAGAGCTCCGTCGAGCACCTACCATGAATATAACGATACAGTAGAGAGAGAAAAAAGATATGACTCGGTTAGGAAAGTAGTTCACTGGGAACTGTGCAAACGGCTGCACTTTGAACATAGAGAACAAATAGCATCATTTTTACTAATATCTTTAAGCAAGCTAGCCGATAAGGAATACAAAAGCAGACATGACCGGATTTGGAAAGTCGGCTACTGGCAAACAGCTGCACTTTGAACATACAGAACAAATAGTACAGACACAAACCGCAGCCATTAAAAGATGAAGGGAATATGATCTTGAGTGATGGAAGTACAAAGGGACTAACTCATCCAAGCAAGAACACCGGGCGTGATAAGTGTCAACAAGAAGGAAAAAACACTTGCAAAATAATAGATTTCGTCATCCCAGCAGAACACATGGTGAAACTTAAGAGAGCAGAAAAATTAAACAAATATATGGAGCTTGTGTGAGAATTTAAGTAAATATTAAACATGAAGAAAATTATCGTAATACCAATGATTGTAGAGGCACTAGGACCAGTTTCGAAAAACCTAGAAAAAAAGACTAGGAGAAATTGGAATCAAAGGGAGGATTGACATTATAAGAACCACGGAACCTAAGAAACAATGAGAATATGAAGAAAAGCCTTAGAGTGCGGAAACCAACACACATAGCCAGGTGAAGCTGACCAACCACAGGTAAGCTGAGGTAGAATAGCACTGCATAAACACACCTGGAAATATAAATGGAACGTACTAAGACGAACACGAAGGAACTGATAGTGCGTGGGTGCATGCTTTACTTACTGTATTCCATCATCAGGATCTTTGAACACTTTTGGGATACACAATCCTTCTATATTGGTTGATGCTTTTCTAATCGTTCCAAAATTCTTAGCAAAGTAAGCTCTACATCGCTGTGGATCTGGTCAGTCCAGCGCGTTGGAAGCCTACCATGAGGTCTTTTACCGAATATATATATATAAGGAAAATCGGTGGTTGTTTCGAAAAAATATTTGTGTACAAAAAAATTATGGAAAATTATCTAGTAGAATGTTAGTAATAAATAAAATTAATTTCTTACTCATATTTGCATTATACATCTTTAAGCCAGCGTGTCATAGAAGATTATTCACCTTCTTCTAATATAAAAACGCCATGCGGTCTTGTCATTCGGAGTTCGTTGATTACGAATAGTAAAATAATTTTATTTTTTATTAAAATTCTACTTGGTAATTTTCCGTAATTTTTAGTGTACACAAATAGTTTTGCCTGATAATAAATATATAAAAGAGTTTTCCTGATATTTTATTTTGAACTGGTATATTTCACTTGTGTATCAATCAAAACAACCACCGAAAAAATTTATAATTTTTTAGACTTTTATAATATCTTATAAACTATTATAATCTTATACTCTTTGAATCCCTTTTAGACTCTCAAGCCTTGGCAACTAGTCTCGAAGAAAAAAAAACTACCCAACTCTTACCATGCGGTTACGTTATTCAGTTGGAAAATTAGTCCAAGACAATTATTTTCGATTTACCAACTAATCTGTGACGAAGTTACCGTTAATATTGGCCTTTAGTATTTAGTATTCATCGTTACTTTCGGAAGTAAAACTGTACTCGTCACGTAATCAGTACGTCTCTCTCTAATGGCCAGCTTGGTGAGTGAGTTGGTTCCTATGGCTCATAAGCTCTCATTATTTATAAAATGTATTGGCCAGCTTGGTGAGTGAGTTGGTTCCTATGGTTCATAGCCTCTCATTATTTATAAAATTTAAGAGGTAAAAATGCACGACAGTATTTATGTGATTTTAAAAAAACAAAGCGAAAAAAACTGGTGTCCCTAGTATGATTAACAAAAAAAACAATTCTGGTATCTTTGTTTCTATCTGGTTTGCTCCTATTTCGTTAGGTGTGTTGTTCATGTCTTTGTCTGTTTTATTGTATATCAGCCTTTTGGTTTATTCAATAACGAAACACGATACATATTGTACGTAATCCATTGTATACAGTTCATTGAACTTCAGCTGCCTCTTTTGCCCATCGATCTGAGATTGTGGTCACATAATAAGTTCTTAACTATTGTACACCCTACGTCAAAAATGCCGGAAAAAAATTATGCTTCGCGAATGTATAAAATCATAGAATTACGTCAGTAATTTAATTTTTCATATATTATAATTTCTAGTTACATAAAGAAAAAAAACAGCTACCATTGACTTTTTATTTAGATTGAAGGATTTCATCCCCAATTCATTTCAGACGGCGGGGGTGGTCTGTTAAAGTTTTCCAAAGTAAGTCTTTCTATGTTCGTTTTTTATTTAATAGGATAATAACGGACTAAACTATCAAGAGTTGAAAAAAACGCAAGTAATTTCTGATGACCTAAAGAAAATAAAACCAACAGTTACCTTTGTTTTGTTTTTATTGTCTTCCTTTGATTATTAGGATGTGGAGGGCTAGACATAAAAAATGACGTCGGACTTTTTAACAGCAAAGACATTAGCGGAAGTTTTCAAAAAAGAAATAAGTAAGAAAACGTCTCAAACTGGAAAGTTGAAAAAGAAGAAAAAAAGGAAATAAAATGTATACATCGTTATGGAAAGCAGAAAGGAAAAAAAAAGCAAACGTCTCATGAGGGAAATATATTTGCGTTCTTCCTTCCCTTATTCGTCGAGCAGACTTTTGTGTGACGAGACGAATGTATATATATATATATATATATATATATATATATATATATATATATATTATAACAGTTAATGCATTACATAAAAAACTCAGAATTGTCCATACAATCAATTATTTGTATCACGAAATCTGTTAATATTATTTTTTTTCATCTCTATTTATTAAAAGTGAAGTATGTGTAGAGATTCATATTTTTATATGTACACTCCCAAACTATTTAACCGATCATTATGAATTTTCGAACACAGCTTCTAGGGTGTGTAATGTGGGCTATATTTAGTTTAATTTAGTGTTATGCAAAGTGGGCAAAGAGAGATGGGAGCCATTTGTAAAAATTATGATAGTTTCGACTTTTGTGAAATTTAAAAAATAAGTATTAGACATCAATTAAATATCAATTAAATATCAAGTAATAAATAATATGTATTAGACATCAATTAAATATCAATTAAATATCAATTAATAAATAATAGGTATTAGACATCAATTAAATATCAATTAAATATCAATTGATAAATAATAGGTATTAGACATCAAATATCAATTAAATATCAATTAATAAATAATAAGTATTAGACATCAATTAAATATCAATTAAATATCAATTAATAAATAATAGGTATTCGACATCAATTAAATATCAATTAAATATCAATTAAATATCAATTAATAAATAATAGGTATTAGACATCAATTAAATATCAATTAAATATCAATTAATAAATAATAGGTATTAGACATCAATTAAATATCAATTAATAAATATTCCCTTTCAGTTTCTTGGGGGATTTTAAAGGGTTTTAGAGCGCATAATATGCGAACAACCACCCATTTCGAAAATTCGAATCTTTCAGATTTGCATTAAATTTGACCCAAAGTCATTAGACACCACATACGCAAGATTCCCTGGCTTTCAATTTCTTTTTAAGACCTCTTAAGTTGTAGACATTTTCTAGCAATCAAAATCATGTAATGAATTCTAATCAAAATTTTAATAAGAATTCTAGACAGAAGGTTTGGTAGCATTATATGTTGAGTTTAACCTTCGTAAGGGGATATAAAAGTGGTATAAATTTTTAATTTTACCCATCCTGGGACGGATGTTCTTCCAGTTCAACTATTATATAAAGGATAGTTGTACGTGTGTAGGTCCGGCTAAAACTCTGAAACTAAAAAACAAACACCCACAAAGTTGGTATTTTCTTGATCGGCGTTGCCACGGCTAAATTATATCTAGAATTTAGAAATACTTATTCATTCTTTGACCCTAAAACTGGCGCAGATTTCGTCAGTTTTCCAGCCACTAACTAAGGAGAACTAACTATTTTTTTTTCACAGAGTTATTACCCTTACGTCGAGTAGAGTTGTGGGTGTGTTCAGATAGATGAATGGGATGGGCGGAGAAGAAAGAGGGTGTGGGGAGAGAGAGAGGGGGGGAGGGAGAGAGAGGGGAAAAGGGAGAGAGATAGAAGTTATGTTACACTTTTGCCCCGGACAACGCCGGATAACTGTGCTAGTTGTAAAGAAAGGTCCGAAAATGAATATACATTTGGCTTGTATGAAGTTTATTTGCAGGCAAGATCAGACGATTTTTCTTGTGTCATTTTGGTGTGCGCAATCGTACGCTCACTTGTGTAGACGCGTGTGAAGCGGCGTCTTGTCTTGCGAACTGTTCCGGCGGACGAGGTTGAAAGCGTCTGAATTGGCGAACGGCGGCAGCGGCAACGGACAAGCAACAGTTTTCTGGTGTGATGAAAGGAAAAAGAAAAGGCGCGTTAGTCTGTATTTCTCACGGGGTTTACCTTGACTCATGCGTGTATCACGGGTAAACCATCTGCAACATTTGTCATAACATTGAAATAAGGCAGTATTTAAAAAAACCAAAAAAAACCTGTACAATGATAGGCGGTCGGGACGGTAAGGGGTTCATACCACATTGTCGCACATGAATGGGTCATCAAAATGAAAAAGGAAGAAATTAGTAATTGCGTAAAATCCAGTAAAAAAAAAGAAAGGAAAAGGTTAGAAATTGCGTAACTGTCTACCAAGCTCCAACTCCTGTTCCATCGCCGCAATGTTGTATCCTTGTGCTTGTTTGACAAATACTTCAACGGTGGGTGCTACGACGAACTTGCTGCACATGTAGCCCCTTAACATAAATACCCCCTCCCCCGATTAACCCGACAAGTAGCAAAATCCCATTCACTGTAGAGGTGCCCAGGTGTCAGAAAACTTTCTAGTCTAATAGCTTTTTTTCTTGGATCGCTTGACCTTGGAATTCCCTCCCTGCTCCCCGTTTCCCTGCCTATACCAACATACAGAAATGTAACTGTAATGTGAATAAACATCTCGCTCAACAACTCCCCTACTTAGGATACTTTCTATAAATCTGGCCAATAATTCACAATAGCCCCTTAGTGGCTGTATGCTTTGGTTGGGATGAATAGCAGTTTATATATATATATATATATATATATATATATATATATATATATATATATATATATATATATACTAGCAGAACCCGTTGCCCGGCGCTGCCCGGGAGTAATATAAAAGAATGAATTAAACAGCCGACAGAACGAAAATAGGTCACATATGGAAACAAAATAGGAATTACCCCAGTTTCCTAAAGATGTCTACGTTATTTGTGTGCTCGAGTTTTAATTGCGACGTTTTGTATTACCCTAACCGTAACCTAAGCATAACAGATGGTTTAGTGCGGCCAAAGTCGGTTTTCTCACATTGTCGGTTCAAATTCTGTAGAGGCACTCTTTGTTTTGTTTTTATCTGTTTTGGGTTTTTTTCTGGTTCAGAAAATGTAGAAGCATTGTTTTTCTTGAGTTTTGTTCGATAAGCACACATTTTGGGTCACTTTATTTTGAAGAAAATGTAAATGATAATTATATTTCTGCCTAATCTGAAAGAAATGTTTTTTTTTAAGTTATTGTGCTCGACCCTTTATCTATTCTGTCGATCGAGACTGATGCAATGTGCATTTCGGTGTAAATCCGGTAACCGTATTTATTGAGCTGGATTTTCGTCACATTTGTAACTGACTTTGTGTCTAACTCTGTCCTCGTGGGGAATAAAGTATATAGGGACAGTAAAAAAAAAGAACTTCAGAACACTTCTTGGCCTTTTGGCTAAGATCAAAGTGTAGTATCTGTTCCGATTGATACTGCACCTTATAGACCGGTATTGTCTTGGCCTTCGGGGCTTGATTATGTCTATGGGATTGTCCTGTGCAGTTCTAGGAGGTCCACCCTCCCAGGCTTTGCCTCCCCTCTTTGGGGAGGAGTAAGTTAATTGCTTACTGCTTGAGGCGCCCCTACCGGGGAATGCCGACGGGGCTGCCCAGGCAATTTTTGATGGTCAGAGTGCTCACCTCTCGAGCGCTGGCTTTTCAACCCCCACTTTCCGACCCGACCTTGGGTCACATCTTACTTGTGGGAGTAGGATAAAACTGGCCTTGTGCCTAACTCCTGGAGAGGAGTAAATAATACTGTAAAAAAGAAAACGCACAACACAAATCTCCTTCTGTTGCCCTCCTCGTTCGCACACAGTTTTAAGGAAGGATTTATTAATATAAGCATTTTCAAATTTCCATCTTCTGTAGCTTTCTGTTGGCCTATGTGTTTCTATGCTGTTATATCGACAGTTTGTATTCTAAGGTCAAGTTCAATTTATTCACCTTGTGTTGGCTGTATCCTTGATTAGTAATATGGGATTCTCATCCCTTTACCTGGCTAATATATGATCTTAGCATCGTATGGTTGAAGCCTTAACAACATTCCTTGCAATCTTGCAGGTGCTTGCACGGTGTTTTTGTTTTCTATACTTCCCAACGGCTTATCCATTCCTTTCTAATGCATCAGATAATTCTACTGGTTTCCCCGATATCTTTCAAGTTAGAATTGTTTCTAAAAAGACATGGGGTACTTACAGGAGGGACAACGTGAAGGTTGACAACATCCTAATCGAAAGTATTTCTATGGAACAAACTGGATTCGAACTTGGCACACCCAGGTTATAAGTCCGTGTCGTTAACCACTGATTGAGCCACCGTTGAAATTCTTTCCTGTATCTGTATGTGTGAAATATTTCCCAAACAAATACAACTGAAAGTAGTTCTATTTCAATGTTTCAATATCGGTATCAATGTTTGCGGCCGGTGAAAAATTTAATAATCCCGTTTTATCAGGTTCTTTAGCGACAACGTAATCATATTAAAAAAATAACATCAAAAAAAGGAATATGTCTTTACGGGACTTTTCTCTTAAAAAAATAAAATGTAATTTATTTACGATACGTGAAAAACATTCAAACAGTAATAGTTGATGATATACTAAGATCGATCAAGGACGTAAAAAGAAAACAAAATACTCCTAAATGTGAAATGAAATTGTGCGTTTTGGCGATGGGTATGATTTGAATGAGCGTAATGTATATATTATGTTGTGAAGTGTGTATTGAATGTTAATAATGAAACGATTTATTTATGGACGTGAGTTTTTAAGGAATGTCTGTAAATGACTAACCTCGGACAAAGCACGACGCGATCGGGATGAAATTTGTCTCATGCCTATGCAAGCTGATCGCTGATTGGCTGTTTTACAAATTCTAAATCGGTGAAAGTGGAACGCATTTCCTCGTGAATAAATCGCAAAGCGGTGTCTGAGGAGTGTAAGAGTTAATAATTCATAGAAAGAAATCAGCATGCTACCCTCTCTTTATAGCATGCGCTTAGGAGAGTTAGTCGTATGGGAGTAAATGATAGGAATTAAGTTTATATGTTAAAAATATGTGTAAATTGCTGGAAATACGGTTGAGGTAAGGCTGTATAGGTAGGGTTTATTTTCGATGTGTTTGATACATTAGTTTTCTTGGCTACTCTAACTGATTTGGAAAAAGAAAACAAACTGTATTTTATATATATATATATATATATATATATATATATATATATATATATATATATATATATATATATACTGTTTTGTTTTTAAATTCCCGAAACAGTTTTTCATGGTAAACAACTGATGACCCCTTAAATAATGTTAAGACTAGCGTAAATTCTTGGAAGCAAAGTAATATAGTGACTGCAAAAAATAAATTGACTTACAAGAAAGTGATTTTCCACCGAACGACTTGGGACTAAAATGTTTTTGTTTTTATTTGTTTTTTTTATATAGTTTTAATAATTGAGAAACTTCCGAGACTATATATATATATATATATATATATATATATATATATATATATATATATATATATATATATATATAAACATTTAGTAATATCAAAGGAAAAAGTAATTAATTTTTGTAAGTTTTGTTTTATTTGTTTGTTTTATGGCATATGAACCCTAAATTAAATAACATAATATAACATATCTCGTGGAATTCTCGCCATCAGACCGTAATAACATTTCATCTACCAAATCGATATTTGATTCTGCCTGCACATTTTTCATTCCATGTTATACACATAATTAACGGGAATACCAATCAATTATATACTATATCCGGCCGTACATATCATTCAGTAAGAGAAAGTATACGCTACACACCGCTATTTTTTCATGGATAAGCAGTTATGTTGCTTAGCCAATCGCATCGCCGCGTTTGTTATAACGTACTTCCCATAGAAAGAAAGCGAGAGAGAGAGAGAGAGAAAGAGAGGGCGAGAAAAAGAAAGAGAGAGCAACGACATTGCCTATTTACTGTTAAGTTTCTATTTTGTGTAAGTAATGTTGCTAGTCCTAAGAAATTAGAAACGCGTACAAAGCAATAAAGGTCACACATCTTCAAAAATTAGGCTAGTTAATTCTGAATTACGTTACACCTATTTAGCCCCCACCTCATTTTAAACGTCTCATTAATTTCCTTTATTATTTCACATAATTTTCGCTTAACAACTAAAAATACTACTACTACTTAGATACAGAGAGAGAGAGAGAGAGAGAGAGACAGACAGACAGACAGACAGACAGACAGACAGACAGACAGAGGAAGAGGGCCGGCCTAGGTCGGAAGTATACGATGTTGTTTATAGTGGATTAATGATGTATTGGGTTAATTTTTTTCTTTTGATTTAAATAGGTTTCACCATCAATCAGTGATACTATTTTGTTCGAACTATAAACAACACTGGGTCGAGTCAGGTCGTAACTAATAAAATCCATTATTGCGCGACTTTGAATTGTGAGCCTTTTAGACTCCAGAAATACGGTGACTTGTCCTGCCTCAGCAAAAAGGCCGACGAGTAAAGTTTTGTTTGGTTTGTCTGTGTTATGCCATATCTACCTTTTGTAAACGATTCATTGTAGACGATTAGTTTGTTGCATAACCAACGCTGTAAGTTTGAATGGAAAAGTTTTAGTGACACGTAGGGGTTCGAGGTGTCCCCAGAAACGGAAGTCGGCGAAATTACGTGACTTCCAGACAAAGAGAATTCTGTCTTTTCCTGGCGACACTTTAAGCAGAGCGGACGCGTAAAAGACACCGTCTTGATGGGGTGGGGGCGCACAAAGTAGCTAAGTGAAACGCGATACAAGCTAGCTAGCTAGCTAGCTATCTGTCTATCTATCTACCTCTCTCTCTCTCTCTCTCGCTCTCTCTCTCTCTCTCTCTCTTTCACTCTAGCGCGACAGTCCACATGTTAAAGTCTTTGTATCTCCCTCACGCTGGGTTCATGAATGGTCCAATTTATCTACATTAATAAACCTTCTTATAAACAAACATCAGCGTCCGAGTGATTTTGTCTTCAGACGATCAAGAACTTGGGTTCCTGACGACGACTGGTGTATATGATTATATACGCTTCGGTAAGTGAAATGTAACAAGTTGAACACAAATTGCTATTTTGCATATAGCTCTTTGGAAAGGTATACACCCAAAATATTCTGACTCCAGCTATGAGTTTGATTTGGTGTATCTGTTTAAGGGCAAATAAACTAACTGGGATATTCATGTCTACTATCTTTTTTCTAACATCACACCGAATTTCGATGAACAGATTTTCTTTCCAAAAACTCCCCATCTAAGAGAACACATTATCACAGGGCTGATTCCTTGCAAACTATAACTGTTAACTCATTAGTGAAAAGAAAAAAAACGATGCAAACTGTCCTAAGAGGGGGGTACGGGGTGCAGGTCATTTATTTATCTTTTTTGTTTTTTAAAGAATCCATCCCCGAGGAATTAACTCCAGCCCCTGAACATTATTTTGTTTCTGATTTTAATTAGATTTAAACCATATTCACAAAATCTGAGAAAACATTGACCTACTAATAATAGAGGATTACATCCATCTAAATCAAATCCATTTCTAAACCCATAACTTCAGTTGTGTAAGCTCTATTTTCACATACTTTTGACCAATTCAGTTTGTTTTTGATAAACACTGAAGTCTTGTGAACTTTTTAAAAGGATCCTCGGAGGAGCATGACCCCCCCCTCCACACACACACCTCTTCTTGCTGATTTTTTTTTATGAGAAAAATTAAACCATAAGTAAAAGACAAGTAAATAAAGGTGCACATTTTTGTTATTAAACGAGATCTTCTTTATTAATGAGTCACTACTTATCAAGGCCAAGAGCCACTCGAAGATCAGGCTTAATGAGATGGATGGATTGTTGGTTTAATGATGAAGAATATTATGAGAGAATTGAAAGTGATTAATGGAATGGACTAAGTTTTATTACTTATGGGGATGATTTATGACAAGTATTTGTTCACATTGGATTTGAAGACGACCATGTTGTAGTCTGCAGCGGTAATATGTTCCACAAACGGGAATTAATCACAGATCGTTTATTATTAGTAATATTACAAAAGCTATAGAGTTCGCCTCGGCCGGGTGAAAGATAATCATCCTAGAAGGGTTAGGGTTAGGGTTAGAGTGCTATATGTTATATGTTTGGTCACTTCTATTGACTTTACATGGCTGATAACCGTCTATTGAACAAATTGCCTCGCATATAAATACATTTTAGACTATATATGCACACACATATACACACACACACATATATATATATATATATATATATATATATTTATATATATATATGTGTTTTAATTGCTTACTAGAGACCAACCTCGAGTATCTTCGGTCTCTCTGTACAAGGGTATGTCAGGACAACCTTACATGAGGATACTTCATCCTACAAGTAAACCCTGGCCAAATATTTAAAATAACATAGTATTCACAGCCTAAATAAGATCACCTCGACACAGCTATACACTGGCACGTACGAGGAATGGTGCGCCTTTTCCAAGTAATGTTACCTAAAGTAACAGCTGGATACTCCACCAGATTAGATAAATTCTTATCCTGGAATCAGGTAAGACCAAGAGACTACAAGAAAGATATACTATATGATAATTAACTGAAAAGAATTAATGCAAAAAAGCTCTAGCGCTAGACATTCTTAGAAAAAAAAAGAGCGTTTTATTATTGTGGTAGAAAAGAGTTCTTGCTGTGAATCTTTTACAAGGAGGAACCAGAGATTGGAGCGCAGTCGAGCATCTTCCATGTAAATAATGATAGAGTAGAGAGAGACTATCAACATCTCTTCTGTGTGAAAGAGGCTAAAGGAAAGAGAAGAGATTATCGCCCACTATATTGCGAGGTCGATTTTGTCGTCTGCCAAGGCAAGAAATAATGCTCTGAGTGGGGCTTCACAGCACAAAGTCAATAACATCAGTTGCGTAATTTCTATTTTCACCCACTTATTTGCACAACATTCCATGTCTTTGATTATTGTGGGAGCATTTTCGGGGCTGGTCTTTTATGCTTATTAAAAGTTTAAAGTGTCTCTCATCATAATGAAACCCTGTCTGGGACGGGTATTACGGCTAGTAGAGCAATAAAATCTGCTCCCATACAAAATAAAAGACTTTAAACTGGCAGGTTTTTCAGACTCTATAAATGAATCAACTCAACCAGACTTGACCGAAGAAGCGACAACCGTCCGCGAAAGTATTTCTTCCACCTTCACGTGATGCTAACCCATCGTGAGGTCCATTAACATCCAACTTCTCCATCCGTAAATAGTGCAAATTATTGCCTTATTTATTTACCCATGAATAAGATTTTGCTTTTGACAACAATCTCTGCCAGACGCATTGTCTCTGTTTTGTTACGCCTGTTTAAACCTATATTTTATATTCGACGTCCTTACTCTCATGTCTCGGCTATCTCACCTGTTTATGGGCGTCAGTCTTATCATCACTCATTTAAGTCCATATTTTATATACATCTACTGTAACCCTCCATTTAAGCTTCCGGCTATAACCTGTTGAAACCGGTTCTCATCAAAGCGGCAAACTTAACCAATAACAGCCTGCTCTATGTGTCCCATCTGGTGCTACCAGATCAGGCTGTCTGAAGATAACAGCTTCCTGACCTAAAATACACCAAACATTGATGTTATTGTTTTTTCCCCTTTCCCTTTGCAAAACTCAATCATGTTCTGCAAAGCCAAAAACAAAAACAGAAACAACCAAACCGAACAACATAGAATAAATATTTGAAGATATAAAGAACTTGAAGCATGAAAACTTTTACCAAGATGACCGGATTTGGCATTAAACAACCCGAAAAAGGTTGATATGCCGTAAAACAAAACAACCAAACCATTTCTGTGTCCCAGGATTTTAGATATACAGTAACACCTCTACATACGATTGCCTAAACATACGAATTTTCCAACATACAATGTGAAATTTGATCAAATTATCGACTCTGCACTCGAGGGAAAAATCCAACATACGACATCGAAGTGTCATGGTTAGCCAGCTATGCGACAGCACTCACGACGGGATGGAGAGTTCAGTTTACAGTTCTGCTTGATGTTTGGATTGGGTGCTCTTTGATAACAGTAACCACCATGCAAAATTTCAGCCTGATCAGATAAATAGTTTTTGCGTTATCAACTTCAGAAGTAGCCATACGATATGGAAAAGTAAGGCTGAGATCAGACGCTGGCCCATCCTTACGTTGTCAGGCAGAGGTATGCTGTCTCATGACTGACTCATGTTCTTGTTCCGTGTGTACTGCCTTTGGATATTTTGTATCAATTATTCTGTGACAATCATAATATATATGTATTGTATGACCTGAAATAGACACTGCCTTGAAACAGCTGTAAGCAACCTTACTACCGTTTTGTATGCTCTTTATTTGGAACTGTGTGTGTGTCTCTCTCTCTCTCTCTCTTTCTCTCTATCTATCTATCTATATATATATATAATGTTTGTTATTGTTTATTATCTATGTACGTATACGTTTCGTCCTTTCTAATCCGGACTCATCAGCATAGAGATATGCCTATTCACTACCAGTCATGCGATTTGAAACCCCGGAGTACGAGTATTTTACAACTCAAATCCCGACGCCTGAACCACTCGACCAATGTTGAACAGCGAATAAACGGTGATAATTTTAACACTTTATGTGGTGGCTTGACATCATAAGAGCGTTCTACTTAAAGAAAGGAATGATGCATTTATAGCTAGCGACGTCATGCTGTGTTAATACTACACTTACAGTGCTCTTCTAGACGGGTTTTTCTAGGAACTACAAATAATAAATATTTGTTATTGTTTATTTTTATATATATATATATATATATATATATATATGTGTTATTGTTTATTTATATATATATATATTATGTTATTGTTTATTTATATATATATATATATATATATATATGTTATTGTTTATTTATATATATATATATATATATATATATATATATGTTATTGTTTATTTATATATATATATATATATATATATATATATATATATATATATATATATATATATATATATAACAGGGTTACCCGTCGTTGCCCGGGTTAGAGTGTTGGATAGCATCACATGCAACATCATATTAAAAAGAATTTACTTTAATAGCAACCTTCATGTTGTCAGCTAGATATCTCACCAACTTCGCTATTCAGATATATGTTAATACTCTTAAACTAACGCTTATAAACAGATTAATTGTATTGTGTAACATGTTAGAAAAGTGTCATTAGCTCCGTTATGGGGCAGCTAGAGACGCAGAACTACTTCCATTATGTTCACATGCAAATTGTACATGTTAATACACTTATATTTAAGGTACACTCCCTAGTATGTCTTCGTTTTTAGGGACTGACATGCACACAAACAGAGAGCTGTTCTTCTTTATTATATATATAGAGATAGATCTATGTATATAGAGAACGGTAAAGGGGGAGAGAGAAAGAGTAAATGAGAGAGAGGAACAGACAGACAGACAGACGGAAGGAGGAGGGGGCGTTAGATAGTTAAATATACCAACATTTTTCACTTGCATTTTATTATATTAAAAAAAGAAAAAATTTAATATCATATAATTTTACAAAAATCAGAGGGTAGAATCGAAACCGCACACTCAATGTTTTCAGTCTGATACTTTCCCAACTAAACAATTCAGACATTTGTTAAGTCCGCTTTTAAGAAAAATCGGGTATACATACTTTAAGTTTTAAGGGGGTTCTGTTCCCATTGTTCACTTAGAGATGGGAGCACCTAGATAGTAATGTAGATATTCGGCATTAGTTACATTATCTTCCCCGGAGAATGTTATACATATGATATAGATTTCATAAAAATAGGATATATCTGAAGTTTTAAATGAGGTTCGCCTTCCATAGCTCCCTTAGGTTAGGAGGGCACTTGGAGATTTGGGACTACTTCCATTGTCTTCCCCGGTTAACTTTACATAAGAATACACTTTTAGATTTTATGTAGATTCTCTTACCTTTCTTTCTGTAAGGAACACAAAAACATCACACACACACACACACATACATTGCGTTTATATATATAGATATAAATAGATAGATTGATAGTAAAAGTAGTAGTAGTAGCAGTAGCATCATTTGTACATTATGGCATGTTCGGTATGCCAAGGGTGCTTCATGTCAAATTTGGTACCATTCTGCTCAATACGTTATGACAAGTATTTGTTAACATTGGATTTGACGACAACTATGTTGTAAGCTGCAAGCAAGCAGTCCCACGGCTTTCACCCAACACACAGACCTAGTATCCAACATCAATCAACTGTTTCGTTTCTATATAAATAATCTTCCAGGGAATATTGTTCAGAAAATTAACATCTATGCTGATGATACCACTCTCTATTCTGGTGTTGCTTCTCTCCCATCTCCCTCCAATCAGTTGAAATATCAGCTGATCTAGAAGTTGACCTGAGTTCAGTTGTGGATTGGGGTACGAAATGGCTTGTTTCGTTTAATCCTGTTAAGACAGCTTGTGTCTTTCAATCGTATGTGTGTCCCTTTTCTTCCTGAGATTCTCATGGATGGCTCTGCTCGTGAGGAGAAATCGACTCTAAAACTTCTTGGCCTTTCTCCCTCATCCATTCTTTCTTGTAGTTCATACATTAGATCGATTGCTCTTTCTGCTTCTCGTAAAGTCGGTTCTCTCTCTCGCTCAAAACACTGAGGCTATTTTCTATCTCTACAAATCTATAATCAGACCATGTATAGAGTACTGTTGTCATATTTGGGCTGGTGAATCTTTGTCCCATTTGAGGGTTCAGAAATGTATTTGTAATTTGAGTGGCCCCCACCTTTTCTCCTTCTCTGCACCCTCTCTCTCATAGATGTGATGTTGCTAGTCTCTGTCTCTTATATAAATACTATTATGGCATGTATACTTCGGAATTGTGTGATCTATTCTCTGCTTCTTTGTTTCAGCTCGTTTGACTCGTTGGTTTAGTAGTCTCTATCAATTAACTGTTTTTATACCTCATTGTAATAAAGCTTCTTTCCAAGAACTGCAGGCTTGTGGAACTCTCTTCCTACTAACTGTTTTCCTTCTACCTATAGCCTTGGTCTTTTCAAGACTAAGGCCAATAGGCATCTCCTGCCTTTGCGATAATCATCTTTCGTTCTTGTTAGCTCCTTACATCAAGTGGCTTCATGCCTTGTCTGGAGCGATTTCCATTAAAAAAAATCATAACAGCGTGGAACTGAACGTTATTGATATGATAGGATTTTAACTCGGTTTTCCTGAAAGATAGTGTGAATCGGTAAGCATTATGTTAATAGCAACCTCACTGGACATTGCTCTACATGGTTACAGGATGTCCAGTCTGTGAACATTCCAATGTCAGCCTTTAATATATTGGAATACAATAGAGTTTCCTTCCTCTTTGCGTGCCATAAAAAAGCCTTTTTATTTTTATTACCATATATTTGCTTTGCCTTTTCATAAGCGAATACAAATAGAAAGACACGGGAAATGTTTGTTTTTTTCTATTTGTTATAAAGATTTTCCAGTTATAAACTTTCCGTTACACCATTTTATGGGTACAATGATTAGCTAGAAAATTTCAAGTAGGACATTGTTAGTGGCTTTGGTGTTTATTCGTATTACTATTATAATAGTAAAAAAAAAACAAGAACTGGTTTTCTTAAGATGTGTTCATTCAAACTGAGCATTTCATAATTAAAATATAAAAATTCCCAATTCTTACTGTTCGGTTCTACAGTGGACGTGATGATCCTGAACCCAGATGGAGCAGTGGAAGTAGCCCCGAGTTGTCTCAAACTACACGCCAGGCAAAGAGAGACCGTTTTATAGCAATTATGAAGCAAATCGAAGTCACATCCACTGCTCGATCCAGGTTTAGGATAATCAAGTCAGCCACACTGACTCCTGATCTCCTGATCACACAAATGACACTGCGGGGTGCGGTCTTTTGTTTGTTTGCGTCAGTGCCTCTCATCCGAATGTAGTACCTTTGTAGTATGTCAGCCAGCACTGTAAAAGAGAAGATGTTGTCCTTCAGTGCAGGACCGGCGGGACAGTTATAAAAGTGGGGGGGGGGGCTCTCCTAAAAAGTGTGGGGGGGGGGGGTCGGTTAAACACATGCATATATAACTTCATTATTGATGACCGTAAAGTGGGGGGGCAAGTCAAAAAGTGGGGGGGCTTGAAACCCCCCCCCCCCCGGTGCCGCCGTCCATGCTTCAGTGTACATTATGCCAGTAGACAGCCTTCAACACAGAGCAATTCTTCCTAGATGCAATCGTTTTTACACTACTGTGACTTCTTTCCATGATGCCATTCCTGGACGGAATGTAAACGTACCAGTACCTCAAACTACACGCCAAACCTTTTTATGGCGGGGATTAAGTCGGCACTACTTTCACTGCCTGATCCTGATTCAAGATCATCACGTCCGCCACAGGTTCCCAAGTTCGAAAAGTTGCGCCTGAAGAAGGTCAGAGATTACAACCAAGATGATATTTTCATCCTGTCTGTAATCTCTGACCTTCTTCTGAATAATCCAAAATAATCCAAATTATCAATCCTCATCTAATAAAATTCTGAAACTCAGTACAATTCTGCTTGACACTTTTAGAGGCTCTAAGTATTTAGCATCATTAGTATTATATATAGGGACATAGTATATTGAATAGTGGATAAGTAGGCAACAGTCTAATATACATAATAACCCAGACACATCTCTAAAGCGAACCGATATTTCGGTCGATTCAAACGACCTTAATTTTTAGTCAGAAAAGCCCTTCTATAGCAAAAATTACGGTCGTTTGAATCGACCGAAATATCTGTTGACTTTAGATATGTGCCTGTGTTATTATTTTTTCTAGTCTGTTAATGTTTGACCACTATTCCACAGACTGAACATTCCATTTTGTCTGAAATTTATATATATATATATATATATATATATATATATATATATATATATATATATATATATATATATATAAATTTCAGAGATATATCTTTTTTATTATTTTACTAGTCTGTTGACATGCTTATCCATTATTCCATGTATTAAACATTCCATTTTGTCTGAAATTTAATTTCATGTTTTGAACTCCCATATATATATATATATATATATATATATATATATATATATATATATATATATATATATATATATATATTCGGCAGGAACTGGGTGGCCTTTTATCTGCCGGGCTGAGGTATACTGTCTTGGGTTGTCCTAGGAGGTTCACCCTCCCAGGCCTTGCTTCCCCTCTTTGGGGTGGAGTAAGTTTATCGCTTACTGTCTGAGGCGCCCTGACCGGGGAATGCCGACGGGGCTGCTCAGGCTATTTTTACTAGGCCAGAGTGCTCGTTCTTAAGGGGCGCTGGCTTGACTCACCCCCCCACTTTCCGACCTTGTGTCAAATATTCCTGCGGTGGGAAGGAATTAAATACCTATATATATATATATATATATATATATATATATATAGAGAGAGAGAGAGAGAGAGAGAGAGAGAGAGAGAGAGAGATAGATAGATAGATAGATAGATAGATAGATAGAGAGAGAGAGAGAGAGAGAGAGAGAGAGAGAGAAGTAGTAGTAGTAGTAGTAGTATGATGTTGACCTCACAACATGTCCGGCATTCCAAGGGTGCTTCATGTCAAATTTTGTTTTAGTTTTGATGCCTATAAGTGATTATTGTTTTTAATAGAAATAGTAAGTATTAGTATTAAACCTAGTAATAATAGTTGTCATCGTATTAACATCCGTATACTCCTATGGCATAGCCGACACTCCAATGACGCTTCATGGCAAATATGGTTAAATTCTGCCGAGTGCGTTTCGAGCCTGTAAGTGACCAACAGACCATTAGACATAAATTCTCAATTAAACTCTGGATTTTTTTTTGTTAATTTTCTCACCTTTTTTTTTGTTTTTAGCTTTCAGAATTTTCTAATAAGAAAGTTATTTTTAAATAATTCTCAGCGACCTACTTTGAAGTTATTTTTAAAATGTCTAAAATCAAGTTTTTGCTTTTTTTTTTACAGCGAATACAAACACAAATGTTCTTTTAGATCAACTTTATGAAAGTTTTTTGTTTTTTTTGTCATTCATATTATTTACATGATTCGGTCTGTTTTCCTAATCGTCGTCCAACACATGTCAACATGTAAAACAAACGTTGAACCGATGATGATGATGATGATGATGATGATGATGATGATGATGATGATGATGATGATGATGATGATGTGCACACTATTTCAGTCGTTGTACTCTCTGGCCTTCATGTGACTTTTTGTTTAATCTGTAAATTTCTGGAAACTACTGTTGAATATCTGTTCTGATGCCCCAGAAATGTCACCTGGTAGGATTAAGTAAAACCTACTTGACACAGACACACACATGGCCGGAAGAAACAAAACACAGTCGATTAACACGGTTGATTGACACAGAAACACAACTCTTCGAAAAATTAAATATCTGGTGATTTGATGCAAAAACATGTGCAAATACAAACTGCAAAGGTTATTGCTAAATAAACTGACAGCAAAAGCAACATTTCAGGTGGGTTCGTAGACGCTCACGAAAACGTTATATAAACTATCCCAAATTGAGATCGCCAGAGTCGACTGACTATCGAGTTTGAGAGATCAACCTCCGTCAATTCCTGTGCTTCCTCCATCCTTCTACCTCACCACACTCATTCACCCCCACTGACAATAAAGATATATCATTATATTTTTTAATATCAGTGTTTGTCGTCATTCTTTTAAGCACAGCAGAAATACAACACTGGGATACATGTTTTGTTCTTTATAAAATATACTTTATTATAACTTAACTAACACTGTGGATCCAATACCTGAATTCTCCTTCCTCATTAACCCGCACTCATTCACCGCCACCGACAATAAAGATATATCATTATATTTTTATACATAAGTGTTTGTCGTACGGCAGAAATACAACATTTCGAACTGAAATTTTATTTAATCTGTTCAGTTGAGCTGTCCACGGTTCGTGTTGCATGCCGTTTTGGGGGGAGAAGGGTGATATCTGGTATCGTTCACCAATTTATGTTTTAATGGAAAAAATTAGCCAACATTCAATACTTGGGCTAGTTGCAAGGTCCGATGCTGGTGATCGGTCCTTTTTATATACTAATGAGTCACCACTTATCAAGGCTGAAAATCCACTTGAGTATAAGATTAATGAGTTTGTCAGGTGGACGGTGAGACAACGCCTTGAGAATTGGAGATGAAGGTTTAAATGGGACATAATTTGATTATTTAAGGGGGCGGCTCGACATGAATTTGTTAACATTGGATTTGAAAATGACCATGTTGCAGTCAGTTGGGAAGCATTCCCGTTGCACTGTGTTCCACAGACAGGCAGTTCTTCGAAAGAAACTTTGCTCATGGAAGTTCCATTTAATTTTAGGTACACATAGGAAGAAAGGAAAATTATTTATAGTGGTTGTAGCTGAAAGAGTTTTTTGTTGTGAATGTTTTTCGGGGGGGGGGGGGCAGAGATTGGAGCTCATTCGAGCTCATGAAAATAAGTATAGAGTAGAGAAAGACTAGCAAGATCACTGAAGTTAGGCAACGTTGAATCTGGCCAGTACTTAGATGTGTGACCGTTAGAGAATAGATGTTTGGAAGTTTAGAAGTGAAAGTGGCAGTTCTCTAATACCATTGTAAAATACATGACCCCTGGCTATTCTTCCCCTACCTATAAGTGAAATAGTAAACTAGACTATACTCTGAAGCCTTGGTAGAGCAACTAGTCTAGAAAAAAGAAACACACGTTCTTTTTCATTCATACTCCCTTTTCTTTTGGTCATCTTCGATTACTCCTTGCCACTAGATCAGAAGTGTGGTTGAAGATTGTGCCAGCCTTCCTTAACTATAATCTTCTCATTATGCTGATAACCTTTTAGAGAGTATCCATAATACCTGTTCACTTGTCTCCCCACGAGGGCTAAGCTAGACACAATGTAGATTTTTAATGTAGGGGAAAAATTCATCTCCCCCAAAAGAGGCACTCTGGATTGGGACAAAAGTTAAAATTGCCTCAGTCTAGAAGAATTTCTCCTTTACTGACCGAGGAGAGAAAAGATTAAGTGTAGTATAAGAACAGATACTGCACTTTGCTCCGAGTCAAAAGAGTCTTTCGAGACAGAAAGAGGCAAATATCCACTAACCATCGTGAATGTCTAAAGCTATAGATCGTATTTTAAAAAGTACTTACTTTTATTTTTTGTTATTATTGTAATAGAGATTTTGTGTCTGTTCATTTGTAACAAAAACTCAAAATATTATTTTAAATGAACATAGTTTTAAATAACATTGGTTGGTAATTTTTTTATTCCAATTGATCGACCGATACTACAGTCCAAACAATGGAAATTTGCCCCACAAACTATCAGCAGACGATGATGAGCCAAGATTTAACATGATTACTCACAATACGACTGTCCATTTTTTTCTCAAATACAAACTCATTACTTTCACCAACCAACCTTGCTTTGCTTTGGGTTTTTTTCTTACGTGATGATTGTTGTTGTATTTCAATAGATTTAAATTTTGCATCAGTAGCTCTGTTTTGTGCAGCCGGCATCATCATCATCATCATCATCATCATCATCATCATCATCACCACCACCACCACCACCATCATCATCATCACCACAACCACCACCACCATCATCAACATCATCACCACCACCACCACCACCACCATCATCACCATCACCACCATCACCTACACCACCACCACCACCATCATCATCACCACCACCACCACCATCATCATCATCATCATCATCACCATCATCACCATCACCTACACCACCACCACCACCACCATCATCATCATCACCAGCACCACCACCATCATCATCACCACCACCACCACCATCATCACCATCATCACCACCACCATCATCATCATCATCATCATCATCATCATCACCACCACCACCACCACCATCATCATCATCATCATCATCATCATCATCATCATCATCATCGGTTTTACGCTCGTTTTACACGCTGACTTCCAAACTAACCTATTTCTGGACAAATCTTTATTTATCTCTCTTTCTCTCAAGTCTATTCTTATCACTTCCTCTCACGTTTTATTTGGCTTTCACCTGCCAACTGGCCCTGCTACCTCAACTGTTCTACATCTGCTAACCCAAGAACTTTCATCCATTCTTTCAACGTGACCATGCCATCGAAGTCTTCTGTTCTGCACACATCTCCCTATGCTATTCAAATTTAATCTTCCTCTGAGGTCATCAGATCTAAGCCTGTCTAATCATTTTCATATCATTTCTCTCCATTCAACGTATGTCCTCAACCCTAACTGACCAGGTTTAACTTCTATACTTCATCACACTGTGTACACATGCTTGATAGGCTCTTCCCTTGGTCGACAGTGGTAACGCTTTGCTACAGTTGTAACATAATCAAATATAACAAGAACATAAGTCAGTCGTGAGACTACATACCTTCGTCTGACAACGTAAGGATAGGTCAAAGTCTTATTTTGGCCTTACTTCTCCATATTGTATGAAGTATTCTCGAAGGTATACTATGGAATCGTTGATAACTAAAAAAAAAAACTATTCATTTGATTAGGCTGAAATTTTGCATCGTGGTTTCCATTATCCAAGAGCATCAGATCCATGCAAAAAATATGGAAAAATCGCAAGTTGAAATTCCGTGAAAAAAATTTCGACTATGACCGACCTCTTTAAAGTCATGGTCATGCAAAATGAGGAATTCATTGGCTACAATATGGGCTAAGTAGTGAGTCTTTACAATAAACAGAATCGAAGTTATTGTCAACAGTGTGACTTGTATCTTTTCCATTACCTTGAGCTTGACCTTTGATCTAGATATTGTTGGGATTTTTCCCATTAGAATGTAGGACGAAGACTGTAGTCCGCTGGAAGAAAAGTTGGTGGCATATGAACGTGACTAGACGAGAACAGAAATAACAAACAACGTGGGTAGATAACGAAAGGATATTTATATGGATGAAAAAAGAGAAGAAAGAAAGAGAATGTTGCTTACAAAAGAAGTGCCTTTGCGGACTCGCTGAAAATGCCCGTTGTCTTGTAAGAGGATTCCTTTTGGGGACAAGGCTGTGAAGAATAATTCAGAACATCAAGATGGCTTCTTTCGCTCAAATAGGCACTGCATACACGCTCAACTGAATTAGCCCGCATGGTGTGAAAAGACAGTGGCTACTGTTTTATCGGCTATAGAGCCCTCGGCAACGGGTGGGATAGCCGACTGCTTTAAAGACTGGAGGGCCTATTCATTATGGCCTCGTGCGTATTATATACGCTAAAAAAGCATGTGCCCGCTCGCACCTGCTGCAGCAGAGGAGAAACGATGTTGACGGCAGCGAAGGCTGGAGAGAAGAGACCGATATTTTCAAAATAGGCGCTCTCCTGGGTTTTCTGCAGAGATTGAAGCAGTGGTCTGTGATTGGCTGATTTTCATCCAATCACAGGGCACTTAGAATTCACTGCGCTTAATAATAATTCCAATAATATTCCAAAATTAAATTAGTTCAAAGTTTGACCCAGTTTGAGTATGATTAGTCGACGCTAGACTGTATGCAAACAAACAAATAGACAAACAAACAAACTCGCTCGAAAACATAACCTCCTTGGTGGAGGTAATAATTAACGACAAATAAAAGAAGAAGAAAAAATCCTCTCAATAAATATTAGCTTACTTATCAGGCCAAAGACATCAGTAAAAGAATTTTAAAAGCTTTTTCAATGTTCTGGGAAGTAAAGTTACAAAATAACATGGCCTCTTAAACATAAACGATATCTTTTATTATAGTAAGAGGAGGCCAAACAAAAAGGTGTTGATAAATATCTAACCTGAAACTCGAAACAATAGAAAAATTGTTTTCATCCATCCTGAACATATTCTTCATAAATATATAATTTTGTCTCAGTTCACGTTTTCTAGGTAAAACTCAGTATGTAACAAGCCACGCGTGCATGGTCCCCCTCTGTATGTGACTCGATGTGGCAAGTGTAAAATGCAATAAATTTGGGCAATTTGGGGCATTTTTGACCCCCCTTTGATACCCTGGGGGTGCGAATCAGAATTTTTCTGAGGTCAAGGATGTTCATTTTATATCCAGAACAATTGCCTCTACATTTTGCCTCTACATTTTTGAATGGATGGATCAAACGTTATGGGAGAAAAGGGTCATTTTTTTGCCATTTTGGGGGCTTTTGACCCCCTGGGGGCGCGAATCAGAGTTTTTCCAAGGTCAGCGATACTTATTTTCCATTAGAAACAATTGCTTCCACATTTTGGCCAAGTTTCAGAGAAATTGAATAGATGGATGAAAAGTTATGGGGCAAAAAATGTCATTTTTTGCGATTTCGGGGCCTTTTGACCCCCTGGGGGGGCTAACCAGATTTCTTTTTTAAATCGGAGAATGTCACTTTCTAACCTGACCAAAGTTACAACTTTATGCAAAATTTCATAGAAATTCAATAGATGGTTGCGGAGAAAAATCCGGACGGACGGACGGACAGACGGACAGACGGACGGATATGCCTCAAAACATAAGTCCCCCGATTTTATAAATCGGGGGACCAAAAAGAGAGATGACTTTACTTTACTTTACTTTACTTAGTTAGTAATGAAACATATACAATCTATTTTTATTGTTTACCAATCAGTTACCACTTATCTGGGCCAAAAGCCAACCGAGGATACGGATTAATGGAGATTGATGGATTGTCAGTTAAATGATGAAGAATATAATGACAGGACTGAAAACGATGAATGAAATTAACAAAATTTGAATACTTATGAGAACGGTTTAATACGACCATGTTCTAGCCTGCAGGAAAGCAGTCACGTTGTAATGTGTTTCACAGACAGGAACCTCTTGGATTTCAAAGGACTAATAATAATAATAATAATAATAAAATAATTTTTTTTAAGTGATGGCGTCAGTCTCGGCTGATACACTCACAAAATAGCCATGAAAGGTGAAAAGGGATGGGAAGACCGAGGAGGGACAGCAATAACCAAACCTCCACTAGAAGAGTGCAGAGAGTACTGGGACCTTGGGGAGGCTTATTACCACCAAAATACCAGAGAAGACCAATGGTCGTTACCAACGAGAAATCAATGGTAAACGGTTGTTGCAATATCGCAAAGTCATTTGCAATCGTTATCGAAAAGAGGTGGAAAGTACTGGAAATCTGGGGAGACTTGTTGTCACCTAGACTCCAAGGAACACCACCGGTTATTATCAGTTAGCAATCACTGACGATGACTTGTGTGAGAACTCCTAGAGTGTGCAAATAATAATAATAATAATAACAAACCTGAAATATTATGAAAAATCCTTGAGTGTTATAAGGTTGAAAAGAAAGTTATGTCGTATTTTTACTTCATCACTTTGCAGCCTCCTAAGTTGTACACAGTTCTAGATTTTTTGGTGAATTGGTGTCTTAATATCTTGCTTTGCCTTTCAGATATAGTAATTAGTTGGAAAATATTAAGTTTAACGGTCTCAGCCGTCAAAAAATGGATATTAGTGAGGAGTATCTGAGACATTGCATGCTCTATGAATTCAAAAAAGGAAACTCAGCTGCAGAAGCTACAAGGAATATTGAAACTGTCTGAGATAAATGTTCTGAATGATCGAAAATGTCAACAATGGTTTGCAAAATCTTCTTCTGGAGACTTTAACCTGTCAGATCGGCAACGTTTGGGAAGGGCAAAATCAATTGATAAAGACACAATTAAAGACGCTGTGGAGGCCAACCCAAAGGTAACCAGCTGAGAACTAGCTCAACAATTCAATACAACCCATACCACAATTATTTCATGTCTTCACAAGTTAGGAAAAGTTTCAAAACTTGAACTATGGGTTCCCAATGATTTGACCGACGCTCAACGAAATCAAAGATTGACTGTTTGCACACCTTTGCTTTTCAGGAATCATCGAGAACCATTTTTGCAAAGAATTGTGCCTGGAGATGAAAAATGGTTCATTTACAAGAATACCCAATGCAAAAGACAATGGTTAGACCGAAACCAAAGTCCATAGCCTGTTCCAAAACAAGGACTACACCCAAATAATGTTATGCTCTCTTTATGGTGGGACATGGGAGGACTGATTCATTATGAATTACTAGAGCCTAATCAAGCAATCACAGCAGTAAAATATTGTTCGCAGCTGGATGATCTAAGAATTGCTCTATCCAAAAAACGACCAGCATTACTCAATAGGAAGTGTGTAGTGCTTCAGCATAATAACGCGAAACCTCACACAGCAAAACTACCCAAGGAAGAGGTCATGAGTTTAAATTGGAAAGTTTTGCCTCATCCGCCTTATTCACCTGACATTGCTCCATCCAATCGTTTCAGCATCACTTAAACAATAAAATTTATGAAAATGACGACCAACTCAAAAATGACATAAATTTGTTTTTCTCTCAAAAATCAGAGAATTTTTTTGAAGAAAGCATCAATAAACTAGTTGATCGTTGGACAGAAGTCATAGAAAATGAGGGAAATTATTGTAAAGATTAAAAATGCCCTAATGTGAATGTTTCAGATGAAATAAATGTGTTGGACAAAAACGGCATTACTTTCTTTCCAACCTGATAAAACAAATGCGCATAATCAGCACCATCCACACCTCCACGCCGACCAACTACATGTAAGTAGTAACAGAAATAGAAGAAAAAATATAGAAAAAATATCATACGAACCCAAGGGAACTGAAACTGGCAGTAATTTCATAATCTCAAAATCACCCCCCCACACGCATCATGACGTGTCAGGGACAATGGAAAAACCGAGGAGGGATGGCACCAACTAAGCCTTTACTGGAAGGGTACAGAAAGTACTAGAACCTTGGAGAGTCTTATTGTCACTCAAATTCAAGAGAAGGCCAACGGTCGTTTCCAGCGAGAAATCTATGGTAAACGTCTGTTGTGATGATGCAAAATAATTTGCAATGGTTATCAAAAGAGGCAAAAGTGCTGGAAAGCTGTGGAGACTTGTTGTCACTCAGACTCCAGGGAACGCCACTTGTTATTGCCAGTGAGTAATCACTGATAATGATTTGTGTGAGAACTCCTCGTGAGTAAATAATAATAATAATAATAATAATAATAATAATAATAACAACAGAGGGTCGAGGAGGGAAAGCGCAAACCAGACCTCCACTGGAAGAGCGCGGACAGCTCTGGGACCTTGGGGAGGCTTGTTGCCACTCGGGCCCCAGAGGGGACCAATGGCCCTTATCAGCGGGAAATCGATGGTAGGTGGCTGTTGCGATACCACAAGGTCATCAGCGGTGATGAGCGAAAAGAAGTGGAGCATACTGGAAGTCTGAGGAGACTTGTTGTCACACAGACTCCAGGGAATACCACAGGTTGTTGGCAGTGGGCGATCACTGACAATGACCAGTGTGATAACTCCTAGTGAGTAAATAATAATAATAATAATAATTTTTTTTTTTAAATTAATTATAAAAAAAATTTTTTTATTTATTTATTTATTTATTTTTTTAAATGGTGCCGGCCTAGGCTGACATCAGACAAAATATTTGTAGAGGGTCGAGGAGGATGAGAAGACCGAGGAGGGACAGCACAAACAAGACCTCCACTGGAAAAGTGCAGAGAATGCTGGGATCTTGGGGAGGCTTATTGCCACCCAAATCCCAGAGAAGACCAATGGTCCTTACCAGCGAGAAATCAATGGTAAGAGGCTGTTGCGATACCGCATCGTTATCGAAAAAGGGGTGAATATTACTGGAAATCTGGGGAGGCTTGTTGTCACTCAGACTCCAGGAAATACCACTGGTTGTTGTCGGTGAGCAATCACTGACGATGACTTGTGTGAGAACTCCTAGTGAGTACAAATAATAATAATAATAATAATAATAGTAGTAGTAGTAGTAGTAGTAGTAGTAGTAGTAATAACGGAATTGAAACTGCTCGTGGTAGAGATATAAGAAGACGTAATATAATCTTACTCCTCCCACGCAAACACAAAATCACAGAGGCACTAACGTCGGTTGGTACCACAGAAAATGGTTGTGGAGAGTTCTAGAAGATAGAAAGACCGAGGAGGAATAGCACCATGGAGACCTCCACTGAAAGGTTTATTGTCACTCAAATTACAAAGAAAGCCCTCAGTTGTTATCAGCAAAAACTCAATAGTAAACAGCTAGTACGAGAATGCAAAGCGAGTTGCAATAGTGATCAAAGGAAGCTGAGGATACTGTAAATCTGAGGAGACATATTGTCACTCAGACTACAGGGAACACCACCTGTTTTCATCAGTGAACGAGTACTGGTAACAACATGTGAGAACGCCTTGTGAGTAAGAAATAAATCACACTTAAAAATTTCAATGCTTTGGAATTTTTTGAGATGAGGATTTATAATTTGGATTATTTGGATAATTTGGATTATTTGGGTTATTTGGATAATTTGGATTATTTGAATTATTTTGATAATTTGGATAATTTGGATTATTTGGATTATTTGGATAATTTGGATTATTTGGGTTATTTAGAGTATTTGGATTATTTGGATAATTTTGATAATTTGTATTATTTGGAGTATTTGGATAATTTGGATTATTTGGGTTATTTGGATTATTTGGATAATTTGGATTATTTGGATTATTCAGATATTTGTTCTCATTTGCCTATGAGTGGGGTAATTATATCTACTAGAAATCGGCTCAATGGATGGCACACTGAACCTCGGATGTTTACAATAAGCTTCAATAGAATACCATCTTTGTGAATCTTCGTACTAGAATTGTCCGCAAAAACCCGTGGCGTAACAGATAAAGTGCTAAGTAATAATCTTTTCTAAGTGACAGTCTTCTGGAGGTTGAAGGTTCAGTCCTCTGTGCGGACGATCCTGAGAATAAAAATTTTTTTTTTTACAAAGGACTACCCACTTATCAGGGTTATTGAGTTTGACGGGTAAAGTGACTATTTAAGAGGGCGGCTCAACAAGAATTTGTTTACATTTGACTTAAAAATGGCTATGTCAAAGAATTACTTAAGACTTTTATCCAGTCATGGCTAATGGAATGAGAGCAAGCTATCCCGTTGGATTAAATAAAGGGTTCCGTTCGAAATTCTGTACAGATTCTCGAGTTTGACATAAAGATTCCCAAGTTCGACAAGATGCACCTGAAGAAGGTCGGAGGTTACATCAACGGAAACGTTGCAAAAATAACATCCAAGATGAGAACAGTAGTTCGAATAATATGCCATAAAACAGACCCTGGTTACATTACCAATCTATGTAATTCCATTAATCTTTGGACTCTTCCTAACTCTATGAATAGAGTCGTTATGACCAATCAGCAGAGGTGAGAAAAGACGGAGAATGTGAGGAAGCAGCCTCTGTTAATCCATTACTTATGTACTTGCTATTAATACCCTTTCTTGTTAATAACCTTCTGTTTACGTTATTTCTTTCGGGCCTTTAAGGCCACAACACTTACCAAAGCTTTAGAGTCTGGTCTAATCTAGTATTTCACATATAGATTGAAGAACGACAGTCAAATTCTAAAGAGAAAATAATTTAATAACTCTAACAGAACTTGAACAGGGTACGCCAGGCTCACAATCCACATCATAAACCACAACATGCATTACAATATGATATTGCCATAAGATTTTTAAAACTTTTTTATGAAAATCGCTTCTGACAAGGTATGAAGCCACTTGATGTAAGGAACTAAAAAAAATACTACTTCATGGTTACAAACTAGCCAACGATAAGTGTTAGATGAATAGATACCGACCCAGAAAACAGCAATTCTTCCCCCTTTGTCAAAAACATATCTCATGGAATGTGAAGACTAAAGGACAAAATAAGGGAAGCGAGAGTTACGAGGCTGCCGAAAGTGTAGCCAAGGTCCACTTTGTACTCTCCTTATAAAACCTCTATTCTTTCATTTCGTATGAATAAGATGATTCGATTGTTGGCATTGGTTTCCTCGATATCATTCTAGTTAGAATTATTTCTTACAGAAGGGACCACGTGAAGGTTGCCAACATCCTAAGTGAAAGTGTTTCTGCAGAACGAACTGGATTCGAACTTGGCACACCCATGTTGTCAGTCCGTGTTGTTAACCACTTCGCCACCGTCACCTCCTTTATGAAAAAAGAAACAAGTTGAACAACATTGATTGTGTACTTGAAATTAGCTTTGAGGAGGCATCCAGTAAACAAAGGGACTCCTTTTATATACCTTAATAAAAGCAAGGAAAGAAATGGTATTAATTTATATTCACAGCATGATATACTTCATATCCCTTTTTCATAACACTCGTTACCATTGTGTTCCTTTTTTATAATATGTTTCCCCATTGTATCCGATGTATTTTTCTCACATTATTGTACTTAGGGCTTGTCTTAATAAATAAAGCATTTGTTGTAGGTGTTTTTTTCTGAAACATTCCATTTGCTTTTCATCACCCAAAAACCGAAGTAGCCCTTTGTGACATAAACGTTTAACAAAAAAAAAAAAGGACTTAATCTCATATATGTATGAATACCGCTGTCATAACCTACGTACTGACCTATATACGTCACTCTCTATACTTGTATTAACTAATATAAATGCTTAAATAACAAACACTACAATTTTTTTATTTTATTTGTTCACCCCAAACCAGGCATTTTGACATTTAAGAAGGTACTTATCCAGATTAGGACCCAAGTTAACCCTAACCCTAACAAACGCCAAGTCGATTTTAGCTTAGGTCCTAATCTGGATAAGTACCTTGTAGCGTAAAAGGTTACTATGATAGGGGCCACATTTTTTTTTTTATAGAAATCGCTCCAGACAAAGCATGAAGCCACTTGATGTAAGGAGCAAAAAAAAAAAGAAAAAAGATAGCCAATGATAAGTGTTATATGAATAGATTCTGACCAAAAAAACAGCAATTCTTTCTCCTTTGTCAGAAACATCACTCATGGAAAGTGAGGACTGAAGAACAAAATAAGGAAAGCGAGAGTTACGAGGCAGTCGAAAGTAAACCCAAGGTACACTTTCTTTTGATAGGCGGGGCAAGCTAGGTGGGGAGTTGGGTAGCAAGATGCTTGTTTACAATACATTTAAATTTCTATGTTGGAAATTCAGGGAACAGGGGGGGGATCCAAAAGTAAGCAGTCTGAGGAAAGAACTATTAGAGTAGAAAATCTTCTCGCATCTAGGGACCTCTACAGTGAAGAGGTGAGATTTTGCTGCTAGTCGGATAGATCAGGGTATTTTTATCGAGTGTGTGCAAGTGCAGTAAGTTTATCAGAGTACATGCATTCCGTGGAAGTACTTGTAAAACAAGCACAGAGATGCAACACTGCGGCGATGTGACAGGGGCTGGAGCTGGGAACACATTAGGTTAGAAACCTTTTTTTGGCACCCTGTCCAAGAGGGAGAGGCTAGTGGTTGGTGCACCAGCCCAGATATGGCAACAATACTCCATGGCACAGTGGCTAAGAGGACCTGGGTGTGCCGGGTTCGAATCCAGTTCAACCCACACCTGACCTTGTGTCTAACCTCCTGGAGAGGAGGTAAATAAAATAGTCCATGTATGGGTGAATAGTGGTTTAATAGAGATATAAGATACTGGCAGGTGTGAGAAGTTTTCTAGCCTGGTAGTGGGAGACCATCTAGTCCGGTAAACCTAACTACTAGAAGTGATACCTCGTACAGTCCTTTTCTAGATTAATGACTCCCCCAAGAAATACTCTTTCTCTTTGGTTAGGAGCACAAATGAATCATAATGTTTGATTTTTTTTTTTTTTTAACATAGTTCACCCCAAACAAGGCAGGACGCCACTGTAGATGTAAGGGGCTACTGAGAAAAAAAGGGAGAAGGTTTGGGGGAGGTCAACCTAAATTAGGAGCTGCATAGCGAGATGTCTGTTTACATTAGTTTTAAATTTCTGCATGTCAGTACCATCGGGAAAACAGGGGGCAGGGAGGGAGTTCCAGAACCCAGCAGCATGAGGAAAGAAGCTTTTGGAGGAGAAAGCTCTCCGGCATCTGGGGACCTCCACAGTGAATGGATGGGATTTAGCTGATTGTCGAGTTGGTCTAGTGAATTTACATCGAGGGGGCACCAGAGTAGCCAGTTCATCGGAGCATAATCCACTGAAGTATTTGTAAAACAAGCACAAGGATGCTACATTGCAGTGATGTGACGGGGACTGGAGCTTGGTTGACAGTGAGGGACCTATTAGGTTGGCGACTCTTTTTTGGACCTTGTCAAGGAGGGAGATTACTTTCTATCTACCATATGGCTTAAAAATACCTTTTAATTTCTTATGGCCATAAAGAAATCAGCAGCAGCACCCTAAAGTCTAACCCTAACCCTAACCCTAAACCCTCACCGTGGTAGGGGTGGTGGCAACATGGCAGTGTCAGAGCTATACCATCTGGACTCTAGTTCTTGGCAAGGCAAAATACGGCAGACAAATTTGGTATCAAGCTGTATTAGGGCCACAATTCATCTAACAGGGCTATAGTGAAAATCCAAAGAAGTCGACATCAGGATCTGTCATTCTCTGGTCGTCTCTCACTTTGCTTGTGTCAGGCAAAGACATGTCAGGTGCAGAACTGCAAATAAATGGAGTGAAAGTGGAAACGTTGCTTCTGTGCCATTCCTTTGTATGTTGTGAGCCAAACCTTCCACGACTTCGCATGCAACTGCTGAGCCTTGCTGCTCTCGGTGTTGGGGGTAAAAACCTGCAATCCTGCAGGTTAACGAATAGCTACAACTAACGAGGAAGACTTCATACAGACCAAAAATACTGCGACAGCTCTATACAGAAATCTGACTCAATTAGCAACTATAGCAGCAGCAGCACCATTCTTTTTATACTAGCGGGACCTGTGGAAATTCCTCAGTTGTATCCTTCATCTGTTGTATATTGCTGCCCTGCTTAAAGATATTTCCATTCTATGGACCTCTGGTGTGAACGCAGACCCCATGATATTATTGTACCACCTTTGTTCAAACTGGAGCATACTTATTTAAGTACTCTGATTAATGTAGTTTCAGAATATATCTGGTTATAGCGGTCTATTCTTAAACTCTTTTAGGAGTTTGTGGCATATTTCCATTCTTTAGACGCAGACCCCACGACAGTATTGTACCATCTTTGGACAGAACAGAAATTACACTTTGATCCTAGCCCGAAGGCCAAGAAAGTGTATTTTTATTTGAGTTTGCCATTCGACCAAACAGATGAAATTTACAAAATTACTTTTTTTTGCATTTCATCTTCAGCAATCACCGATCACATCTTTTTAAAAAGTGGTAGAGGGTGATAACGTACGTACGATCTTGAAATTGCCTTAGCGTATTATTATATAGATAATTACTAGAAGAATACCCATCCCAGGATAAATATAAGCAACATGTATACCATTTTGAGCTACACATGTTCATACATAGAGACATATACAAGATACATGTGTACTCTATCAATGCCGTAAGTGACGAAACGTAATTTATTCTTGACGACTTAAGTGACTAACCGTTATTTATTTCGTAGTTAATTGTATCTAGCTTATTTTAATTTTTTGAGGGGGGTAAGGTGCAGTGTTGGTGGCACACAGCCTAAATGTTAACGTTTACAAAATAAAAAATAATGTGCTCATATTACTCACCATGTTACCTAGAATACATATCCCATAATTCATAATGATAAGTTCATTAGGTTATTATTGACGTTCATGTACACACCGGTCTGGTTAAAATTTGATTACATAATATAATACAAAATTTGATGTAGAGCATTTATTTTCACTATTACATGTTTTGTATCTTTCTTATTTTAAAACATTGGGGAGGGGGGGGGAGTTGGGGGGGGGGCAAACAACCTAAATGGTAAAGTTTACAAAACAATAATGGGCCTTAGTTATTCATTGTGTTGCCTAGAATATATATTCAATAATTCATAATGATCGGTTTATTAGTTTAGGAGTGAATCCTATATATATATATATATATATATATATATATATATATATATATATATGATAATTTTATTTACACAGACATGTACAAAATCTGCGACACTGGCATGTCGATGTTATCGATCAACAGTTACTATAAACTGAGATCTCATCAGGGAGAGTTAGAATCCGATCTTAACCTCAGATCTCCAAATATGATCTGAGGTTAAGATCGGATTCTAACTCTGCCTGATGAGATCTCAGTTAATAGTAACTGTTGATCGATAACATCGACATGCCAGTGTCGCAGATTTTGTACATGTCTGTGTAAATAAAATTATCATATATAAAGCTCTATTTTGATATTGAGCACTTTTTATAAACCCGGTTAAAATTCTCTGGATTACCACCCTGTGGATATTTTTCACCTGGATTATTACCATTATTATATATATATATATATATATATATATAAATGAAGGAGAGTGGAAAGGAATTAGAGAAAGCAAAAGCCAAATCAAAATTCAATTCAAAAGTTCAAAGCAAGGTATATTCCGCAAAAAGGCAATTTATTCAAGTTAAATTTTCCTTAAGCCAGGCTTTTATATATATATATATATATATATATATATATATATATATATATATATATATATATATATATATACACACAACCTTAACTTTATATATAGAGAGATTGAAACAACAATTTCCGATGCAATGTTTACTGTGGCTATGGAGAATTAAATGTGATTTTGAAGCCTTTAAATAAGTAGATAAATAGTTGTTTCTAACAAGAAATAAAGTTTATAGGCCAAAGTCGAGTAATATGATCTACACCTCCCTCTGAAAAAAAAACATGGCTGCCCATATAAAAATGTGGGAAACAACCATATCATAAAACCACAAAAATGGAAAAATAACAACCCCTGATGTAAAGATCCAAAGAGGAATCTTCAAAAGAGACAGCTTATCTCCTTAACTCTTTCGCATGGTGATAGATTCGCTCAGTAAGCTACTGTCAGAGTTCCTAAAACTTAAGCCAGGGCTGCCAACAAGACCCAAAACAAAAGAGTCACCCACCTGCTCTTCATGGATAATCTCAAGCTGTATGCCAGCTCAGACATTGACTTAGGTCAACTCTTGCAGGTTGTACATACTTTATCCAAAGATATTGGAATGAAGTTTGGCCTGGACAAATGTGCCAAGTGCTTCCTCAGAGGTGGGAAGAAGATCCAAATGGAAAACATACAGCTTAATGAAGAGACTTGCATCAAAAACCTAGAAGAGCAGGAATGATACAAATATCTTAGCATTGAAGAAAATGATTCAATAAAATATGCCAAGATAAAAAGAAATGGGCAGAGAATGTATACGCCTTGTAAGAAAAATCTGCGAAACAGCTCAGAAACAAAAACAAAATAACTGCCATTAACCATCTTGCCATGCCAGCGATAAGATACAGCTTTGGGATTATTGACTGATCACAATAAAATAGTAACAGGCTAGATACAAACAAAATTTTTTTTTAGTGTAATGTATAGAAACCAGGCAAGACAGTATCTGCCCAGAAGAGCATGACGTATGGGTCTCTCAGACATTAACAGTCAACATCGAGTCACTATTGTAACCAATGGCCAATATCTGATGAGCTTCCGAAACCCAAGCCTTATGATGGTACATCCATGTAAAGGAACAAGCGCCAGTAAAACAATCTTAATCGTAAAGCTGGCCAAACATTTTGGACAAGATTGTCTCACAAATGAGACAGAAACACCAAACAAAGCAACCATCCACCATCCGCCCATGTATGGAGTATGGGCTGGTCCATCCTCCACTAGTCTCTCTCTCTTAGACAAGGTCCAAAAAAGAATCGCCAACTTAATAGGTCCCTCGCTATCCACCAAGCTCCAGCCCCCATCCCATCGCTGCAATGTTGCATCCTTGTGCTTGTTTTACAAATACTTCAATGGATTGTGCTCCAATGAACTAGCTGCATTAGAAGAACCCAACAATCAGCTAGGTTCGATTCATTCAGTGTGGAGATTCCCAGATGCCAAAAAGCCTTCTACTCCAGTAGCTTCTTTCCTCGTGCTGCTGACCTCTAGAACTCCCTCCTCGCTCCCTGTTTCCCCGACTGTACCGACATGCAGAGATTTAAAACTAATGTTAACAAACATCTCGCTGCACAGCTCCCAATTTAGGATGACACCCAAAACCTACACCCTAATATTCAGTAGCCTCTTACGTCTACAGTGACGACCTGCCGTGTTTGGGGTGAAATATGTTAAAAAAAAACAAGCATGCCACGAAAATAGTCCAAAAGACCTTCCACAGTAGAAAACTGGAAGAATAGGCTAACAAATCATGATGAAGATGATGATCATGATGATGATCATGATCATCATCATGATCATCATCGGTTTAACGTCTGTTTTACATGCTGGCATGTTTTGGACGGCTTTTAGAAATTGACTTCAAGTTAAGTGTTCTATGGCCAAGTCTCTGTTTATCTCTCTTTTTCTCAAGTCTATCTTTATCACCTCCCCCCCCCCCATGTTTTCCTTGGCCTTCCTCTGTAAACTGACCATGCTACCTCAATTGTTCTACATCTAAGACCAACAACGTGCCAAATATTTCCTGGAAGAAATATCCCAGGAATATAGAGATAAGAGAGGCTCTGTAGACTGGCTGAATAGAGGATCACTCAACTATGATCAGAAGAGGATGATAATGGCTGCCCAGAATCAAGGCCTGGTGACCAATGCTTTCAAGAAGATTAGTGGTCTCAGCAATAACAAGTGCATGTTCTGCCACATAGACGTTGAGACATCCAGTTGTAAGGTTCTGTTGGAGGACGGCTACTATACAATGTGATACAACGGAGTATGTAAATATCTCTGCTGGACCATCTGCAAAGAAATTGAATATCCAGTGTAGCAGCCAGTCCTGGAAACATATATCGGAAGGAACTGTTGGAAATAATTCATACACCATCCACTATGACTATACAATATCACAGCTACATACTTAGAAAACAAAGCTATTAAACCTGGCATAGTGATATGGGACAAGAAGGGAGAAAGTAGCAACCCTAGTTGAAGTCAGTGTCCTTAATGATTTGGCTTAAACAGAGCTGAGAGGGAGAAGATAACGAAATACCAAGGTCTTATGTACGACATGAAAAGAAACTGGAATATCAGGAAGGTCTCCATTATTCCAGTATTTATAAGAGAAACCGGACTCATGTAAAAGAATGTTAAAGCTACCTGGCAAATATACCCGGTAAACCAAGTGCAAGAGAGATACAAATAATTGCGATAAAAGAGACGGTTGGAATCTTAAAAAATTATCTTGGTTGGTGTCTGAAATAGCGGGTTAATGTCTGTCATCTTGTAGGATGCCCTATCCTCAGCAAAAACAAATAGATAAGAAAATTGGAGAAAAAAAAATAGATCAAGCATTTTTTTTTGTTTTTTATGGAAATCGCTCTAGACAAGGCATGAAGCCACTTGATGTAAAGAGCTAACAATAACGAAATGATGATTATCGCAAAGACAGGAGATGCCTATTGACCTTACTCTTGAAAGGACCAAGGCTATCGGGAGAAGGAAAACATGTACAAAATTATAGTCACACACATAAATTCACACGTAAAAACATGCTTATTAACACACATACACATATGCACATTTATACACACTTATGAACAAACACATACACACATATGTACACACACCATAACCGCACATATATATAAATGTAAACACATATGACTATACGCACTTACGCATATATGCACCCACATGCACACACTCATACACACAGACTTGCATAAACATACTTGCACACACATACACAGACACACACATGCATACACACATGCATGTGCATATTCACAATTACAGTCATACACACGACCACACATTTAAACAGAAAAGAACATTTCTTTTCATCTATATATAAAATAAGGTATGCGTATATGTTTATAGATTTGTATGTACAGGATTGACACCTTAACTAATTAACCGATCATTATGAATTTCGGAACACCGGCTCTAGGAGTAAGGGTGGGTAATTTAGGTTATATTTAGTTTAATTTTGTTTTACACAAAGAGAGGTGAAAGATCTTTGTAAAAATTCAGATTTTTGTGAAATTTTAACAATAGGTATTCGGGTATTAGACATGAATTAATAAATATTTCCCGAATGTCAGTTTGTTTTGAAGGCTTTTATAAGCACAACCTCCCATTTGAAAATTCAAATATTTCAGATTTGCATTAAATTTTATCGATAGTAATTAGACACCAATTAAGCAAGATTCCCTGAATTTTTATTTCTTATTAAGACTCCTTTAGCCTAAGGCCTTAAATTTTAGACATTTTCTAGAATCAAAATGATGTAATGTATTTTGATGAAAGTTGGAACAAGGATTCTAGACATAAGGTTTAGTAGATTATATCTTGAATTTAATGTTTGTAAGGAGGACATAAAAGTGTTCTGTTCGCGGAATTCATTTTACCCGTCCTGGGACGAGTATGTTTCTCGTAGTGTTATACAACACTTAAAACATGTACACTTGGCTCTAAACAATGAAAATACTTTTATAAACTCTCGCAGATCGGGCGAGTAGTTACGAATAACATCTAGAAAATCATAACCGCACGTCAGAACACAAAAACAGTTGTGTTGTGTTGTTTATTTATCTATGTCAGCCAAATATTAATATTCATGGTATGTGCCCACAAGATAGAACCAAATACCAGCTATCATCAATGAAACTATCAGCTTACCTGCTGAAATAAATTGCAACCTTTCCCATGAAAACAATTTCAAACAGAGATTCTCACACTCATTCGCATTCATTTTTACATTAACAAAAGCCGTTTTGTTTTTTCCTGCTAAGATTATTATTATTACTTGTTCACTTATGCTCAGTGGAGGTGTGGTATAGCTAGGGTGTCCTTCTCGACCTCTGGGCTGTCCTTTTCGATCTCTACGTTCGTCCACTTTGTCGGCAGAATCAGCTGGTCGAATTTCTGTAGTAGCAGTGGTGATGTGGTGGCCAAAGCTCCATTTTCTTTTCTATCTGTCGTTGTAGTTGTCTTCTTCCTCCTCTTCTTCTTCTTCTTCTTCTTCTTCTTCTTCTTCTTATTATTATTATTATTATTATTATTATTATTATTATTATTCATTCTCCTTTTCTTCTTCGTCTTCTTCTTCGTCTTCTTCTTATTATTATTATTAAAGTTATTTATAAAGAAACATCACAAATATTCCTCACTGTATGTAAAATGCGAATAATAACTCGTATTCCTTTCATACAAAGTCTACTTGGGATTGTAGAAGAGCTTGGATGCCCTTCTTGATCCTTGGGGTGTCATTCTCGATCTTTATGGTTCATCCAATTCGTCGGCAGAATCAGCTGATCGAATTTCTGTAGTTGCAGTGGTGATGTGGCAGCAAAAGTTCGATGTTCCCTTCTTCTTCTTCTTCTTCTTTTTCTTCTTCTTTTCTGTCGTTTTAGTTGTCTTCTTTCTATTCTTCTTTTTCTTCTTTTTCTTCTTGTTTTTCTTCTTTTTCTTCTTCTTTTTCTTCTTTTTCTTCTTCTTCTCTGTCGGTGTAGTTGTCTTCTTTCTCTTCTTCTTCTTCTTCTTCTTCTTCTTCTTCTTTTCAATAAAAAGCTTTCATAAACGTTATTAAGAAACCTCACGACTATTCGTCAAGGGATGTAATATCCGACTCCTGGGGTGTCCTGCTCGATCGCTATGGTTTGTCCACTTCATCGGCAGAATCAGCTAGTCGAATTTCTGTAGTCACAGTGGTGAGGTGATGTTATTAATAAAGAAACATTACACAAGCAATTGGGTTTTTAAAAATATCTTTGGGGTTTTATCCTTTTTTTATAGCATACATGTATATGCATAAAACACTCGATCACCTATCCCCCCCCTCTCTCTCCCCCTCTCTCTTTCTCTCGATTTAGTTGTAAGAGAAAGATCTTTCTTGCTCATTAACCACATGTCTAGTAGCTTCCAATCTCTGTGACGTCACTGCTATGGTATAACCTTTAATTTGATTCAGAATCTCTTTTCTCTGAACATGGATGTGTTATCGTACGAAATTAATAATTTTTAAAAGTCAAGAAAAACATTTTTATTGGGTAAGATACTCCTTTTTGCAGCCTGTCCAAGAGAGAGCATTCTCATGAAAATATCTACACTATTATTTTTTTAAATTCTTAATTAATCAAACAAATCCATATTAAATCTTTTAAAACAATTGTTAGATTTGCAATGATTTTAATAAATTTACATAATAATATATGGACAAAAGCTTAGCCTTCTTTAAAATGTCCTTCTTCTTCTTCTAATAATAATAATAATAATAATAATAATAATAATAATCAGAACCTGCAGGACAGTTATAAAAGTGGGGGGGGCGCTCCTAAAAAGTGTGGGGGGCGGTTAAACACATGCATATATAACTTCATTACTGATGACCGTAAAATGCGGGGGGGGGGGCAAGTCAAAAAGTGTGGGAGCCCGCCCCTGCGCCCCCCCCCCCGGTGCCGCCGTCCATGATAATATATATATATATACATATATACGATGTGGTCGTAAAGTCGATCAATCGAAAGTTGACTAGGTCGTAAGTCGACGATCTGTACTCAATAAAAAACATACATTTTAGGTCACTTAATCTTTAGTCTAAAGCCCCTCAAAAGTAAAGAACTGATATATGATCGTCCTGAAGTATTGCTCTGATCTTTGTCAGAAATGTCAGATCTGTGAGAGTCAAGAATTCCTATTTTAAGTAGCCGGGTGAGGGTGGGGGTGGGGGGTAGGCAGTTAGGCGCAAAGTGAAACCTGATGACTACACTAGATAGAGAGCAACACTGCCGCTTTGTTATCGTTACCTGCTCACCCCCCAAAACTAACCTGATATCTTTTTTATCTTACCTGTTAAAACTGTTTGTTTTATTTACTTTATCTATGGGAAAGTGTGGACATCCACCACTCTATAATAAAGACCAATACGTATTTATTTGTATATAAATAAATATATATATATCCGTCTTGTAAGTAAAAAAAAGCTTGTGCCTGTTTTACAAGTACTTCAATGGATTGTGCTCTGATGAGCTTGCTGCTCTGGTACCCCCACAACATAAATTCACTAGACCAACCCAACCCAACAATCTGCCAAATCCCATCCATACACTGTGGAGGTCCCCAGATGCCGAAGAGCTTTCTACTCCAAAAGCTTCTTTCCTTGTGTTGCTGGACTGTGGAACTCCCTCCCTACTCCCTGCTTTCCTAACGTTACTGACATGCAGAAATTTAAAACTAATGTAAACAGACATCTTGCTGCGCAGCTCCTAATTTAGGTTGATCCTCCTCTAAACCGTCACCCTTTTTTCTCAGTAGTCCCTTACATCTACAGTGGCGGCCTGCCTTGTTTGGGGTAAACTATGATTATAAAAAATAGTGATTATTATGTTACTATTAATCATTATTACACAATGCAATAAGTAATTGAGAGTAACCTCCCTTATGTTATGATTACCTATCTTTTGGAGAACTCTTTAATTAAGTACGAAATTATGAAATCTTACTGATCGATGAAATTGGTGTTCTAAACTTGATCGCTCAGCCCATTAAACATTTATTTAGGAGTGGTCATGCTGATATTAAAAACGACTTTTGCATTGATTACAGCGATTTCTTAAGTATTATAAATAATTTCTATTATGTTTTTAAACGTGTAATATTTGAAGGAAGTTTGCTTTTAAATAATATTTTAAACACATGTTTTAAGATATTGCTTGAACTGGTGAGTTTTTTGTGGTCTTATTTTTCTTGGTATTTAAGTATTGAAATGAATGCATGCCGTCTTTTTTAGCATAGCGTTTTATAGCAGGTGTCAATCTTAGCAGAGTTGCCTCCCGTGTTTTGTGACGTTAAGATAAAAGAACTTAGCAACGAGAACTCAGCAACAAGACATGAAAGACGGTCAGGAGATTAACTTCTCCAAATAACCTCAAAATGTCGTCTAGGTTACATAATGCACTGTTACAAGTATGATAACCTGGTCAAAATGTAAAAGGTATGTCATATAATTATATGCTCTATTATTATAAAAAAAATAACAAGTTCGTTAACTTATAAAAAACAAGTAGTTGCATCTTTTATTTCTGAGATGGAAATAGAGAGAGGACTAGTGAATCTATTTGTCTATGGATTATTTCGTTTACTTGAACGGGTAAAGTATCTGGTCTTCGCTTTACTATGTCACTATACAAGAATGTCTCATCTATCTACAGTTTTATAAGGATGCTCATGTATTGATTTACTCCTCTCCAGGAGTTAGGCACAAGGCCAGTTTTTATCCTACTCCCACAAGTAAGATGTGACCCAAGGTCAGGTCGGGAAAGTGGGGTTTGAAAAGCCAGCGCCCGAGAAGGTGAGCACTCTGGCCATTTAAAAATTGCCTGGGCAGCCCCGTCGGCATTCCCCGGTAGGAGCGCCTCAGGCAGTAAGCAATAAACTTACTCCTCCCCAAATAGGGGAGGCAAAGCCTGGGAGAGGGTGACCTCCTAGAACTGCACAGGACAGACCCATTGACCGGCGTAAATCAAGACCCGAAGGCCAAGACAATACTAGTATGGGGTGCAGTATCCATCGGAACAGATACTACACTTTGATCCAGCCCTCATGTAGGTATAAATAAGTAAATAAATAAATAAAAGGAATGAAGACCATCATTGAACTGAACTGGAACAGGGCAGGATCTGTTGTGATATTAAAATAGAACCAGTAGACATCAACACTAGGTTCAACTCACTAGTGCAATCGTCTACCTATATAAGAGTCAGATAGTCCTAAGATGGGGCAATGTTGCCACATCTTGGGAGGCGCCACTTAGAGCACTCATCATTGACTAGACAGAGTTCAAAATCGACTCTGTAATCTAGTGGGGGTGGTCTCTTCTTCTCTTCCCTGCAACCCCTTTCTCACAGAAGAGGTGTTGCTCGTCTTTCTATAGTCTATTGTTATTCCTATGGAACTGAGGTCCAATCTCTGGTTCCTCCTTGTAAGACATTCACAGCAAGAACTCGGGTGCTTGTATCATAAAAAGCCGAAAAAAAGTTTTTATTGTCTTATACTGTTGGAGAGGTAAGTAAGGGGCAGGTAACTCTTACTACGATTTTTAATCAAGATTTTCTCTGAAATTAGGAACATGGATGTTAACACTTTCATGTTCGAAGATATACTGTATTTTCCCGCAGACAGTTAGGGTTAGGGTTTAGGGTTAGGGTTAGGGTTAAGGTTTAGGGTTAGAGTTAGGGTTAGGGTTTAGGGTTTAGGGTTAGGGTTTAGGGTTAGGGTTATTATTAATTAAATTTATTTAAATTACATTTTATGAAAATATATTGTTTGAAAGCTAGAGCTGTTGTGAAGAGTTACCTGTCCCTTATTTACCTCTCCAACACTAAAAGACAAAAAAAACTTTTTTTCGGCTTTTTATTATACAAGCACCAGAATTCGCTTTGCCACCACAATGAAAGAAAACTTTCCTTTCATCCTCCGTGTGTCGATCATCAGGCGGAACTTCCACAGACAGAGATTCTTTGCAAGGGCTTCCAATCTGTGGAACACATTACCTCGGGACTACTTCCCTGCAGATTACAACATTGTCGTTTTCAAATACAATGTCAACAGATTCTTATTATGAACCGGCCCAACTAGAAATTCGAGCTTGATCAATCCCATCAATCTTTCCCAATCCTCTTATAAAGATTTTCATCTCTAAACTAACAATCATTCCATCTCATTAATTCTTATCTTCGAGTGGCTTTTGGCCTTGATAAGTGGTGATCCACTAGTAGAAAAAAAAACAGATGAAAGAAAGAAACAAGATAGAGAGACGGCCTTAATAGATTCAAATCAAAATAGCAATATTTGGAGGTGGGTGCGTTAAAATGAACAGATACGGAATTTTCCACATTAAATTAAGTGGGGAAAAGGAAATTTACGTTAGAAATCTAAAAGTATAATTTAAGCTACAAGAAAGTAACGTCAGAGACAGAAAGTCTAGCATTAAACGTAGCGAAGAAGATAGTGTAATCCTTCTTTTTGATTTTGGGTATAGGACATATTTTCGAAACACTTCTCCCACTCTACGACGGATGGTGGATGCTTGATATTAATAAAATGCAATTCTCTGCAGAGTAAATTAATTAAAACAATATAACAAAGAAGAACATAAAATCCCAAATTGAATTTTTTGTTATTTTACAATTTTAACTAAGAACAATAGCACAAAAATGCTACAGTGTTTATTACAGGAAGAGAGACAGGTCAACTCTATTACAACTATGATGACGACTGTTAACAACAACGAAAACAAGAAAGAAACACAACTGATTGAGCTCACTACATACAACGTGGCAATTAACAATACAGCTGTTTACAAGACTTCTGTCGATGAGACGCCATTTCAGAAATCGGTTAGGATCGAAAGAATTTCCTATGCAATACTACACCACTACCACCACCACCACCACCACCATCATCATCATCATCATCATCATCATCATCATCATCATCATCATCATCATCATCATCATCATCATCAGTTTAACGTCCATATTTACATGCCGACATGCATTGGACGGCTTTTAGAAATTGACTTCCGAACTAACCTATCTCTGGCCAGGTCTTTATTTATCCCCCTCTTTCTCTAAAATCCATCCTTATCATTTCCTCCCATCTTTTCCTTAGCTTTCTCCTGCCAACTGATCCTGCTATCTCAACTGTACTACAACTACTAACCTAAGCACTCTCATCCATTCTTTCAATGTGACCAAACCATCGAAGTCTTCTGTTCTGCACACATCTCCTTATACTGTCTACATTTAATCTTCCTCTGAGGTCATCAGATCTAGGCCGTCTCATTCTTAGAGCGTTTCTCTCCATGCAACACATGGCCTCAACCCTCATTGGTCAGGTTTCACTTCCATACATCATCATACTGCATATATACATGCCTAATAGACTCTTTCCTTGATCGATAGTGGTAAATAAACTAAAAAAAATTTTTTTCTCAAAACGCATACCAATAAGTGAGTAAAGCACATACAAAGCAGAATTTTAGCATCACGGTTTTCTGACCCCAAGTTGATACCGCCGTTCTACAGAACTGATTCATGACAGTCAGTTGTTGAATGGATAGAGAAGGTGTTGATAGATCAACTTAGCGGCGGGAAGCATACTGAATGCATGATCCTGTAAGGGAGAAAGGGACAATGACGCCGGTTGCTAAAGACACTGATGGGTTATTCCCCTTTGTGCAGAGAAACCCAGACTACTGAAAGAGAGAGAGTGGAGTTCACCATGCTGGGACAGGATTCCATGTCGTTGAATATAAAGGAACTCTGTCTTAGATTCGTATCCTAACATGTATAGTAGAGACCACCAGGAGGGTTGAGTAACAAGCCCCTTTATTTTATGTTCTTTTATGTTGTGTTGCAAGTCGACTTTACATTTGTTAATGTGTAAATAAAATATGTATATTGTATTTGGGTGTATTTTCTACTTATTCTGTGTGTCCTATAGCATTTGGTTTGGTATATATGCTTTCCCTTGCGGAGTGGTGAAGGTAATGAAAATACATACTAACAACCCCAATGCAGTTAAGACTCACATTACACATCCATCGTATTATTCTCATACTATTCCTCTCCATGTAACGCATGTCCTCAACCCTTACTGAACAGGCTTCACTTCTATATATCATCACACTGTGCACACATATCTGATAGACATAATGGCCACAAGTTAAAAAGGAATGTTGAAGAATAAGAAAGGCTTATGACCAACAATGGTGCTTAAGATGTATATTATAATAATAAAAAAGGATTTGATTATATTTATTTAAAAGTATGTGAGTAAAATCTATTATTGTTTTGTGGAATATTTGTTAAGAGTCGCACGCCAATCACTGTTAATGAATCATTAATTTATGACAGAGATTCAAAGGTGTTGGATAATGGCCCTATGGGAATGGACGTATCCGTTGGGAATCGTTGATTTGACTTGCGCGAATTAACGCGGGGCAGTCGAGTGCAGAACAGGGCTTGTTCTCACAGTCAGAGCTGGCAGACGTGACAAGGTTACGTGTGACGAGACCCCAGATCAAGGGTCAGTCTACACCTGCAAGAGGCTCTGTGACTTCACGCGTCTTGCGTGGGAAACAAAGGGATCTGTGACGTCACTCGTTCTCGTGAGAAGCGAGTTTTTAGTCGGTCTGATTCGGAAAGCGAAATGAGAAGATGTGCGATCCACAATGTAAAGATAAGGAATATTTCCCTTCAGGGAAGACAAGAGTGAGAATCTTTCCCCCCCCTCTCTATGAATAGTTAAGAAAACATTAATAACTAACTATGATAGGATTTGTTCTCTCCCTCTCTCTCGACGCGATGAATGACTCCCAGTTGAAATAACAACTCTTGTAATAAAAAGAATTAAATTCAAAAGGAGAGTTTGTCTTCGGAATGCACCACATGGCTTTTATTGCAGACAACAGACGGCGTGGTTCTAGAAGAAAGAATTCATCCACTGGACGACACGACCAACCCTCTACACGACGAGTATACGAAACGCGTACTGCCGCGGCCCAAGCAGGAGTAGATATGTAACAAAGGTTTCCATGACTCGGTTCTTAGTAACTGGATCAAGAAAGTCTTCAGGTAACTAAAAAAGTACAGAAGGTCACCACGAAGGCACTGGAATGTAGCCGCCTCTTCAGTGTGTTGTAAAATATTGAATGAGCATTTGTCAGACGTAGCTGGTCCAAATATGAGATTTTTTTAGCAGAATTCAAAATGTTGACCCTTGTAAAGTGAGGAATGAACAGATGATTTTCTGAAAAGTAACCCGACAGAAGAGAATATTTCAGATCGGGTTAGACGTGGCCATGCATTTTCCATTAAATAAGGATTAAAACTATAAAAAAAATAAACGGCAGATAAAAAATGCAAGAGCATGACATCAGTGTGATTCATTAACTGGTCTTAACTGGAAGATGTCTAAGCAACGAAGTTAATAATCTCATGCCCAATAGCATGCTTCCCGAGAGTCCAGTGTTCAAAACTCGTTGGCCTGATATCCTCAAGCAACATGAAATGGAATAAGTACATAGAAGTTGTCACTAAGTCTGTTACAAAGAACGCAGTATCCCTTTACCGAGCTAGAAAACGTCTAACATCTGCCAGTATCCAATATCTATATAAAGCCACCATCCAGTATCTCAAAAGTACAGAAGGTCACCATAAAAACACTGGAATGTAGCAACTCTCTTTGGCTCAGGCAACCTCTCATTCGGGATTATAGTAGATATGGAATCTCGAAAAAGAACTCACATTGAAAGAGTATTTATTTACCTCCTCTCCAGGAGGTTAGGCACAAGGCCAGTTTTATCTTACTCCCACAAGGTAAGATGTGACCCAAGGTCGGGTCGGGAAAGTGGGACTTGAAAAGTCAGCGCTCGAGAAGGTGAGCACTCTGGCCATTAAAAATTGCCTGGGCAGCCCCGTCGGCATTCCCCGGTAAGGGCGCCTCAGGCAGTAAGCAATAAACTTACTCCTCCCCAAAGAGGGGAGACAAAGCCTGGGAGGGTGGACCTCCTAGAACTGCACAGGACAAACCCATAGACCGGCGGAATCAAGCCCCAAAGGTCAAGACGATACCGGTCTATGGGGTGCAGTATCCATCGAACAGATACTACACTTTGATCTTGGCCAAAAGGCCAATAGAGTAACGATGCAAAGAGACTCCATATTTACTTCCTTCCCACTGCAAAAAAGATGTAGCACAAGGCCAGAAGGTGGAGGAGAGGAAAAGCCAGTGCATCCAAGGTGGTGCACTCTGGCCCACAAAAAGAGCCTGAGCAGCCCGATTGGCATTGCCTGGTAAGGACACCTCAGACGATTGGCAATAAACCAACCCCTTCTCAAAGAGAGAAAGTAAAGACTGGGAGGGTACACCTTTTAAGACTGAACATTACCATACCGAAACCCAATAGATGCCTCAGCAGACCAACCCTCATCGGACTAATTGTTGAGGGTGTATTCTTGACTAATACGAGCAAAAGCTTTGTTATTGCCTCTGCTCCTCTAAGCCACTAATTCTGTAGGCAACAGATTCTGATAGTGCACCGGTTCTGTACACCGTCGAGTTGTTTCCCCTTGATTGTGCCTGAAAGGGACCAGAGAGTATTGTGACTTAACTGCCATCGGGCCTTTCCCATAATACCTGGGTTCTCCACATATCAATGTTTCCTCTCCAAAAGGAAGACTAAGAACTACTGTTTCATTCTTTTGTATAATGTACGTTGCTGTTTTTTAATAAATGTCAACTGAAAATAAATGTGTTAATCGTATTTGGTCTTAGCTTTTTTCAAGGGCTACTGTGAATTAGGGGCCAGATTTAAGGGGCATCCTATGTAGGGAGTTGTGCAGTGAGATGTTTGTTCACATTACATTTAAAATTTGAACAGTCAGAGAAACAGGAAGCAGGGAGAGAATTCCAAAGGGTAGCAGTTCGAGGAAAGAAGCTATTAGAGTAGAAAGACTTCTGCCATCTGGGGACCTCTACAGTGAAAGGGTGAGATCTAGCTGATTGCCGGGTTAGTCGGGGGCATTTACGTCGAAGGAGTACCATTGCAGCAAGTTCGTCAGAGCACATTCCATTGAAGTACTTGTAAAAAAAGTACAGGGATGCAACATTGTGACGATGGGACAGGGGTTGGAGCTTGGTAGCCAGTGTGGGACCTATTAAATGAGAAGCTCTTTTTTAAACCCTATCTAAGAGAGAGAGAGAGAGAGAGAAAGAGAGAGAGAGAGAGAAAGAGAAAGAGAAAGAGAGAGAGAGAAAGAGAAAGAGAGAGAGAGACTTGTGGTCGATGCATTAACCCAGATGTGACAACAATACTCCAGACATGGGCGAATGGTGACTTTGTAAAGATGTAGATACTGGCAGGTGTGAGAAGTTTTCTAGCAGGGTAGAGGGAGCTCACTTTCCTTGCAGCAGCCTTCTATGTATTTGTTCCAATTCATGTTAGTTGTGAATGTTAGGCCGACGAGTTTAAATGATGGACTCTCAGGTAGGGTGGTATTAGTCATGGAAAGGTTTCTTATAATTGTTAAAGGAAAGGAGCCTTATCTTAGTGGCATTAAATCTTACCATCCATTTATGTCTCCATTCTACTACAGACTGGAGGTCATTTTCTAAGGATTCAGTTATTAACTTCAACATGTCGGGAATAGAGTGTGCTATCATCAGCAAATATACCCATCTCGGACACAATTGCATCAGGGTGGTCGTTTATTAAAATCAGGGATAATAAGGAACTAAGGATCGACCCCTTGGGCACATCCGCATTAATGTCATTCTGTTTAGATGTCAGGCTAAGAAGTATCTGATTCTATTAGAATTTTGATACAAATTTGTCCGACAGTGGCTTTGTTGCTGTCGGACTGCAATTCTGTTCAGTCCTAGGAGGTCCACCCTCCCAGGCTTTACCTTCTCTCTGAGAAGGGGTTAGTTTATTGCTAATCGCCTGAGGCGCCCCTACTGAGGAATGCTAACGGGGCTGCTCAGGCATTTTTGTAGGCTAAACTGCGCTTAACCTAGCGCGCTGGCTTCTCAAAACCACACTTGACCTTGTGTCTGACCTCCTGGCAAGGAGGTAAATAATATATTAAGTAGTCGGCCAGTAATGCCGTACGAATATATGTTTAATGCATGAGCTGTGAAATTAAATAGCCTATATTCTATCAATTCTATATGTAGAACACAAGACATTAAAAATGGATCCCAAATAAAACTAATTAAAACACTCAGTGAACTAGAGTGAAACAAGACAAGAAGATCTGTTGACAGAACTACAAGACCTTCGAACCCCGTTATTAGAACCCTGGGTTCAATGCACCGAGAAACAGGCAACAGAAAAAAAAACAAGACAGAAGAAGGATCTGAATAAATTCGAACTCAGATACGAATAATGACCACAGGGTAGAAAAGAATGGCGGGGAACGAGAAAGGTTTATGTCTGACAATGGATCTTTAGATAAATATGATAATGATGAGAAGGATTTGCTGATATTTTCTTAGAAGTCAGTGTTAGCAAATCCATGAAAGATTCGTGTGAAGACCTTGTGTAATAATGGTCAATAGTCACATGCTAATCGCTATGAATGCATTATTAATTCAACGCAGAGATTCAAAGAGTGCTCATGATTTTACTGAATTCGAATGAAGCGATTTCAATTGTTAAGTTCTTTGCAGTCAATGTCATTCATTCAGTCGTTGGCGCCTCTCGTTAATCATGGGATGGTTGTTAATTTTCTGTACTAAAATACAGTGCGACCTCATTGTGGACACATACACGCACTCCCTGGCTGTAAGTACATTACATATTTGAGTGCATTCGGGTACGTTTGCCATGAAAGGGTTAAAAAAAAAAGGAAAAAAAAGAAAATGTGACTGACGCAATACAGCAAAGGCAAAAAAAAAAACGAAAAGGAAATTTTAGTTTTAGCTTTTTTATTTTATTATTTTTGCAGAAACGAAAATTACATTTTCGAAAATGTAATTCTCGAAAATAACATTTTCAAAAATGACATTTTCAAAACTTTCATACAACGAATGCTTATGTAGTGAAAGAAAAAAATAGTAAATATCATGTATCATTTTAGGGGAGTAGAAAGTGAACTTTCGATTTACTTTCGGCAGCCTCGTAACGCTCGTTTCCCTTATTTTGTCGTTTAGTCCTCACATCCCATGAGCGATGTTTCTGATAAAGGGGGAAGAATTGCTGTTTTCTGAGTCGCAATCTATCCATCTAACACTTATCGTTGGCTAGTTTTTGACCTTGAAGTAGTTTTTTTGGCTCTTGTATAGATTGGGTACACGGGTGAAATTTATTTTAGAAGAGTTTCAATAGTGGCAGACAACTCTCGTTTTTTTAAGTACATAATTTCTAGCTTCTCCAAAAATGGACGTAATCGACTTGAATGCCTTGAATATGCGCGAATTATTATATTTAACAAGTACTCAACAAAAAGTAGTAGCTTATCTGGGTATCTTTTACAATAGCCCTCAAACGAAAACACTGAAAAAACAAATATACAACAAATAAAAGTTACCGTAGCCGATAAAACTGGATTTCCAACATACCTGTGACATTTATTAATGATTATAATCTGTTAAAAGTGCTGTTTTTATAAATCGATATTTTTATCGCAGGAGACTGGAAGAATAAAATGGCGGTGGCTTCTCCACATTTTCGCAGCCTCGTTTTCGTTGAATTTTTTTTTTACTAAGACTCATATTCAAAGCACAATTTTTCATTTTTCAGTCAAGCAAAAGAACAAAACAAAACTACATTTTATGCAAAAGGAATAAAATCATTTTCTTTTTATTTACATGTCATTGTGCTTTTATTTACATATTATTTTCATTCGTCACACCATAATGTTTTTTTCTCCTGTTGTTTCTTTCATAAAAATTCATGTAAATATGTTTAAATTTCTTTATTGTTTCTTTAAAAAATTCCTTTCCTAACCCTAAACACTAACTCCAGCCCTAACCCTAAACCCTAACTCCAGCCCTAACCCTAAACCCTAACTCCAGCCCTAACCCTAAACCCAGCCCTAACGTAAACCCTAACCCCTAAACCTAACTCCAGCCCTTACCCTAACTCTAACCCTAACCCTAACCCCAGTCCTAATCCTAACCCTAGCCCTAAACTTAACTCCAGCCCTAACCCTAACTCCAGCCCTAACCCTAACCAAAATGATCGTTAAAATGTTCGTTTCATAAAATTAAATTTCAAAAATGCAAGCCAAAACAAACAAAAAACGCCGCTTTGATTATGAGTCCCGGTAAAAAAAAACGAGAACCCGAAGCGAGGCTGGCAAAACATGACCGGCGACCCCATGTTTTGTCAGTAAAAATCCGTGCCCAGAAAAAAAAAATGTTCATGTCTAATAAAAACCCATTTATCCTACGTAAAAATACAAACAAATGGAATAGCTAACTAGGAAAATCTCCAGTCTCGACGTACGTCGCATTTACTTGTTGCATATTCATTTTTTGACCACGTTCTACAACTCTTTTTGAACCCCACTCGCGAGTTTGAGGGCTATTGTAAAAGATACCCGCTTATCCTATTTATCAGAATTTATGTGGCGGCAGAAATTTTCCGCAACCCTCCTATAGAGTCTTTTTGAATAAATTTCTGAATTATATCCCGTGTAAAAAAACAAAATCAAGAGAAGAAAAAAAAAACAGAAAAATTGAAAAAATATACTGTTGATTTTCCCAAATTCTATTTTCTTCAATAAATGCTTTATCAATATACTGTTGATTTTCACAAATGTTAATTTCTGTGATAATTTAATATTTTAAACTATAAAAAAATCAAAAAATCTGTTAATCCAAACAATACGACTGTTCGTTTTGCTGGTTTTGAAATGAAAAAATATACTGTTGATTTTCCCAAATTCTATTTTCTTCAATAAATGTTCTATCAATATACTTTTGATTTTCTCAAATTGTTATTTCTTCGAAAAATTAATTGAATTTGCATGACTTCTTATTTTAAAAAAATGGATATTTTCCATTTTCGGAGAAATTGCGTACAAAAAAAAGAGAGTTATCTGCCCCTTACACCATTGGAACTCTTCTAAAATAAATTTCACCCATCTATACAAGAGCCTTTTTTTTAACTTCTTACATCAAGTTGTTTCATGCCTTCTCTAGAGTTATTTCCATTAAAAAAAAATTGTATTATTCAAACTACTGTTCTCATCTTGGATGTGATTCTCAGAACGTTTCGACTGATGAAACCTCCGACCTCTTTGAGGTGGGTCTTGTCGAACGAAATCTGTACAGAATTCCGAACCAAACCCTTTATTTAATCCATGGGGTAGATTGTTCTCGTTCCGTTAGCCATGACCGGCTAGAAGTTTTAAGTAATTTTTAATTATATTGTTAGTAAATTTTTATGTTCAGTCATTATGTTTATTTTAAAAGGAATATTAAAAAAAAAATTCGGCACTTGTATAGATCGGGTACACGAGTCGAAATTTATTTTAGAAGAGTTCCAATGGTGTAAGGAGTAGATAACTCTCTTTTTTAAGTATATAATTTCTCCGAAAATGGAAAATATCCATTTTTTTAAATAAGAAGTCATGCAAATTCAATATTTGCGAAAATCAACAGTATATTGAAGAAAATAGAATTTGGGAAAATCAACAGCATATTTTTTCATTTCAAAACGAACAGCCATCGGTTTTGGTTTCAAACATTTTTGATTTTTTGTTTAAAAAATAAATTTTTCTGTTTTTTTTTTCTTCTCTTGATTTTGTTTTTTTAAATGGGATAGAATTCAGAAATTTGTTCAAAAAGACTCTGTAGGGGGGTTGCGGAAAATTTCTATCGCCACATAAATTCTGATAAATAGGATAAGCCACCACTTTTTGTTGAGTACTTGTTAAATATAATAATTCACGCATATTCAAGGCAAGAAATTATGTACTTAAAAAAAAGAGAGTTGTCTGCCCCTTCTTACATCATTGGAACTCTTCTCGTGTACCCGATCTATACAAGTGCCAAAAATTCTTGTGAATCATCCTGATGCTGTTGTTGGAATCCCTAAGTGAAAGTGGTGCTAACTGGAATCGAACCTGGCACAACCAGGTCGTCAGTCCGTGTCGTTTACCACTTAACCAGCGTTACAACCCGTTTTAAAGAAATGAAAATTATATTTCAAAAAGTTTTAGATAACACTTTTAAAAATTACAGACAGCGAATATTCATGGGGAGGGAAGTAACTTTTATTTCAGTTTCTTATTATAAAAAAAAAATAATTAAATTAAAAAAAAATGATATACAGTGAATGGGGGTAAAGATAACTTTGGTACTTCTATAGCTCGGGATCATGTAGGCCTGAATGTTTCCGATTGTGATTTACAGCACAGACTGGAAATGGCCGAGCCGTCGCCAAACAGTCAATTAGTACCTACATTAAATGAAACAACTTTTTAATTTTCTCCCTAACTTAAGGTTAGAGTCAATTAACCCCCACCACTTCGTATTAAGAGTGGGTTTAATAATTTTCTTAAACTCATTAAGTGATTTTTTTTCTTTTATATTCTAGCAAGTTTTTTTCAACTTTTGAGAGACTAAATTTTTTTAAAACTCTAACCATAACCGTAAGCTTATGCCTAGCCCTGCCCCACCCAAACCTAAACCTAACCTAACCCTAACCCTAACCAAACCAAAAGGGCGCATTTTTATTTTTTATGTGGCTGTTTTTTTTGGGGGGGGGGGAGAATACGATTAGTTCTTGTGGGGACATAACAACTTCTGTCACCCCGGTTAAATTCATTTTGATTTTGCAGTCATATGCTTTAGTGTCGTCTGCCTTTTTACATTTTTTTTCACTGTTTTCAAATCGTAAACTGCTTCAGACATTTCCAGTTTGTTCCAGAAACATTCAGGTCGATATGGATTACCAACTATAGAAGGACTGTAACTTTTATTTTGAGTGTTGTAATTTTAAATTTTTAAAGAAAAGAAAATTAGACTTATAAATTGAATTGAGCATTGAATGATAGTAAATTGTACATTAATAGAAGTCATAGTATAGTTTCGGCTTCAGACAGACTGATACTAAATCTCCATTATAATAGAAGTCTTAGTATAGTTTCAGCTTCAGACAGACTGATACTAAATCTCCATTATAATAGAAGTCATAGTATAGTTTCAGCTTCAGACAGACTGATACCAAATCTCCATTATAATAGAAGTCATAGTATAGTTTCGGCTTCAGACAGACTGATACTAAATCTCCATTATAATAGAAGTCATAGTATAGTTTCGGCTTCAGACAGACTGATACTAAATCTCATTGGTCTAGTGGTCTTCATCAATTTATGTTTTAATACCTCATTGTAATGCAGCTTCCTATTTCAGTAGCTTCTTTCCAAGAACCACAGGCTTGTGGAACTCTTTTCCTGCTGACTGTTTTCCTCCTACCTATAGCCTTAGTCTTTTCAAGACTAAGGCAATAGGTATCTCCTGTCTTTGCGATAATCATGTTTTGTTCTTGTTAGCTCCTTACATCAAGTGGCTTCATGTCTTGTCTGGAGCGATTTACATAAAAAAAGAAGTAATAGTATAGTTACGGCTTCAGACAGGCATATACTAAGGTTCCATTAGTAATAGATACACAATTCATTGTATACGATAATTTGAACACAAGTTGCCATGTTTATCTATGGTTAAGGTGAAATTGAAGGTTCCTATTTTTCCACCAGAATTAAAGTGTAGATGAGTAAAATAGATTTGATGCAACTTGAAATCGGCATAGCCGATTCCATAGTCTGTGACGGTTTCAATTAGACTAATCATGCACCCTCGCATGCCTTATCTAAGTCAACAGCTTCAAAATCAATAAGAAATAGAACGATAATTTCCCTTTATTCAATCGCAAGTCTGAGAAAGATCATTAGGTCATGGGAAAAAGTGATCAAATCACACAATCGACTCAAGTGAATTGTTTATTGTTTGAACAGTGTATGTTTAAATTAATCCTTGCTAATTAACATACAATATATATCCGTCTCTCTCTCACACACACTCTCTAGGGTGTGAGGGCTATTTGAGGACATTTTTAGTAGACGACAATTTTTAGTAAACGACAATATTTTAACAAAAAATGTATATTCAATTCAATTCAATTAATTTGACAAAAAATAAAACAAGCCTGCTTCAATTGTACTGTAGGGAAAAGGGTGGTAGAAATTTACACAGAAGAGGATACAGTAGCCCAACACCTGTCCACATTCACCTTGGATTTCTGTGTTGTTGGCACATTTATTACCTCTGGTGGAAGTCTATTCCAATGTCTAGGGATCCTGATTGAGTAAGGAGCCCTTCTCCGGTTCAATTGAAATCGACAGTGAAATAGTTTCTTCATTCAAATTAAATTGACACAAATATTCTTGATGATATATATATAGTTTTTTTTTTAATATATAATCTATGTAAACATACACATTCCCAAAAGTCTAGCTGAATTGAACCATAATAAAAGAATAAATATATACATATCTTAACCTACTTTTCCTCTCTCTCTCTCTCTCTCTCTCTCTCTCTTTCTTTCGTCACATAATCCCCTAAGTTGAAATGTATCTGGCTCTATCACGTGATGCTCAACACAATGGCCGAGTGAATAATATGACTTTAAGAACAAAAGTAAGACGAACAAAGTAGGAGTTTATTTTAGTTTCCAATGTATGTTTATTAAATCGATAATATGGGGTGTGCGTTATTGGCCTAATGGATTCTCTTGCAGACTATTGAATCGGATATGCAGAGTTCAAATCCTACTGGATCTATCGTGATCATTTATGTACTAATACTATTGGGGGAAGGTATGAACCTACAATTCCTCCCCTACCCAGCTGCGGTTGAAAGAGCAATTTGAGTTCAATTAATCATATACAAGGATTCGCTTAAAATAGGTATCATCGGCCTTTTGGCTGAGATTAAAGTGTAGTATGTGTTCCGACGGATTCTACATCCCATAGACCGGTAATGTCTTGGCCTTCGGGCTTTGATTCCACTGGTCTGAGGTACTGTCCTGTGCAGTTCTAGGAGGTCCACCCTCCCAGGCTTTGCCTTCTCACCCTTTGAGAAGGGGTTAGTTTATTGCTAATCGCCTGAGGCGCCTCTACTGGGGAATACCGATCTGGCTGCCGAGGAATTTTTAGTAGGCCAGAGTGCTCTTCCTCTAGGGTGCTGGCTTTTCAATCCCACTTTCCGACCTTGTGTCACATCTTACAGCTGTGGGGGGGTGGGGGTGAGATAAATAAAAGATTAAAAAATAAAAATAGGTATCATGCTTCAGCATTAAATAATAACAAAAAGGGTCGATATGCTGTAAAACAAGCAGATCAAATCAAACTAGATTAATATGAGACATGTGCACTTTTAGGCATTTAGACCAAGGAATTTGAAATGTTAAAAGATGATACCTTATATACTTGTGTACACCCTCTGTCAAAAATGACGAAGTAAAAAAAAACTATGCTTCACCAGTGTTCGCATTAATATTTATATAAAATCATAGAATTACGTCAGTAATTTAATTTTTCACGTATAAATGATTATTATCATTTCTGATCACCTAAAAGAAAAACGCTGACTGCTGACTTTTTATTTAGCGTGGAGAATTTCTGTCCGAAGAAATTTCAGATGGTGGGGATATTCTGACTTGCTATTTACTTTCTAATTTAAGTCTTCTTAATGCTTTTAAGTAGGATAGGATAGAGCTATTGCGAGTTGGAAAAAAAAAACGAGAGTCATTTCTGATTACCTTCATTTGACAGGCAGAATTTTGTGTGACGGGACGGATATATATTTACAAATAAATACATATTGGTCTTTATTATAGAGTGGACGATTAAACAGTAAATGTTGCTTGATATCATAAACTTGATGGATCATGCACTAAAATGCTATGCGTCATCTACCTCATAGTGTGGTGAGAAATGCTGTATGGTTGCTTTCAACACTGTTGATAGCAACGTTGTTTAACACCAACTGCAGTTGTTTAACACCGACTGCAGTTGTTTAACACCGACTGCAGTTGTTTAACACTGACTGCAGTTGTTTAACATCGACTGCAGTTGTTTAACACTGACTGCAGTTGTTTAACACTGACTGCAGTTGTTCAACACTGACTGCAGTTGTTCAACATCGACTGCAGTTGTTCAACATCGACTGCAGTTGTTTAACACCGACTGCAGTTGTTCAACATCGACTGCAGTTGTTTAACACTGACTGCAGTTGTTTAACACTGACTGCAGTTGTTCAACACTGACTGCAGTTGTTTAACACCGACTGCAGTTGTTCAACATCGACTGCAGTTGTTTAACACTGACTGCAGTTGTTTAACACCGACTGCAGTTGTTTAACACCGACTGCAGTTGTTCAACATCGACTGCAGTTGTTTAACACTGACTGCAGTTGTTTAACACTGACTGCAGTTGTTCAACACTGACTGCAGTTGTTCAACATCGACTGCAGTTGTTCAACATCGACTGCAGTTGTTTAACACTGACTGCAGTTGTTTAACACTGACTGCAGTTGTTTAACACCGACTGCAGTTGTTCAACATCGACTGCAGTTGTTTAACACTGACTGCAGTTGTTTAACACTGACTGCAGTTGTTTAACACCGACTGCAGTTGTTTAACACTGACTGCAGTTGTTTAACACCGACTGCAGTTGTTCAACATCGACTGCAGTTGTTTAACACTGACTGCAGTTGTTTAACACTGACTGCAGTTGTTTAACACCGACTGCAGTTGTTTAACACTGACTGCAGTTGTTTAACACTGACTGCAGTTGTTTAACACCGACTGCAGTTGTTCAACATCGACTGCAGTTGTTTAACACTGACTGCAGTTGTTTAACACTGACTGCAGTTGTTCAACACTGACTGCAGTTGTTTAACACCGACTGCAGTTGTTTAACACCGACTGCAGTTGTTCAACACCGACTGCAGTTGTTCAACATCGACTGCAGTTGTTCAACATCGACTGCAGTTGTTTAACACTGACTGCAGTTGTTTAACACCGACTGCAGTTGTTCAACATCGACTGCAGTTGTTTAACACTGACTGCAGTTGTTTAACACCGACTGCAGTTGTTTAACACCGACTGCAGTTGTTTAACACCGACTGCAGTTGTTTAACACCGACTGCAGTTGTTCAACATCGACTGCAGTTGTTTAACACCGAATGCAGTTGTTCAACATCGACTGCAGTTGTTCAACACCGACTTTTGCTGCTTGCTAGATATGTGTCTTGACACAACGAACCTGCTGAAAAAGTGCTACTGGTCCACAGGCTGCAAGGTCTCATATTACGATTAAGTGTCTTTTGGAGAAGGACATTGGTTTCTTGGTATTTTAACTTCTGGCGGCAATTAGTGAGTGTTATATTGTAAGAATAACAATAAGTAAATAATAAACCCAAGATAGGAATTGAAAGGAATAGGAATTGTATTAAGAATGCTTAATTACAATAAGTTGGTCTCCATTATCGGCTCTAGGTAGACGTGCTAAGTGGTTCGCTAAGAGGTTCTCCTTGGTAAGGGAAAAGGTGTCGACTTCATTGTGACCTGATGAATCTATCCTGTCACTATGAGTGAATCCGGATCAGTCCACAACAATTTGTTTGATCCCCCTGCAACACTGGGCTGCGACTGATATTTTGTACAGCTATAACATATTTTATGTTTCCTGTCAGTGTTTCCCGCCAATGTTTCCATTAGCAAACCTGCTAAGCGGTTCTCCTTGGTAAGGGAAAAGGTGTCGACTTCATAGTGACTAGACGAATCCATCCTGTCACTATGAGTGAATCTGGATCAGTCCACAACAGTGAGCAGGCATCCTGGTGCGTGAACTTTGTGATTATTTCACCATCAATTGATGGATGATTCAAGTCATAAAGGAGTCACAAAAGATCCACTAAATTGTGTTTTACTTTCGATTTTAGATAAATAATTCAAAATTGTACACAATTACAGTTCTTGGACTAGTAGGAGTAGAATAGTTCAGATAGCAGGGTCAGTTTAAAGGGGAAGACCAAGGCAAACATATAAGAAAATCATAAGGATGGACTTGAGAGAAAGACGGATAAGTACAGACCTAGCCAGAGATAGTTTAGTTTTGAAATCAATTTCTAAATGCCACCATGTAAAATGGATGTTAAACCGATGATGATGATGATGATGATAACTCACTTTTTCAATGTGACAATACAATCGAAGTCTCCTGTTCTGCACCCATCTCCCTATACTGTCCAAATTTAATCTTCCTCTGAGATCATCAGATCTAAGCCTGTCTTTAAGATCCATATTACGTATCCATCGAATCATTCTCATATTATTTCTCTCCATGTAACATATTTCACAATATCGCCTGGGCAGTGAGGGTAGGTGACATGCGTTGCATGTAAGCAACCCTCACTGGCCAGGGTTCACTTCCATACATCATCACACTGCATACACATGTCTGATAGACTCTTCCCTTGGTCGACAGTGATAAAGCTCTGCTCGTTAGTAATGGCAGAAGTTCTCTTTTAACTTACTCCATCCAGTCCTAACTCTTGCAATCACGCTAGCACCTGCTCTTGGCCTTTTGGCTAAGATCAAAGTGTAGTATCTGTTCCGATGGATACTGCACCCCATAGACTGGTGTTGTCTTGGCCTTCGGGGCTTGATTTACGCCAGTCTATGGGTCTGTTCTGTGCAGTTCTAGGAGGTCCACCCTCCCAGGCTTCGCCTCCCCTCTTTGGGGAGGAGTAAGTTTATTGCTTACTGCCTGAGGCGCCCCTACCGGGGAATGCCGACGGAGCTGCCCAGGCAATTTTTAAACCCCACTTTCCCGACCCGACCTTGGGTCACATCTTACTTGTGGGAGTAAGATAAAAACTGGCCTTGTGTCTAACTCTTGGAGAGGAGTAAATCAATACTCTGTGCTCTTATGGTATCATCAAGGTAACAATACTTCTTAATAACCTCAATAGCTTCGCCATACTGATATACTTTCTCCACATCTGAGTTCTCATCCACCTCCGTTGTCTCACATTTCTTGCACACAAACTGGTTATCTTCTCTCAACATACCAGTAATTCTACTGCACTTCTTGTGTACCCAATGTTTACAGGTACCACAAAAAAATTAAATTGCACCCACTCTCTTTCCATAAACTGAGCAGGGGAACTTTCCTCTTTCTGGAAGCTTTCCAGCACTACAACCACTGATCATCACTTTGATCTTGGTAACATTCATTCTCTGACATTTACTTTCAATCGCATTCCTCCAAGTCGTTAACTTTAAAAGTAGGTATTCCATTGTTTCACAGACAAGTACTAAATCATCAGCAATCTCTTCCGGACAACCTGTACAAAACTCCATGGATAACGCTTCTAAGACATAAATTAAAAGCAACGGACTCAGTACAGGTCCATGATGCACTCCTACTTTAACATTAAAGCTGTCACTATATGTGCTGTTAATTCTAACATGACTTTTAGCATTTATATGTATTGCTTGAACAACCTTCACCAACCACTTGTTTGCCCCTAGCTTATGCAAAGCCCACCGGATAACATTTTTTGGAACTCTGTTAAAAAGCTTTCTCCAGATCCACAAAAGCAAAATACAGGTTATTCTTCTTATCAAGGTACTTCTCTTGTATTTGTCTCAGGATAAACCTAACACCTTGTTTCAGGATAAATATAGCACCCGTGGTACTTTGCCTAGGCATAAAACCTAATCTTAAAAAAAATACACAAAAGCAAAATACAGGTTCTTCTTCTTATCAAGGTACTTCTCTTGCATTTGTCTCAGGATAAATATAGCACCCGTGGTACTTTGCCTAGGCATAAAACCAAACTGTATTTCATCTATGCTTATCTGATTAATTATTTGATGCTTAATTATTCTCTTGATTTCTTTCAGGACGTGATCCATCTCTTTTAAGCCTCTGAACTTACCTCTATCGAGAGCTCCGCCTTTACCCTTGTAACAATTCACAATTGTACTTAGTTTCCTGTCTTTCGGGATAACCTTTTCTTTGATGATCTGATTTGTCAATCTGTGATCATCGGAATGCTTGTTTTACCTGTAACCTTCAACATTTCTAAAACAATACCTGAGGATCCTCCAGACTTACTCTTCTTCATCTTGACCACAGCTTCCCATACCATTTCTTTCTCAATTCTTATAGCTGGACCAGATTCTGCTTCTGCAACTTCTAGATTTTCTCGGTTCCATGAAAACTCAGTATTCAACAATTTCTCAGATTGATATTTTCAAGCATCCCCCTTGTTCTGTTCATTTGTTGCTAACACTTCATTTATATTTCGAATGTTCTTCTCTTCAACAATATCCATATTTATATTTTCTATCTGTTCAGCTATCCTAAATACTTCATTCTTTTTGTTATCCCTTCATAGTATATCTAAACACCTAATTCGCTCAGCCTTCATCTTGGCTTTGTATATCACTTTTCTTGCTTCCCTCTTTGCCTCCAGATACGCATACTTATTCACTAAACTTTCTTTCTACTGACTATTTCGTTTTCGCTTTTCTTTGATACACTTTTCAAATTCCTCATTCCACCACAATGTCACACTATGCCTTGGGGGCCCTTCTGTCCATCCATAAGTCTGGTATATCACCTCCAACAGTATATCCTTCAGATTCTTCGACTGTTCTTCCACACTTTCTGTAGTAGATCTGGCTCCATCATTTGATATCTAAACTCGCGTTGCACATGTTCTTCATTCAGCCTCCACAGCTTTCTCCTTGAGATAAACTTTCTTTTTACATCATCAGCTTTCTTCAGTGTGAAATTGCAAATAACCGGTTTGTGCTGTGTCACAATTTCTTCAACAGGTATTACTTTCACAGCACTCAAGAGCATATATATATATATATATATATATATATATATATATATATATATATATATATATTTCATTTTACTTCAGTCGAAGTTCTCAGAAATCAATGGGCATCTTCCGGGGGTAAACACTAAATCATGTTGACAAAAAGATATGCACCTGCAGTTGAATCACTTAAACGGTAAGAACCCAATGTCAAAAGAAAGAGATATGTCGGAAGGGTTAAAGGCCATTTTACCAGGTGCAATTATATCATGCCAAGAAAAGATAGACAGATTTGTTGAATTGTCAAATGAGTTCAAGCCGTCACCGAGTGCAACCTCGATGAGGTCGTCGAGGGAGGGGGCACGAAATTGTTATATAATAACAACCGAAAATTGAAAGAAGTTAGTTGACGACTGAGCCTCGGAGAAGAATCAACCGTCTGATTCCATGTGCGTAAATCCTCTCCAACCACCACCCTCATCGTCACCAACAAATAAAGCTACATCTTATATTTTCATAAGATACATTTGTTGGCCTTTTTATTAAGTCTTGCATAATACTACAATATGAGAGACATAGATATTCGAATACTCCATTAATATTCTCCTTTACCTGTCAAACGTTGAGTAAGTAAAGAAGTTAAGAATATTAATTTTCCTCTCCCCAATTGACCCGTGAACTATGCTATATATCTTTCGTGTGGTCTCCTAGTGTTACCGGATTCCAGGACAAGAATTCATCTAGTCTGGTGGAGTATCCAGCTAAGTGCGGTTACTTGAGGTAAAATTACTTGGAAAAGGTACACCAGTTCTCGTATGAGCCAGTGTATAGCTGTGTCGAGTCGAAGGGATCTTATCTGGGCTTCGAATACTAAGTTATTTTGAATATTTAGTCAGGGTTTACTTGTAGGGGAAGCATCCTCATGTCAGGTTATCCTGACAAACTCTTGTACAGAGAGACCGAAGACACTCGAGGATGGTGTCTAGTATGGAATTAAAACTCCCTATATGTGTGTGTGCGTGTGTGTGTGTGTCTGGTAAAATATATTATAAGCAAAGAGAGTACATATAGTGCTAGAATTTATTTTACTGTAAGTCACAGGTTTGTTGGCGCAATGGATTAGATACTTAACTGCTGATCATATTTGGGTGTGACTGGCTGTTCGGATTTCGAATATCGGTGTAGATGCACTTGCTATATCTAGACACATTGATGACTAATATATATATATATATAAATATAAAGTAGAGAACTAAAAGCGAACTTTTAGGAAAAGTAAAACCTATTTGTCTTGTTTTTTTCCCCACAATCTTTGTTTTACGTTTTCAGATTTTAAATCTTGGCTTTTCGCCAACTTATCTATCCCAGCAATTTCCTCTGATGATAAGATTTTGATCTTTGAAAAGCCTGGCTTAAGGAAAAAATTAATTAAATAAATTGCTTTTTTTCGGAATATACCTTGCATTGAGCAACTGAATTGAAAAAAAATCTGCCTCCGTCGCTTTTCTAATTCCTTTTCATCCTTCTATCTATCTATCTATCTATATCTCTCTCTCTCTATATATATATATAGAACAGATATTTATTATATTCCAATAACCATGGTTTGTTTTATTACTTTTATTTTTGTTTTTATTTTTTTCACATTTCCAAAAATTCCAAATTTCTGTGAGATATATTTAACGGTCCGTTTCATTTGTTTTGTGCCAAACAACATTTGTATGTCAATATCGTCTCTGCATATATATATATATATATATATATATATATATATATATATATATATATATATAACACAAAATGAGACAAAGGGTATGTATGAATAAGTCATATTTGGCTACTCCAGCTGACAGTAAGGTTGATACCGTGAAAACAACACAAAATAAATGTATAAATTGACATCATTAAAGGAGTATAACAAGATTTTAGACAGGCAAACAAATAAATGAAGGATTTTTGATGTTTACATCAGTCGCAAAATTTAATTCAGAATTGTTTGAAAAAAGAACTTTGAAAAAATATTCCCTTTCCATTTTCAAAATGTTTTGGTCCTTTTATATTGGGGAAGCGTGTTTTAGCAATAGTAATGCCAGCAGCAAAACCATTGCCATCAATACTTAATTCTGGTTCTTAGCAGACGACATTAGAGACATGCACAAACTCACTCACTCACTCACTCACGAGTTCACACACATACGAACTAAACAAAAGGCAAACATACGTACACAGAATGCCGTCTAGTCCACCAAACTTACACATTGTCACACACAATCTCACACGGCAACAGCCGAAATAAACATGTATTCTCAACTTCTTACAGACAAAGCAAATCTTTCTTCGCCTAGAATGTTCATTGACACTTTGAAGTCTTATTAACTGTTTACTTGTGGTTGTTCATAATGATCGATTGATAAGCAAAATAAATAAATAAAATAAAAAGTATATATATATATATATATATGCACCCCCTAAATGTTAACATTTACAAAATAATGATGTGACGATTCTTTCTCCATATCTGAGTTCTCATCCGTCTTCATTGTGTTATATTTCTTGCACACAAACTGATTATCATCTCATGTAGGACTAAAGTTATGGTTTGAAATTGGTTTAAATTTTTTTGGTATTTAAGCCGTTACTACTAAATGTTAACATTTACAAAAAAATGATGTGACCGTTTTACTCACCGTATTTTCTAGAATATATATTCCAAAATTCATAATGATCCGTTCATTAGTTTGGGAGTCACCTATTTAGCTCAGGTTAAATTGTTTTAATCAGGAAAAATTGTGTTCACAAAGTCAGTTTATAAGAGCTGGTTCTTATCAGTGGGTTTTAAGACCAATTCCTATATAATATCAGTAAGTAACGAAAACCGTTGCACGAAAGGAAAAACAAAACCTTTTTTATAACAACAACGAAAGGGTTTGGTATAGGTGGAAGAAAGTTGGACAGTGTCCGAGTGAGGAAAGGAAAAGTTAGAAAGTTCTTTCGGTTGTCAAAAGTCTGTGATCAGTTATCTTCAGGCGAAGATAGTCGATTCTTAGTAGTCCAGTGGACAGGGATAGGAGAGAGAAATGGAGCGTCTTTCCTCGTTGCTTTCAGGAATTTATCTGAATACCAACCGTGATTCCAAAGACGCTGAAGTAGTTTTTCACAGGACAGATGAAATTAATGCACTCTGCAAGCTGACTGATTAGTGTGTAACCAAATCCCCTAACAGGGGCATTTCTCCGAGAGAGAAAATAAGTCTTTATTTATGACTGCTACAAGTTAAATATAAAAAATAAATAACAAAATCCAAAATTAGCCTCTTTCTGCTTGCTATATCTATCTTTTTCTGTCTCTCTTTTCCTCTTCAACAACGGGTTAAATACTATTACTGCTTGTGATGATATTCGCTGTTGTTTATAATAAACCATTCCAATCTTTTTATTCTGTGCTTTCTTTATTAACTTAGACTGTTAAGAGAGAGAGGGGGGGGGCGGGATTGGGTGTGATAAATACGGTATAAGAGCGGAGGAGGATAAACGAGATACAATGAGAGAGGAAGAGAGTAATAGGCAGACACTTACCAAGAAATGGGTCATTTAGTGAAATAATTGCAATTTATGACTAATTAAAATAATTAAAATAGAATTTTTTCAAACATAACTCGGTCCCAAGATTAAGGAATATTTTATTATGTATTTTGTGTGATTGAAATATATAAGAAAAGGCATTAGAGAGAAAAATGATTAACTAAGCTTATGTATGATATATATATATATAGAGAGAGAGAGAGACTTTTACACCAACAGGGTGTTTGACAATAAACTCGAGTTTCTTTCAAAATTCCAAATAAAAGGCAAAGAGATCAGCATTTTACAAAATAATGGCTTAATGGAGTTGTCAGTGTAAACATATATATATATATATATATATATATATATATATATATATATATATATATATATATTTATAAATAAATATAATTATTTATTACCTACATGCTTACGCAATCTATTGTAGTATTAAAACAGATACTACACTTTGCTCCTAGCTGTGTCATGTATTGTCAACGCGTCATACATATAAAAATTCATGATAGGTTGAACACGGATTTCTATTTTACTCATAGCTGGGGGATAGAGGAGTGGATAGCATTAGTGCTAAATCGAACACAATCGATGAGAATGGGTTTGAACTTTGAGAACCAATTCCATAGTCTGCAATAGCATCCATTAGATCAATTTCCGAAACTGTTGCATTCTATGAATTTACTTTTCATTTTTCTATTTTTTCCAGATTTACACCCAATTTGGTTTGGAACTAAATAATTCTTTAACCCGAGCGCAAGCAGATCTACAGATAAGCAATTATTATTTCATATCGGCTCATATTCAAATTTCACAGCCGTCGGACTTGTCCAAGAGTTTTATTGGATCAACATTGGAACGAATCATCGAACAACACTCCGAAGATGAAACTACAAACGGTAAACAAATAGGCGTTAAATAATATGTTAATTAGCGTACTAATTACATCTAATAGTGCATATGCTATTAAATAATATGTTAATTAGCATACTAATTACATCTAATAGTGCATATGCTATTAAATAATATGTTTATTAACGTACTAATTACATCTAATAGTGCATATGCTATTAAGTAACATACTAATTGAATACAAAAGTATATATGTTCTTAAATAACTTACTAATTACATATAATAGTATACATGCTATTAAATGACATAATAATTGCATGCAATAGTAGATATGCTATTCAAAAGCATATAATTATATACAATAGTATGTATGTTCTAAAATATTATACTAATTACATACAATAGTACACATGATATCAAATGACAATCTAATTAGTGACAATAGTAAATACAATAATATATATGTTAATGCTCCGATGAACTAGCTGCTCTAGTGCCCCCTCGACACAAATACACTAGAACAACCCAACAATCAGCTAAGTCCCATCGCTTCACTGTGGAGGTCCCCAGATGCCGGAGAGCATTCTACTCCAGCAGCTTCTTTCCTCGTGCTACAGGCCTCTGGAACTCCCTCCCTGCTCCCTGTTTCCCCGATTGTACCGACATGCAGAGGTTTAAAACTAATGTAAACAGACATCTCGCTGCACAGCTCCCAACTTAGGATGACCCCCCAAAACCTACACCCTAATTCTCAGTAGCCTCTTACGTCTACAGTGGCGACCTGCCTTGTTTGGGATGAAATATCTTTAAAAAAAATTTTTTTAAATTAACGTACTAATTACATATAATAGTAGATATGCTATTAAAAACATAACTATATATAATAGTATATATGTTTTTAAAAAACATACTAATAACATATAATAGTATATATGCGATTAAATAACATAATTACATAGAATAGTATATATGCTATTTAATAACATGTTAATTAGATACAGCAATATATATATATACTATTCAAAAATTACTAATTACAGGCTATAGTATACATGATATTAAATAACATACTAATTACTGCCAATAGTAATGTGGCGAGTGTAAAATGCAATAAATTTGGGCAATTTAGGGCATTTTTGACCCCCTGGGGGCGCGAACCAGAATTTTTCTGAGATCAAGGATGCTCATTTTATATCCAGAACAATTGCCTCTACATTTTGGCCAAGTTTCAGAAAAATTGAATGGATAGATCAAACGTTATGGGAGAAAAGGGTCATTTTTTGCCATTTTGGGGGCTTTTGACCCCGATTTTTTCCAAGGTCAGCGATACTTATTTTCTATTAGGAACAATTACCTCCACATTTTGGCCAAGTTTCAGAAAAATTGAATGGATGGATGAAAAGTTATGGGGCAAAACATGTCATTTTTTGCCATTTCGGGGCCTTTTGACCCCCTGGGGGTGCTAACCAGATTTTTTTCAATAATCGGAGAATGTCACTTTCTAACCTGACCAAAGTTACAACTTCATGCAAAATTTCAGAGAAATTCAATGGATGGTTGCGGAGAAAAATCTGGACGGACGGACATGCCTCAAAACATAAGTCCCCCAATTTTATAAATAGGGGGACCAATAATATGTTATTAAATAGGATACGAATTACATACAATAGTATATATGTTAATAAATAATATACTAATTTTACAATAGTAAATATTCTATTAAAACATACTAATTACATACAATAGTATACATCATATTAGCATACTAATTACTGCCAATAGTATATAAGCTAATAAATAACTAACTACAATAGTAAATACACTATTAAATAATATACTAATTACATACAATAGTATATATGCTAATAAATAATATACTAATTACAATAGTAAATATGCTATCAAAACATACTAATTACATAGAATGGTATATATGCTATTTAATAATACATTAATTACAAATATACTATTGTATGTACTTAGTATGTTATTTATATACTAGTGTACGTAATTAAGTATAAACGCAATTGCGTTTACAATGAGAGAGAATTAAGGCTGGAGACCCAAATTGGAGTACACTGTGCTCTCATTCTGACTTCTTTGTTCTATGTTCATGGCTGTTTTACCAGAACTCCATTCGATGCATCATGAACATCGAGTTTAAAAATGTATCAAACTTCGTTTTTCAGTCACACAGAACATCTAGAACAGGAAAAGTTTTAGCAGCCATCATACGGGTCTATGAGGTAAAAGAGTAAGGGTTGCACCATGTGTCGTTCATCAGGGATTGAACCCAGAGTGTTCCGATTACAAGATAGAATCTTTCTGCACGAGGACAAGAGTCCACTTATGCAAATGAGCATTGTTTTGCATAGGCGAATTCTCGTTGAAATAAAAAGAGTACAAACTTTCCTCCCAGTACGTCGTTAAAGTTAACGTGACGAGTTGGGACCACACCGAGTGTTCAGCGAGAGAAAAAAGGAGAAAGAAATTGAATTGGCATTTTGTGTCAGGTTACTCGATTGACGAGAGTCGTGTTTTAGAGAATTGTTAATTACAATTCTAGAGTCGAATTTTTTAGAGTTGATGTCGTCGTGTTTTGGAGAATTGTTAATGCAATTCAGAGTAGAACTTTTTGATTTTTTTTCGTCTGTGCACGTTTCTTTATTCAACTTTCACTTCTACAAAAGTGATCAACAGACTGACCTTTGTTCCGCTATAAGGACCGTCCATCCGTGCCTGTAAGATTGATGATGCTGATCGGGGCAATTTGGACCAGGGACAGAGCAGACTGAAGACGTATTATGCGTTATCGGTCTGACCTTTTTGAGACTATAAGGCCGTGAGCTGAATCTGAGACGTGCCTAGCTATGAGGATAGAAAGGCAAAGTGTAGTGTCAATCATCCCTTGTTCTTCTGTGCAGATCAGATTTGCGCCTGATCACTCAGATGATGGTGCATAAATGTGTATCGTTTCACTGCACCTCATGATGCTGGTTTGAACGCAACCAAACACAACAGTCAACCAATTACTTCTTATATTAGTTCGTATTTACTCGTCCCCCCCCCCTTGCATGCAGTGTAAGGCAATAGAGACGGATGAGAACTCAGATGTGGAGAAAGCATATAGTTTGTATATTATTTAATAGCATATATACTATTGTATGTAACGTCCAACGCATGATGATGATGATGATGATGATGATGATGATGATGAAGCAGCAGCATAAGGCTGAAAGATATAGCAAAGAGAGGAAGATGTAGAAAGCGAGCTCCCTGAATAGGTTCAGAAAATTGGTCTGAGAATGTTACTTTGACATTTTTTTTTTGAAGTATTGATGTCAGGGGACACTCTGACTGGTACAAAAATAGCTGTGAACGAACTCGTTGGATATTTCCCAATAAAGGCGCCTCAGGCAATTGGCAATAAAAAAAAAACCCAACCATTCCTGAAGGAGAAGATAATGCCTGTGAGGGTGCACCTCCTATGACCGAGTCGAACCATACTTTCGCCGGAAAAAGAAGGGTCCGATGGTTCAAGTCGACCCCTAGGTTGCCAGAATGATGCCAAGAACAGACCTCGGCTTGTATGACAATTGGCGAACGAGCAGCGTACTGCCGAAGCAGTCTTCTTATACAACTTAATCGAATCATTTTATTGATAGTGACATCACTGTTCAATTATGTGCAACCAGAAATATATTCATGGTAGATTTATCGGCTATATTGAAGATGTTAACTTCAAAATGAGGCGACTAGTTTCGTCTGTTTTTTGTAGTGGTGCCAAGTTGTCTACTGTCTTTCTTTCTCCCTTTATTCAGCTTACTCCTTCTTCTTGTTTTATTTTCACTTCTTAATTAATTCGAATTTCTGGGGTTTTTTTTGAATATTCAAGAAGAATTTTTAATTTGTTTTCCGATATTTGTGGATTTTTTTTTTCTTAACTTTTATTTTGCAGACCGTCCCCCAACCTTACTACTAACCCTAAGTCCAGGTGGCAACGCCCCCCAAAAAAGATATGGGCTTTTATAAGCTACTCTCTTTTTTTCTTGGTTTGTTTGGAAGGATTTTTTGGGGGTAGGAGAGGGGGTCGTTTTAATCCGAACTTAGGGTTAGTGGTAAAGTTAAAGGAGGAATTTTTAAAAGTTGCTGAGGAAAGGTTTTGTTAGTTAACCGTAGACGGCAACGTAGCCACTTCCTAAAAAAATTAAAAAATAGTTTCCCAAAAAATGCATATTGCACAGTTTAATGTCACAACTATGCAAAACAGATAAAAATCGTGATATAATGGCCGCCTCATTTGGAAGTTAACATCTTCAATATAGCCGATTTATCTACTACTATATCACAAGGGCTCTCAGTGATGAACGGCATCTCTTTCATGGATGTGAACCAATGGTCCAACGACTGAAGTCAAGAAGAAGTTTCCTCAGCCATGTCGAACCCCTAACAACATCTCAGGAAGAGACAAGACTACAGCTGTGGACCAGACGGCTAGAGAATGCCCCCCCCTCCTACTGACATGGGAATCTCCCTATTCTGAGGCCCTCCTCCTCTTGGTTCAGAGGCACCCTGGCTTCAGTGGAAAACACTCAACCGCCTGAGAATGGGCATGGGGCGATCAAAAGTTGCTATGAGTAGATGGGGGCTACAAAACTGACCCAACGATCTGTGAATGTGGAGAGGAAGACCATACGATGCAACACTGCCTTGTCTGTCCAAGATGCAGCTTGAAAGATCTTGCAGAGTACAACAATAATGCAAAGGACTGCGTAAAAAAGTGGGAAACTGTCGTATGACCACATGACACTTCAAAGACACGCAAGGAAGAAGATCTACTACTAGTTGAAGTACTCGTCCTGGGTTGGGCTCATCCATGTAGAAGACAAATACACCAACAAGACCCGTTTCAGTCGTATACTAGTTGTACCCACCCGGCACTGTCTGGTGCTAATACGAGAATAATAGAATGTTAATCATCAATATATTCGGTATAACGTCTATTTTACATACTAGCATGTGTTGTATGGCTTTGAGAAATTGACTTCCAAACTAAACTATCTCTGGCCGGGTCTTTATTTATCCCTCTTTCTCTCAGATCTATTTTTATCACTTCCTCCCATGTGTTCTTTGGCTTTCCCTTGTGAACTGAACGTTCTACCTCAACTGTTCTACATCTACTAACCCCAAAACTCTCATCCATTCTTTCAATGTGGCCATACCATCGTAGTCTACTGTCTTGCTTGTTTTCGGCTCTTGAAACAACCCGGAAAACAGTGATCAGCTCATACCTTAATTTTGGAGGGTCTTACTAACCGCCACACTTAGCATTTTATTTTTTCAGCAATCTCTGGTGTTTTTTAGCACTTCCGCCCCCCAACTTCCCATACCGATGAATTTGTACATATATTTTTTTGTAAATAAAAAAAGGCAAACTATTGGAGATAATGGTAAGTAGGTTTTACCGATAGAGTGAATGTGGTATTTTTGTGAGTGAAACTAGTTTAGAGAATAGACCAAGAGGACGACAGCCGACCCCCATCCCACCTTACCCAATTTTGGCCTTGTGCCACATCTTATTTATAAATAAAATTCGCTATACTGTGAAAAAATAAAATCACAAGTAAGGGTGTCTTTTAGACTCACATCATGCATCCATCGTATCATTCTCATATCATTTCTCTTCGTGCAACACATGTCTTCGACTCTCATTGGCCAGATTTCACTTCCATACACATACACATACCTTAGTCGACAGTGGTAACGCTCTGCTTGTTAGTGATGACAGAAATTACCTTCACTTACTCTATCCACTCCTAATTCTTGTAATCACAATAGCACCTGCTCCACCCTGTGCTCCCATGATATCACGAAGGTAACAAAACTTCTTGACAACCTCAATAGCTTCTCCCTCCAAATATACTTTCACCACATCCGAATTTAAGCAAAATAATGTTAGCATGTAAATAACGGACTTCAATAACGAATATGGAGAGAATATTTTATGTGTGCTCCTCAACAGATTACAGTGTAAACAATAATGGTGGTCTCACAACTCTCGGTCAGAAACCACCTCACCGCCAGGGAGAGTATTCAGGGGAGGTCACTCACATGGATTAACACCCGGAATGCAGTTAAATCATTTAATTTTTAATGTTTATTTGTTTGCACATTTTTAAACTCAAGGTAGACAACTCCTATTATATTCTTCAATTTAAAATGCGTTATCCCCCTTTATGATTTCTATTTTTAGGCGATTATTTAAAAGATATTTTATATAAGCACTTGTCTGAGTAATTTTACAAATATATTGTGACTAAGTACGTTATTATGTTGCCAATAACACGGTACAACAATAGCAAATGAAAATTGACTAGTCAGAAGAAAAGGTTGTCAGCTTAAATGCTATTTGGGTCTAACATTGATAATCCAACAAAATAACTCTATGATAAAAAAATATTTAATATTATGATTTTTAAAAGCATAGCAGCTTGATTGAATTTACCTTTGGGCCCACAAGCACAGTAACATTTTTTAGGTAAAAAAAAAAATATGTTGTTACTGTTAAAAGCAACTGCACATAATTGTTCTAAGAACATTTCAAGGGCACAAAATATAAAATTAAGGAGGTCCCCAAAGGGCTGAAACTATTACTCCGGGGGCGGGGGGATAATAGACGTGGGCCCACCCTGATCAGTGTAGGGAGGCCGGAGTTAGATAGTGCCAGCTTTGAAACAAGAAACAAGAATAGCTACAAGACATTTAATATTGATATCATTTTTGTAAATATTGATATCATTTTTGTAAATATTGATATCATTTTTGTAAATATTGATATCATTTTTATAAATATTGATATCATTTTTTTAATAATGATACTATTTTTTTAATATTGATATCAATTTTTTAACATTGATATCAATTGTTTTTAATTGATATTATTTTTTTAATATTGATATCATTTTTTTAACATTGATATCATTTTTTTAATATTGATATTATTTGTTAAATAGTCATAAAAAGTGAGAAAGACAAAGCAGAGTATTAACTGATTTTTTTTTTTTTTAAATTTTCTCCCAATTTAGCCAAGAAGGAAATTTGGAGGATTTTACAGATCAATGAAAGTATCTACAAGAAATCTCTGAAGAATCTTCACCAAATTTATGCGGAACCAATCAGGTGGGGGATTGTTTTGGTTTGGACTATTGTTCTCATTAATATTGATATTTATATTTCTACGACGTTTCAGACAATGTGTCCTACTCCCATTCTTCTTCAGGTGTATTGTTAATTCACGGTGATGTTTTCAACCATATGTAAATACTAACATGACTACCCGGCGTTTCCTGGAGGCATTGCCAATAAAATGGAAGAGTTAAAGTGTTTAAAATCTTTCTCTTAAAACTTCTACCTCGACCTCTCTCTATTCCCCCTCCCTATTCTCCCTCTATATACCCCTGCCACTCTCCCCTCTCCTCTCCCCCTCTCTCTTGTCCTCTCACTCTCTCTCCTTCCCTTCTCACTCTTCACCTTTCTCTTCCTCTCCCCCTCCCACTCTTAATCCCCCAACCTCCTTCCCATTCTCTGCTCCTCTCTCCCTGTAGCCCTCCCCCACTCTTCCCCCTCTCCTTCCCCCCTCTCTTGGCCTCCCCTCTTCCCTCCCTCCACAATCAAGGATTTCCTCTCCTCTGACTGCGGACAAAACTGATACTACACTTTGAAATATTCATTTGCAGAAAATATAAAAAATTTACATTTTAAACAAGGCAATCAAAAGTGTGGTGAAAAAAGGGGGTCGTTGGTCATCCGTGGTCTTAAGTGATAAAAATGTTTATCCTACTCTTAACTAGAATCATCCCAGTCACCGCAATACCACATTTACCCTAGGGGCCATCCTACTTAAGATATTCCCAAATTTATTGGAAATTTTATTTTTCAAAATTATATTTATGTAAAAAAATTCACTCGAATAACACAGGAAGTGGTGAAACAACAAAAAACAAAAAAATTCTGTTAGTAAGACCCTCCCAAGCTTTTCTAAATAATAGACAGCCTACTGTTTTCCGGTTTGTTCAGAACCGAAAACAAGCAAGGCAATCTCTAAATGGGAGTGGGATCTGTGTGGGAGAAAAATGAAAACGGGGGAGGATGGAGTCTGGAGAATGGGTGGTGTCCTTCCAAGATAAATGCAATTTGGGAGAGTCCGAGGTAAAAAAAAATTGGGAGTGGGAATCTTGGAAGATTTTTATTCTACATTTTGATCCAAGAAGGTGTATTTTAGTTTTGAGTTTAAGAACAAAAGTCGACTGGAAAAAAACTCGCCCCAAATGTCGACTCCCCCCCCCCCTCCTTCCGACTAATTATGTCCGTGGTGACTCGCAAAAGAACTAATATTACTAATATTAAAAAAAAATGTGTCTATATTTCATAATGCTGAAAAGGAATATATCAGCTTTGTGGGGGTGTCTTGTGTAGCTTCTGACTTTTATGTGAACACACACACAGACAACTGCCCTTTATAAAATAGAAGATAGTTACCCATCCTCCTTTCCCTGCATACACCCCCCATGCACAAACATTCCAACTTACTTTTTCCCCTTCAATCTTGAACCGCAGCCATCTGGTCAAACACCCCCCTCCCCCCTCTTCCTCACCTCCCTCTCTGCCATCCACTTTACCCCTGCTCATCCCCCACCTCTTTCTCTTACCACCAGCCACAGTAGTCCTGGCTCACCCCATCCTTCCATTTTTTCCCCACTCATTCTTTTCTACATTCATTTCTATTTCTCCAACAAATACGGACGTCCACCCAGCAGTTGGCCACTATTTCATTCTATTTTTCCCAATATGTCTACCCTACATGTATCTGTGCTTGCATGACATTTTTTTTCTCTATTTTATCATCCTGATGAAGTCTTATAAATAAAGACGAAACGTTGATGTACACATAAAAAACATCCATTTTTTGGTTTTCCTTTTTCATTTTCCCAAGATAGTTAATATTGACTATTTGAGTACTATGAACGCTGATGTTTTCTGAATATTTAAATCCGATGAACTTTTGTTATTTTGACGTCAGTTTAAAAAAAATTCCCGATGCGCAATATGACATAACGTGTGTGGTCGTGACATGAGCGTTCTTACAAAACATTGCATTTAAATTCTTTTTTAATATCTTTTTTGGTGTTATTTTTTAATTAACATTTTCCGTATTGAATCGATATCTATACGTGGTTGACTGACAAAGTCTGAACAACCTGTTTTTAATATGTTTCATGTCATGCTCCACGTATTAGGTCAGAACAATTATATTTAAATACAAGAAGAAAAAAAAACGATTACCGTAAATGAATAATACCAAAGATAATAATAATTAAAAAAAAAACACAACAAAAAAAAACAAAATAAAAAATAAGAAGCGAGTAAGTTTTTTTTTTTCAAGTTATGATTTTACTTATTTTCACCACACAAATCCAACAAAAGTCGCAGAGCATTTTTAACGACAGCGTACAGAACGAAAAAGGGTTTAAAATAACAAATAGGCAACAAATAAATGTTACCAAAAGCAAGATAAGTTACTCTTCTACTAACCTGGATAAGTTTATTTGTGTTTTAACTTAAATAGTTTTTTGTTCAAAACAAACCTGGTGTCCACCTGTTCAGTTAGAACATAAAAAAATGTCTGCAATTACACAGAGTTTCGATAACCACTCAAAAAATGAAAATTAAGCAAAGTACTGGTAGAACATTACATTTTCCACGATTGGTGACATTTTTTGGATGTGATTCTAAGACTATTTTGTTTATTTTTCGATTTTTCACCGATTATCAAGGGGCCCCGTGCAGGGCTCATGAACAGCCATTTTGTTTTCCGTTCTCACTAAACAGGTGGACACAAGGTTTGTAAAAACTCTTTAAAATAAATTAAAACACAAATAAACTTATCCAGGTTAGTAAAAGAGTACCTTATATTGCCTTTTGTAACATTTATTTGTTTCCTATTTATTGTTTTTACCCCTTTTTCATTCTGTTAGCTGTCGTTAAAAATGCCCAAGTTACGATTAATGGTTGTTTACATTATTCAAGTAACAGTGATCGCAGGGGGAGATAACTCGAGTAGTAATGATCGCAGGGGGAGACAACTCATGTTTTACTTTTTTTTAATGATTTTCCATGAATATATTTTACACTAGCTGACTTTGCCCACTTGCTATCGCTTCGCAATTTAATTCATATTCAATAGGCTAGTCAGTAGCAGTAGCAGGTTTGTCACACTTACATAGAGGTGACCACCCCCACTGCCCCCCAAAAAACATACCATCCACCCATGAAATCGTTAATATAATTCACAATCTTTTGTGCAATCCAACCATATGTGGTATAAATAAGAACTAGTCTATGTCTGACTTGTCCACCAAGTTTCAGTGTTGAATGTTCAACAGTCTTTGTTTTATCACCATTCAATGATAAGCAAACCGAGATATGATGTGCCAAATTGTCAATAACTCTGATACACTCATCTTTCGACACTACCCTGATTTAGGTTTTGATGGCCCCCTTCAGTTCAGGAGGGGGTCTGGGCATTCTTTTGACAGATATTATCTTAGAGATAACCACACAGATAACAATCAGGGAGGATTATGGTCCGGTGAGTGTAAAACCCATTCTGGATCACATCTACTACTCATGAAACGATCACTAAAGTGTCCCTGCATATCAATGAACAGTGATAACACAAAGACTGTTGAACATTCATGACCGAAACTTGGTGGACAAGTCACACATTTTTTTTGGGGGGGGGGGGGTCGTGAGGGGCACCCTATAATTGTCAACAACAACGTTAATCAAATTCACAATCTTTTCTACAACCCAACCATATTTGGTACAGAAAAACATCAGTCCATGCTTGGCTTGTCAATCAGTTTTCAGTCATAAATATCACACAGTCTTTGTTTTTATGCTGTTTAATGATGTGCAGGGACACTTTGGTGATCGTCTCATCAGTAGGAGGTTTAGTCCTAAATGGAATTTTCTATGTAGGTTATCTCAAGGATCGAATAACGGGTAATACCACTTTTTGTGATATTTGCCCAGCGTCGGGCATTACACCTTCCTCTGAAAGTGGAAGTTTATGGGGGATTCAAATTTACATGTGGTCGCTAGTCAGCATGTATATATCGGTTAGGAGAGATGACATACAGCGCCTAGTGTTTCCAAATGGTCACCCAACTTGTACTGGCCAGGCTCAACGTCGCTTAACTTCGGTGAGTTAACGGGAATCGGTGTGTCAACGTGATTAGGCCATACATTATTATTTTGGCATTATTGTTATTTTGATTTATTTTTCTTGTAAAAAAATAGCCTCTCAAATTAGGATGAAACCTATTATGGCAAGGATAATGTCTGTCAAACAATCCTCAGACTATTTCTATCACAGCTGAAATCAGTCCCATCTAGTTGTGCACAGAGAGACATATTTGGAGAATATTATTGAATCGTGATAAAACAAAGACTGTTGGACTTTCATTTTGAAACTTGGTGGACAAGTCAGGCATAGTTTGAAGTTTATTTGTATCAAATATGGTTAGATTGTGAAAAGGATTGGAATTTTATTAAAATAAAAATAAAAAAATAAAAACAATATATATATATATTTTTTTCATCTTGACTTTTTTTTTATCTAATAATTTCGCTTGATACAACAAGCCTCGTCAGAGCTTTAGACAAATAAAATATATTAACCTTTTTTTTTCCATGTGTAGCATTTTCGGGGGTAGGGGATCACTCACTCACCCACACTCACTATCCTAGTTTAGTGTCTGTGTTCCCTTCGTCAGGGGTTCAACATTGTTTGGCGGTCTTTATACATCGTCTCCAATTGTCAAGATCGTGGGGGTTCACCTTCACCACTGTATACAGTCATGCCTGATGGTTTCTCTCCAGGTCTTCTTTGGGTGTCCGGCTTTCTTCTGACTGACCACTTTCAGATCTCTACATGTGTTGATTGGTCCACTGCTTCTTTTAACATGTCCAAACCAACATAGTCTGTTCGCCCTAAGAATAACGTTCAGCCGTTGGATGGACAATGTCTCGAGCAATGTCTCTGATCTAACATACTGGGTCTGGTCTGATTGAACGTGGCAAATCCATCTGATCATGGCCCCATCGTTCTGGCGGATTCTGGTGAGTGAGGACTGGGTGAGTGCTCAACATGCACTACCATACAACAATCATAGACTTTCCCCCATGTCTGTATTTAAATAAATTCTACCCTTGAGCTCAATATAAACTAGCTCATTTCTCACTGTGTTAGTTGCTGAACGACTTTTGCCACTCTCATCAGAGAGTTACTTCCCTTTAAAATGTTTTTTTTAGAAATTCCTTCTTACACGTCTCATGGCTTTTAATCCAGACTCAGATGCGTCCTGGTATCCTTCTTGCAATTCATTTGAAGATGCTTTGATGGAGAAGCGAAGAACACAAATATGCTGTTCAATTTTTAAATAGGTATTCAGTTTTCTATATAAGTTTAAAATACAACATTCTTCTACTCAAAATCCCGAAAAGGCATTTGTAGCGAATCTTTTGGCTACAGACCGGTTGAAAAATTAAGTTAGTGGATCAGTTTATGTTTATCTTACATAGAAAACTGAACTCCCTTCTAAAACTTCAATGGCACATTTAAAAAATGTTTTTTTTTCTATTCTGAAAATTTGGTGCTAAAGTGAGAGTCCGACTTTATTTATATCCTCTTAAGAATGTCTCATTTTTCTTAAGAATAAATGAGATTCTTAAAAATTTTTTCATGGAAATTGCTCCAGACAAAGCATGAAGCCACTTGATGTAAGGAGCTAACAAAAACAAAAGATGATTATCGCAAAGACAGGAGATGCCTATTCGCCGTAGTCTTGAAAAGACTAAGGCTATAGACAGGAGGAAAACAGTCAATAGGAAGAGAGTTCCACAAGCCTCTAGTTCTTGGAAAGATGCTACTGGAATATTAAGTTGTATTACAATGAGGTATCAAAACAGTGAATTGGAGACCACTAGACCAACGAGTGAAACGAGCTGGAACAAAGGAAGCAGGGAATAAATCAAACAATTCTGAAGAACACATGACATAATAGTATTTATAGAAATAACTGAGACTAGCAACATCACGCCTGCGAGAGAAAGCGTGCAGAGAAGAAGAAAGGGTGTGACCAATCAAATTACATATACGTTTCTGCACCTTATCAAGAACCCTCAAATGGGACAAAGATTTGCCAGCCAAAATATGACAACAGTATTCCATACATGGTTAGATAGTAGATGAAAAGGGAAAGCAAATGTACAAAAAAAGTAAAATTAAACTAAGTTGTTTTTCTTTTCAATATTTAGTTATGATTATTAAAAAGATTTATCTTTGCTGAATTTCAAGAAAAATGCCTTCCGTTCTTTGTTGTCCTGTTTTCTTCTCTTTTTCTCAACTTACTTTCTTTTATCTTTTAGACGTTTTTCATACTTGACTGCAGAGGAACACGAGAAACTGTTCTCGCAGATTGAGTCTCTTATTTCTCTCAGTTCGGCTCTCATCTCGCAGGTAAAACAACACATCTCATCTTTTTTGTCCATTTTTTAATTTTTAATTTTTAATTTTTTTTCTATTTTTTAAAAAAAATTTACTTTCAATTTCTTTTCATTTTAATTTCTGTTTTTTTTTTTATTTAAAACTTTCTATTTTAATTTCTTTCCGATTTTATTTTTATTTTCTCTCTCTCTTTTAATTTCTTTTGTTTTTCTTTCAATTTTTTTGTTTGTTTACATTCTCATTTTTAGTTTAATCTTTCTGAATTTTTTAGATGACGATTGATAATTTTATTTGTATATACAATATGAGAACCATTAATTATAAATAGTATATTAAAACACTATTAGAATGTAGCCATATATATATATATATATATATATATATATATATATATATATATATATATATATATATATATACACATTTTGATAATTTCTGACAAAGACAAAATTCGGTATCAGGCAAAGTTGGTCTTTGTTTAAAAAAAAATAGCTGTTTTCTTCATAGCAAATATAATCGGAACATTAGTAATAACAAAGTCCAAATCTTATAGACAGATCAATCTTCAGATTTACAGAAAAAAAACGATTTACTTTGCATCTTTTTTATAGAAAAAAGCTATTTTTTCCTTTGACGCATGCATCGAATAAAATTCGGTCCACCATTAGAGAATTTATATTGAGATATTTATCAGAGTTATCATTACTTTAATAAAACACAAAATAAAACACAAACGAAAAAAAAACCCAACAAAACTGTCGGTGTTTACATTAAAGGATATAAATCAAAAGAAAGGGGGATAATCTACTAGTTTATATATATATATATAGTCTCGGAAGTTTCTCAACCATTAAAACTATATAAAAAAAAAAAAAAAATAAAATAAAAAAAAAATAAAAACTTATAGTCTCAAGTCTTCCAGTGGAAAATCACTCATGTAAGTCAATTTATTTTTTACAGTTATTATATTAGTTAGTTTCTAACACTATTTTAAGGGATCATCAGTTGTTTACCATGAAAAACTGTTTCGGGAATTTATATATATATATATATATATATATATATATATATATATATATATATAGTATAAATTTTTATTTATACAAACATTATTGGTTACATATGTGCATACATGTTTCGGTTGTACTCTTCACAGAGAGTCAACCTTTTCAGATCAAAGAAGACAAGGAAGTGAGATGAATTTGGAAAACTTTCCCATTAAGTAAATCTTTTTGGGGATGAGATATGTTTATAATTTTTCCCCCGATCAATGTAGTGTATGTTTATGTGTGTATTTGTGTATCTATAAATTTGCGAGCATGTGTGTATTTTATATGAAGATCAGATATTTATGCTTGAAAATGTATGTACTTAGATTAAAACTTTGAAGTGTTAAATGGAGGAGAAAAGAATCCAAGCTAAGTGGGTAATAAAAAAATAGAAAAAAAAAAGAAATAGAAGGAACGGTAGGTAATAAAAATTATAAAAAAGATAGAAACTAATTGAAAGAGTTCACAAGTAAAGAATGTAATCCGATACTGTGCTTGACCGGGGAAAGATTATAAACATATCTCATCCGCAAAAAAGATTTACTTAATGGGAAAGTTTTCCAAATTCATCTCACTTCCTTGTCTTCTTTGGTCTGAAGAGGTTGACTCTCTGTGAAGAGTAAAACCGAAACATGTATGCACATATGTGACCAATAATGTTTGTATAAATAAAAATGTATACTAAAGAACAGTTCTACTTGTTATTGAGCACTTTTTATAAACACTTGAGTTTCAATGGATTTACTTCTACAGAAACTAATACAATACGTGTACCATATATATATATATATATATATATATATATATATATATATATATATAATATAACAATATTTATAAATAAATATTAAATTATTATTACCTACAGACGCTGGTGTTTCAAGCTCATTGCTATTATCGAATTTAGTTATCTACGGTGAAGCATTTTCCTAAATGCTAGAGGGAGTAACCTCCTTAACATTGTATATATGGGAACGTCTTTATATTTTATTTATAAAATAATTATCCATGGACGTGCGTTGCACCGTCTATATGGCTCCTCAGCGTGGCTGAGTTTTTGTGAGATTCTAAACCGCGACCGCAGTTTCTGCAATCCGGCGCCTTTACCGTCAAGCTACGGAACCTTGCCAGAATTACTGGGACATTTTATCACTCACAAATGTATACATTATTTTTGTTTGTAATTGTTTTTAGGCGATAAAGACAAAAGAATGGATTTCCCCAAATGTTAGAGGGAGTTACTTGGGACATTTTATCGGATAAATTACTAAGCAATAATCAGTTGTTAGTGAAAGTCTTCTGGAGGTTGAAGGTTCAATCCTCAGTGAAGGCAATACTGAGAATATAACTTATTATTATAATTATATGATTAAGTAATTAGGAATTGCTTTAGACTTCTTCCTGTTTATGGCTGACGTAACGAGAGCAATCTACTCCCTACTCCAATAGATTAATTAAAGGTTTCAGTTAAAAACTCTGTACGCATTCACAAATTCGACAAGACGCACTTGAAAAAGGTTGGAGGTTGCATCGGCCGAAACGTGGGAATGACATTCACTAATACAAATTTTGGCTATCAATTTTTGTACTTTTAATTTTAACTCCAAATAAATGCCTTAAACTGATCAAAATTTAATGTTTTGTAATTTTTTAGATGAGGATTGATAATTTGGATTATTTTTATTGTTCCGACCCATGGTACCATGGATAAAAGTGCTAAGCAATAATCAGTTTTAAGTGATAGTCTTCTCGGGGTTGAAGGTTCAATTCTCAGTACAGGTGATACTATGAATACAATTACGAATTAATTAAGACTTCTACCTGGCCATGACTGACAAAACGAGAGTAAGCTACCCTTATGGATTAAATAAAGGGTTCCATCCGAAATTCTTTACAGATTCCCTTATGGATTAAAGAAAGGGTTCCATCCGAAATTCCTTACAGATTCCCTTATGGATTAAAGAAAGGGTTCCATCCGAAATTCCTTACAGATTCCCTTATGGATTAAATAAAGGGTTCCATCCGAAATTCCTTACAGATTCCCTTATGGATTAAATAAAGGGTTCCATCCGAAATTCCTTACAGATTCCCTTATGGATTAAATAAAGGGTTCCATCCGAAATTCTTTACAGATTCCCTTATGGATTAAAGAAAGGGTTCCATCCGAAATTCCTTACAGATTCCCTTATGGATTAAAGAAAGGGTTCCATCCGAAATTCCTTACAGATTCCCTTATGGATTAAATAAAGGGTTCCATCCGAAATTCTTTACAGATTCCCTTATGGATTAAAGAAAGGGTTCCATCCGAAATTCCTTACAGATTCCCTTATGGATTAAATAAAGGGTTCCATCCGAAATTCCTTACAGATTCCCTTATGGATTAAATAAAGGGTTCCATCCGAAATTCTTTACAGATTCCCTTATGGATTAAAGAAAGGGTTCCATCCGAAATTCCTTACAGATTCCCTTATGGATTAAAGAAAGGGTTCCATCCGAAATTCCTTACAGATTCCCTTATGGATTAAAGAAAGGGTTCCATCCGAAATTCTTTACAGATTCCCTTATGGATTAAAGAAAGGGTTCCATCCGAAATTCCTTACAGATTCCCTTATGGATTAAATAAAGGGTTCCATCCGAAATTCCTTACAGATTCCCTTATGGATTAAAGAAAGGGTTCCATCCGAAATTCTTTACAGATTCCCTTATGGATTAAAGAAAGGGTTCCATCCGAAATTCCTTACAGATTCCCTTATGGATTAAATAAAGGGTTCCATCCGAAATTCTTTACAGATTCCCTTATGGATTAAAGAAAGGGTTCCATCCGAAATTCCTTACAGATTCCCTTATGGATTAAATAAAGGGTTCCATCCGAAATTCCTTACAGATTCCCTTATGGATTAAATAAAGGGTTCCATCCGAAATTCTTTACAGATTCCCTTATGGATTAAATAAAGGGTTCCATCCGAAATTCCTTACAGATTCCCTTATGGATTAAAGAAAGGGTTCCATCCGAAATTCCTTACAGATTCCCTTATGGATTAAATAAAGGGTTCCATCCGAAATTCTTTACAGATTCCCTTATGGATTAAAGAAAGGGTTCCATCCGAAATTCCTTACAGATTCCCTTATGGATTAAAGAAAGGGTTCCATCCGAAATTCCTTACAGATTCCCTTATGGATTAAATAAAGGGTTCCATCCGAAATTCTTTACAGATTCCCTTATGGATTAAAGAAAGGGTTCCATCCGAAATTCCTTACAGATTCCCTTATGGATTAAAGAAAGGGTTCCATCCGAAATTCCTTACAGATTCCCTTATGGATTAAATAAAGGGTTCCATCCGAAATTCTTTACAGATTCCCTTATGGATTAAAGAAAGGGTTCCATCCGAAATTCCTTACAGATTCCCTTATGGATTAAAGAAAGGGTTCCATCCGAAATTCCTTACAGATTCCCTTATGGATTAAAGAAAGGGTTCCATCCGAAATTCTTTACAGATTCCCTTATGGATTAAAGAAAGGGTTCCATCCGAAATTACTTACAGATTCCCTTATGGATTAAAGAAAGGGTTCCATCCGAAATTCCTTACAGATTCCCTTATGGATTAAATAAAGGGTTCCATCCGAAATTCTTTACAGATTCCCTTATGGATTAAATAAAGGGTTCCATCCGAAATTCCTTACAGATTCCCTTATGGATTAAATAAAGGGTTCCATCCGAAATTCCTTACAGATTCCCTTATGGATTAAATAAAGGGTTCCATCCGAAATTCCTTACAGATTCCCTTATGGATTAAAGAAAGGGTTCCATCCGAAATTCCTTACAGATTCCCTTATGGATTAAAGAAAGGGTTCCATCCGAAATTCTTTACAGATTCCCTTATGGATTAAAGAAAGGGTTCCATCCGAAATTCCTTACAGATTCCCTTATGGATTAAATAAAGGGTTCCATCCGAAATTCCTTACAGATTCCCTTATGGATTAAATAAAGGGTTCCATCCGAAATTCCTTACAGATTCCCTTATGGATTAAAGAAAGGGTTCCATCCGAAATTCCTTACAGATTCCCTTATGGATTAAAGAAAGGGTTCCATCCGAAATTCTTTACAGATTCCCTTATGGATTAAAGAAAGGGTTCCATCCGAAATTCCTTACAGATTCCCTTATGGATTAAAGAAAGGGTTCCATCCGAAATTCCTTACAGATTCCCTTATGGATTAAAGAAAGGGTTCCATCCGAAATTCCTTACAGATTCCCTTATGGATTAAAGAAAGGGTTCCATCCGAAATTCTTTACAGATTCCCTTATGGATTAAAGAAAGGGTTCCATCCGAAATTCCTTACAGATTCCCTTATGGATTAAATAAAGGGTTCCATCCGAAATTCTTTACAGATTCCCTTATGGATTAAATAAAGGGTTCCATCCGAAATTCCTTACAGATTCCCTTATGGATTAAATAAAGGGTTCCATCCGAAATTCCTTACAGATTCCCTTATGGATTAAATAAAGGGTTCCATCCGAAATTCCTTACAGATTCCCTTATGGATTAAATAAAGGGTTCCATCCGAAATTCTTTACAGATTCCCTTATGGATTAAAGAAAGGGTTCCATCCGAAATTCCTTACAGATTCCCTTATGGATTAAATAAAGGGTTCCATCCGAAATTCCTTACAGATTCCCTTATGGATTAAATAAAGGGTTCCATCCGAAATTCCTTACAGATTCCCTTATGGATTAAATAAAGGGTTCCATCCGAAATTCCTTACAGATTCCCTTATGGATTAAATAAAGGGTTCCATCCGAAATTCCTTACAGATTCCCTTATGGATTAAAGAAAGGGTTCCATCCGAACTTCCTTACAGATTCCCTTATGGATTAAAGAAAGGGTTCCATCCGAAATTCTTTACAGATTCCCTTATGGATTAAAGAAAGGGTTCCATCCGAACTTCCTTACAGATTCCCTTATGGATTAAAGAAAGGGTTCCATCCGAACTTCCTTACAGATTCCCTTATGGATTAAAGAAAGGGTTCCATCCGAAATTCCTTACAGATTCCCTTATGGATTAAATAAAGGGTTCCATCCGAAATTCCTTACAGATTCCCTTATGGATTAAATAAAGGGTTCCATCCGAAATTCTTTACAGATTCCCTTATGGATTAAATAAAGGGTTCCATCCGAAATTCCTTACAGATTCCCTTATGGATTAAATAAAGGGTTCCATCCGAAATTCCTTACAGATTCTCTTATGGATTAAATAAAGGGTTCCATCCGAAATTCTTTACAGATTCCCTTATGGATTAAAGAAAGGGTTCCATCCGAAATTCCTTACAGATTCCCTTATGGATTAAAGAAAGGGTTCCATCCGAAATTCCTTACAGATTCCCTTATGGATTAAATAAAGGGTTCCATCCGAAATTCTTTACAGATTCCCTTATGGATTAAAGAAAGGGTTCCATCCGAAATTCCTTACAGATTCCCTTATGGATTAAATAAAGGGTTCCATCCGAAATTCCTTACAGATTCCCTTATGGATTAAATAAAGGGTTCCCTCCGAAATTCTTTACAGATTCCCTTATGGATTAAATAAAGGGTTCCATCCGAAATTCCTTACAGATTCCCTTATGGATTAAATAAAGGGTTCCATCCGAAATTCTTTACAGATTCCCTTATGGATTAAAGAAAGGGTTCCATCCGAAATTCCTTACAGATTCCCTTATGGATTAAATAAAGGGTTCCATCCGAAATTCCTTACAGATTCCCTTATGGATTAAATAAAGGGTTCCATCCGAAATTCTTTACAGATTCCCTTATGGATTAAATAAAGGGTTCCATCCGAAATTCCTTACAGATTCCCTTATGGATTAAATAAAGGGTTCCATCCGAAATTCCTTACAGATTCCCTTATGGATTAAATAAAGGGTTCCATCCGAAATTCTTTACAGATTCCCTTATGGATTAAAGAAAGGGTTCCATCCGAAATTCCTTACAGATTCCCTTATGGATTAAAGAAAGGGTTCCATCCGAAATTCCTTACAGATTCCCTTATGGATTAAAGAAAGGGTTCCATCCGAAATTCCTTACAGATTCCCTTATGGATTAAATAAAGGGTTCTATCCGAAATTCTTTACAGATTCCCTTATGGATTAAAGAAAGGGTTCCATCCGAAATTCTTTACAGATTCCCTTATGGATTAAAGAAAGGGTTCCATCCGAAATTCCTTACAGATTCCCTTATGGATTAAATAAAGGGTTCCATCCGAAATTCTTTACAGATTCCCTTATGGATTAAAGAAAGGGTTCCATCCGAAATTCCTTACAGATTCCCTTATGGATTAAATAAAGGGTTCCATCCGAAATTCTTTACAGATTCCCTTATGGATTAAATAAAGGGTTCCATCCGAAATTCCTTACAGATTCCCTTATGGATTAAATAAAGGGTTCCATCCGAAATTCCTTACAGATTCCCTTATGGATTAAATAAAGGGTTCCATCCGAAATTCTTTACAGATTCCCTTATGGATTAAAGAAAGGGTTCCATCCGAAATTCCTTACAGATTCCCTTATGGATTAAAGAAAGGGTTCCATCCGAAATTCCTTACAGATTCCCTTATGGATTAAAGAAAGGGTTCCATCCGAAATTCCTTACAGATTCCCTTATGGATTAAATAAAGGGTTCCATCCGAAATTCCTTACAGATTCCCTTATGGATTAAATAAAGGGTTCCATCCGAAATTCCTTACAGATTCCCTTATGGATTAAATAAAGGGTTCCATCCGAAATTCTTTACAGATTCCCTTATGGATTAAAGAAAGGGTTCTATCCGAAATTCCTTACAGATTCCCTTATGGATTAAATAAAGGGTTCCATCCGAAATTCCTTACAGATTCCCTTATGGATTAAATAAAGGGTTCCATCCGAAATTCTTTACAGATTCCCTTATGGATTAAATAAAGGGTTCCATCCGAAATTCCTTACAGATTCCCTTATGGATTAAATAAAGGGTTCCATCCGAAATTCCTTACAGATTCCCTTATGGATTAAATAAAGGGTTCCATCCGAAATTCTTTACAGATTCCCTTATGGATTAAAGAAAGGGTTCCATCCGAAATTCCTTACAGATTCCCTTATGGATTAAAGAAAGGGTTCCATCCGAAATTCCTTACAGATTCCCTTATGGATTAAAGAAAGGGTTCCATCCGAAATTCTTTACAGATTCCCTTATGGATTAAAGAAAGGGTTCCATCCGAAATTCCTTACAGATTCCCTTATGGATTAAAGAAAGGGTTCCATCCGAAATTCCTTACAGATTCCCTTATGGATTAAATAAAGGGTTCCATCCGAAATTCTTTACAGATTCCCTTATGGATTAAAGAAAGGGTTCCATCCGAAATTCCTTACAGATTCCCTTATGGATTAAAGAAAGGGTTCCATCCGAAATTCCTTACAGATTCCCTTATGGATTAAATAAAGGGTTCCATCCGAAATTCTTTACAGATTCCCTTATGGATTAAAGAAAGGGTTCCATCCGAAATTCCTTACAGATTCCCTTATGGATTAAAGAAAGGGTTCCATCCGAAATTCCTTACAGATTCCCTTATGGATTAAATAAAGGGTTCCATCCGAAATTCTTTACAGATTCCCTTATGGATTAAATAAAGGGTTCCATCCGAAATTCCTTACAGATTCCCTTATGGATTAAAGAAAGGTTTCCATCCGAAATTCCTTACAGATTCCCTTATGGATTAAATAAAGGGTTCCATCCGAAATTCTTTACAGATTCCCTTATGGATTAAAGAAAGGGTTCCATCCGAAATTCCTTACAGATTCCCTTATGGATTAAAGAAAGGGTTCCATCCGAAATTCCTTACAGATTCCCTTATGGATTAAATAAAGGGTTCCATCCGAAATTCCTTACAGATTCCCTTATGGATTAAAGAAAGGGTTCCATCCGAAATTCTTTACAGATTCCCTTATGGATTAAATAAAGGGTTCCATCCGAAATTCTTTACAGATTCCCTTATTGATTAAATAAAGGGTTCCATCCGAAATTCCTTACAGATTCCCTTATGGATTAAAGAAAGGGTTCCATCCGAAATTCCTTACAGATTCCCTTATGGATTAAATAAAGGGTTCCATCCGAAATTCTTTACAGATTCCCTTATGGATTAAAGAAAGGGTTCCATCCGAAATTCCTTACAGATTCCCTTATGGATTAAAGAAAGGGTTCCATCCGAAATTCCTTACAGATTCCCTTATGGATTAAATAAAGGGTTCCATCCGAAATTCTTTACAGATTCCCTTATGGATTAAAGAAAGGGTTCCATCCGAAATTCCTTACAGATTCCCTTATGGATTAAATAAAGGGTTCCATCCGAAATTCCTTACAGATTCCCTTATGGATTAAATAAAGGGTTCCATCCGAAATTCCTTACAGATTCCCTTATGGATTAAAGAAAGGGTTCCATCCGAAATTCCTTACAGATTCCCTTATGGATTAAAGAAAGGGTTCCATCCGAAATCCTTACAGATTCCCTTATGGATTAAAGAAAGGGTTCCATCCGAAATTCCTTACAGATTCCCTTATGGATTAAAGAAAGGGTTCCATCCGAAATTCCTTACAGATTCCCTTATGGATTAAAGAAAGGATTCAATCCGAAATTCCTTACAGATTCCCTTATGGATTAAATAAAGGGTTCCATCCGAACTTCCTTACAGATTCCCTTATGGATTAAAGAAAGGGTTCCATCCGAAATTCCTTACAGATTCCCTTATGGATTAAAGAAAGGATTCCATCCGAAATTCCTTACAGATTCCCTTATGGATTAAATAAAGGGTTCCATCCGAAATTCCTTACAGATTCCCTTATGGATTAAATAAAGGGTTCCATCCGAAATTCCTTACAGATTCCCTTATGGATTAAAGAAAGGGTTCCATCCGAAATTCCTTACAGATTCCCTTATGGATTAAAGAAAGGGTTCCATCCGAAATTCCTTACAGATTCCCTTATGGATTAAAGAAAGGGTTCCATCCGAAATTCCTTACAGATTCCCTTATGGATTAAAGAAAGGGTTCCATCCGAAATTCCTTACAGATTCCCTTATGGATTAAATAAAGGGTTCCATCCGAAATTCCTTACAGATTCCCTTATGGATTAAAGAAAGGGTTCCATCCGAAATTCCTTACAGATTCCCTTATGGATTAAAGAAAGGGTTCCATCCGAAATTCCTTACAGATTCCCTTATGGATTAAAGAAAGGGTTCCATCCGAACTTCCTTACAGATTCCCTTATGGATTAAAGAAAGGGTTCCATCCGAAATTCTTTACAGATTCCCTTATGGATTAAAGAAAGGGTTCCATCCGAAATTCCTTACAGATTCCCTTATGGATTAAATAAAGGGTTCCATCCGAAATTCCTTACAGATTCCCTTATGGATTAAATAAAGGGTTCCATCCGAAATTCCTTACAGATTCCCTTATGGATTAAAGAAAGGATTCCATCCGAAATTCCTTACAGATTCCCTTATGGATTAAAGAAAGGGTTCCATCCGAACTTCCTTACAGATTCCCTTATGGATTAAAGAAAGGGTTCCATCCGAAATTCTTTACAGATTCCCTTATGGATTAAAGAAAGGGTTCCATCCGAAATTCCTTACAGATTCCCTTATGGATTAAATAAAGGGTTCCATCCGAAATTCCTTACAGATTCCCTTATGGATTAAATAAAGGGTTCCATCCGAAATTCTTTACAGATTCCCAAGTCTGACATAAAGATTCCTGAGTTCAACAAGATGCACTTGAAAAAGATTGGAGGTTACATTTGCGGAAACGTTATGAGAATAACATCTAAGATGAGAACAGTAATCCAAATAATACAAATTATTAAAATTTGTGCAAACTGAGAATTTGTAGGAGATATTTTCTTTCTGATTTTCGAGTTGATTCCATGCTTCCTTGCAAATCCTTCATTAGAAAAAAATATATATATATATACTTAAAGAAAGAGGCAAAATGCCTTCAAAAAACCATGTGTTAGATGCAGATATTTTTTATTAAAATCAAAATAAAAAAATAAAAACAATATTTTTTTTTTTTTTCATCTTGACTTTTTTTTATCTAATAATTTCGCTTGATACAACAAGCCTCGTCAGAGCTTTAGACAAATAAAAGGTATTAACCTTATTTTTTTTCGTAACAATCCTTCCTGGTCTTGTAGAAGTGACGTCCGATGTTGTGTGGACTTAACGGTGTAAATGTCTCTTTTAAATTTGAACTTAAATCGAACATGGTCGCTGGTAGGTATAAATATGGGAAAGTTCATTTTTTTAAGCATCTTTAAAATTTTAAACTTCAAGAAAGAGGCAAAATTAAAACCTTAGGATAATCTGTAGGTATTTTTATAACATCACTCCTGTCGCCAAACAGCATTTTTCCCCCTTTCGATTAGAGCTGGTGTTACATAGGAAAAAAACGATTTGGAGATGGGAGTGATTCTTTAAAATTACCAAATGTGGCAACAGTACTCCATCTTAGAACTATCTGGTTCTTATACAAATAGAGTATTGCGTCAGGAGTGAGATACTTTCTAGAGCAGTAGAATGATCCAAGTTTTATTCCAGCGATTTTAGCAACACAACACAACTCAGTCAGAGGAGGAGGAGAAATCTTTCTTGACTGGAGTAATTTTTATTTTTGTCCCATCCAGAGTGCATGTTTTTGGGGAGCTGGATATAGCCCGCATAAAAAACTGACCTTGTGTCTAACTTTTCCCTCATGGTGAAGTAAGTAAATAGGTACACAAATAAGCATGCATGCACATTTCTCATCTCAAAATGGATAATAGAAAAGTGAAAACAAGGGGAAGTCACTTTTACTGATAACAAAACTTACTTGCATTAGGTGGGCAAACCAGAAGAATCGCCGACTGAAAGTTTGCAGCAAACAGTGTCAGGTCAAAGTTAGTTCCTGATATTAAAGACTTCTGTTTTGGTTAAAAATAAGTAATCAATTAGAAAATCAGAAACATTTTGTAGTCATTTTTATTTTAAATTATTTATTTTACAAAAATAAGTATTCAAATAGGCAGTTTGATTTATTTGAGGCAAAAAGAATAAAATGTTTTTATTTTTTATTTTAAACAAATTGTTTTAGAAAAATAAGTAATCAAATATGTGATTTGATTTTTTTTTTTTAGGGGGGGGGGTGTATAATTTATTTTCTCTTTAGAAACATTGAAATATTAATTTTTCTACCAGTCATAGTACTGTCAAAAGAAAGTCTTGAAATAAAGACGAAACGTTGATGAATATATGAATAATTTTGGTTTTCCTTATTTCATTTTCCATTATGTTGGAATAATATTTCCATAATTTTTATCATAAATTTATGTATATATACAATTTATAGAAGGCTAAAAACAATGCGGAAATATACCAGATTGTAAGAAGGAATACTGAAAACCGAGGCGATTTTTTTTATTATCTTATTTGCTTCCAGTTTTCACTAGAGTTGCATTTGTAAAACCCGGAATATCACAATATTTCGGGGAAGTATCCCTCCCTCAAGTTTTTATTTGTTTTAATTCATTATGTTTTCTTTTATTTTTTTATTTTAACTATTATTTTTTTATTTTATTTTTTTTATTACAGTTCGAACTTACTCTTAGCAATTGGGATTCAAACAATTCGAACATAGGTATGTTTATATACATTTTTTCGTGTTTTTTCTTCGTCTTGCTCTCCCCTCATGCCATTTCAGAATGGTGTCTTCCTGTAACCTCATTTTCAAAATTGTTTTGTTTTTTACTAATCATTCACCATTTAGCAAAGCAAAAAGCCACTCGAGGATAAGGGTTAACGAGAAGGATAGATTGATAGTTGAATGATGATGAAACTGAGAGGATTGAACATCTCTACATAATACTGATTCAAAACAGCTGATCCAGAAAACAGCAATTGTTTCTCTTTTGTCATAAACATCGCTCATGGAATGTGAGGACTAAAGGACAAAATAGGAGGGGAAGTGAGAATTACAAAGCTGCCGAAAGTAAACCCAGGGTCCATGAGTTTCTTTTCAAGAACTTCTTATCTGTGAAACAGAATACCACTGGGATGCTTCCCTGCAAACTACAACATGGTCGTCTTCAAGTCCAATGTCAACAAATATTTCTACTCCTATCAGAATGCTTCCGCTGCCACACTCTGCAGACTTTTTCAGATGTTTTCTGTGATAGCCAGCAGATTAAACAATAGGTTCTGTTTGAATTTTCCACAAGGAATTTTACTCTTATCAAAAGGCTTCAGCCACTACACTCTCCAGCCTTCTTCAGATGTCTTCTGTGATAGTCAGCAGATTAAACAAGAGGTTCAGTTTGAATTTTCCACAAGGAATTTTACTCTCATCAAAAGGCTTCGACCGCTACACTCTCCAGCCTTCTTCAGATGTCTTCTGTGATAGTCAGCAGATTAAACACAAGGTTCAGTTTGAATTTCCCAGAAGACTACTAACCACAACAACAAAGGTAATTCAAACTTACATACCTACTAGAAAAAATGTCCGCCGCTGTGTTGTGTAGCGCTTTAATAGATCGGGTACAGACATTGTTTGCCTCTCGGGCCAGAGTTGATAGTGTTTTTACTTGGTCTTTTTCTCAGATGCATATCTGAAACTCTTGGAAGAAGGACGACGCAAACAATTCATCTTAGCCTTCTTCTTCTTCTTCTTCTATTCATTTAGCATCACATTTCCCTTGTTCAGGGGTCAGACGCTTTCTGATATAATGCAAGCTCACTCTCCAGTTCTCACGATTCGGTAGGTCAACTATCTCCAAATTCCACTCTGTGCGGTCTTGTCCAATCACTTGCTTCCAAGCTTTCCTTGGCCGGCCAACCTTCCTGCGATTCAAGACATCCATGCTTCTGCAACGGTTTGTCCATGAGAATGAACGCTCAACATGACCATACCAGCGTAACTGATTCATCCCAAGGATAACCTCTATGCTGGACAAATGTAGTGCTTTCAGCAAATCCTCTGACCTGATGTGTTGGGTTTAGTCAAATTTCACATTTCTGATCCATCTAATATTTTACCTATTTTAACCTAATATTTTATTTTCTTAATTTTTTTCCATACTAATGAGTCACCACTTACCAAGGCCAAAAGCCACTCAAGGATAAGGATTAATGAGATCATCAGTTGGATGATGAACAATACCATGAGAGGATTGGAAACGATGGGTGGGATGGGCAGAATCTGACTATCTAAGAGGACAGCTCGACAGGTATTTTTTGACATCTGACTTGAAAACGACCATGTAGTCAACTAGAAAGCAGCCCTGCAGTATTGTGTTCCACAGATGGGAAGTTCTCGGAAAGAAACTCTGTTCATGTAAGTTCTATTTGATTTTAGGAGCACAGAGCAAGAAAAGAAAGTTCCTTACAGCGTATGAGCTTCATCTGGTGACGTTTAAAGGAATCTAAATGCACCTATCTATACGGATCTTAACTTAAATGTTAACGTTAAAACGCAACTGGTTTAACTGTAAATCTCCCTACATCACATGACTAAATCTAGCCAATCCGCTATCCACCATCAACCGAGGCTACTTATGATGGATTTTTGGGTATTTGTTCCTAGAAAAATTCCCTAAATGAACAGCACTTAGGTTTTGATCTTCTTGAAAAGTCTGGAAAAAATGTATTTCAGCTTTTTATACATTTTGTTTATGTCAAAGAATTATCATAGTAGCCCCTGTGACGGACTACTATGATAATGCCTTTTATAATGCATTATTATAATAGCCCCACGATAAACATGACTAGGTACAGCTGAAATAATCAGTGATACTTCGCGTTTTTTTTAACACCATATGTAAATGGATGCGAATCAGCAAGATCGCACGGTGAAACCTCTGTTCCTGGAGTTATCTTTGGTCCACGTTTTTGTGATGTTTTCTCCTTTAGTGAAATATAGTCCTCAAGCATACTGGCAATCGAATTTCCAAGAACTTCTTGAACTGGCTGAGAATTAGCAGGAAACACAAAATATGTCACAGTTGTACCATGCATATGCTACAGCCCAGTTTTAGGGGTTAAACAAATCAAGGTTGATTAATTAAAAGCGAAAAATACAGGTTGACATAGGATTATCATAGTAGACCCCATTGTCAAAGTAGCCCCAGTTGATGGTACTTTCGTATCATGCAAGAGGTTAACCTAGGAGTCGTACGTTTGGTGAATCATACTCGATCTACACTCTTAGCTCTAAAAGCCTATTATTCCCAAATAATATCCTGAGGTGTTCATAATATTATATGTTGATTTGTTGTATTTATATGTTTACATTTTATGAACAGACGACAACCGAATAAATTAGCAAAACTAAAAACGCGTTGGAAAGAAGTTCGGTTTGATGAGTTGTCTCCCTTGTATCGTGTTATTTTCTTCTTGTCTTGTAATCACACGTCTAGTTTATACTCGCATCTTGAGCAGTGTTGGTACAGTACCTGGGTATGTCAATCTTTACCTAGCTTCTACCACTTTATAGCTAGTACGAAGAAAAATATTTGTGAAATTTTGTGGAAAAAAATATACTACTTAGTACTTGGCCTTTTGGCTAAGATCAAAGTGTAGTATCTGTTCCGATGGATACTGCACGCCTGTCCTGTGCAGTTCTAGGAGGTTCACCCTCCCAGGCTTTGCCTCCCCTCTTTGGGGAGGAGTAAGTTTATTGCTTACTGTCTGAGGCGCCCCTACCGGGGAATGCCGACGGGGCTGCCCAGGCAATTTTTAAATGGCCAGAGTGCTCACCTCTCGAGCGCTGGCTTTTCAAACCCCACTTTCTCGACCCGATCTTGGGTCACATCTTACTTGTGGGAGTAAGATAAAACTGGCCTTGTGCCTAACTCCTGGGGAGGAGTAAATAAAACCTGCATGAGAGAGTAAGTAACTAAGATGAATGCATTTATGTATTGTTTTTATTGATAAAAAGCATTAGAAATTATCTTTTTTAGGCAAAAATAATTTATTTTGAAATAATGCTGAATAATCTTTATGTCTAAATTTTTTTTTTTTTTGATTATTAAAAAGGTCACTGAGTTTAAAAAAAAAAATATTTATGTAATGTTTTTTTATTTTTATTATGTCATGTTAATTTCTTTAAATTTTTAAAAAATGTATCTAGTCTTAAAAAATCCTTTAGACTTAGGTGAAATTTGAACTCGGATATTGACATCATAAAACTACTGCTTCAGTCATACATACTCTGCCTATTCCCTTTTTGTCAACCAATCACATCACCTTGGAAAACTTCATCAGTTTGGCCAGTATTGAAAAATACTGGAGTTCGGTCTTCTGCATGTCAGTGCAGACCAATCAGTCTCCTATACGTCATGAGTAAGTTGTTTGAATCTGTGATAAATCAAGAAGTTGTCAGCCACCTCAGCAAAAACACTCTACTCAGTGACAAACGATATGAATTTACTCCTGCAAGATAAACAGCTGACGTGCTGACTGTAATATCACACAGAATAAGCGAATCTATTGACTGGGGCTTCATTTCTAGAGCAATAGCTCTTGATATATCAAAGGCCTTTGATTGGGTTTGGCACAAAGATCTGCTTCACAAACTTGCTAGCCATGGAATATCTGGAAATGTCTTCTCAACCGTAACATCCTTTCTCTCTGATAGGTTTATAAAAGTAGTTGTCGATGGTCAGAAGTCTGAAGCACATTGTATTAACACTGGTGTGCCTCAAGGACCCATTTATGGAGTACTGTTGCCACATCTGGGGAGGTGCCGCTTAGAGCACTCTATCCTGACTTGATAGAGTACAAAATAGACTTCAGAATCTAGTAAAGGATGCCCTCTTCTCTTCCATGCAGTCTTTTTCTCACAGAAGAGACGTTGATAGTCTTTCTCTACTCTATCGTGATTCAAGTTCCAATCTCTGGTTCCTTCCAGTAAAACATTCACAGCAAAAACTCGTCTACCTACAACCACTGTAAATAATTTTCCTTTCTTCCTCTGTGTACCTAAAACTAAACGGAACTTGCATGAACAGAGTTTCCTTCCCAAAACTGCATTTCTGTGGAACACAATACCATGGGGTGAAGCAGGGAGCGGGGAGGGAATTCCAAAGGCAATTGTGAGGAAAGAAACTATTGGAGTAGAAAATTTTTTCGGCATCTCGGGACCTCTACAGTGAAAGGGGTGGGATTTTGCTGCAAATTGTTATGTTTGTATGAACCTTTAACGTGTACATACGATATTAAAGATCAACTGAATTATGTCGATTACTGACATGAAATGTTGCATATTCTTTCGCTGTTAAAGTATAAAAAGATTTTGAATCACTTTTTAAATGTGTATTTTCATTATACCACTTTCTTTTTCATATCTCTATTTACATAAACTTAGTATAAAAAGATTTTGGATCACTTTTTAAATGTGTATTTTCATTATACCACTTTCTTTTTCATATCTCTATTTACATAAACTTAGTATAAAAAGATTTTGGATCACTTTTTAAATGTGTATTTTCATTATACCACTTTCTTTTTCATATCTCTATTTACATAAACTTAGTATAAAAAGATTTTGGATCACTTTTTAAATGTGTATTTTCATTATACCACTTTCTTTTTCATATCTCTATTTACATAAACTTAGTATAAAAAGATTTTGGATCACTTTTTAAATGTGTATTTTCATTATACCACTTTCTTTTTCATATCTCTATTTACATATACTTAGTATAAAAAGATTTTGGATCACTTTTTAAATGTGTATTTTCATTATACCACTTTCTTTTTCATATCTCTATTTACATAAACTTAGTATAAAAAGATTTTGGATCACTTTTTAAATGTGTATTTTCATTATACCACTTTCTTTTTCATATCTCTATTTACATAAACTTAGTATAAAAAGATTTTGGATCACTTTTTAAATGTGTATTTTCATTATACCACTTTCTTTTTCATATCTCTATTTACATAAACTTAGTATAAAAAGATTTTGAATCACTTTTTAAATGTGTATTTTCATTATACCACTTTCTTTTTCATATCTCTATTTACATAAACTTAGGTATGTGCATATGTTTATACATTTGTGTGTACAAGATTCACTCCTAAATTAATTAATTGATCATTATGAATTTTGAAACACAGCTCTTAGGGGTGGGATTGGGTAATATGGGCTATATTTAGTTTAATTTAGTTTTATGTAAAGAGGGCATGAAAATTTAGAAAACTCCGATTTTAAAAAAATCTTTAAATAGATATTAGACATCAATTAATTTCAGTTTCTTTGGAGTATTTAAAAGAGGTTTTAGAGTGCATAATATAAGAAGAACCTTCCATTTGAAAATTCAAATATTTCAGATTTGCATTAAATTTTATCCATAGTCATTAGACACCAATTAAGCAAAATTCCATGAATTTTAATTTCTTAAGATCCCTAATTTTTTTACATTTTCTTGAATCAGAATAATGTAAAGAATTTTGATCAAAATCGGAATAAGGATTCTAGACATAAGATTTAATAGCATTATATCTTGATAAAAGTGGTGCAAAACAGTAGCATTGTAGTGGTGAAAAACTGTTTTGATCAGGGAATTCATTTTACCCGTCCTTGAACTGGCATTCTTCTAATTTACTTATAACTTGTTCTTATATAAAAAAATTCTATCCAAGGGGCATAACTCTCGTTGTCTTCCAAGGAGCATAACTCTCGTTGTCTTCGATAGATAATAAAATCTATGATTTCATTTAATATGATACCTAATCTTTACGTTGTTCTATTAATTGTTCTAATAAATTGTATTTTATGCTTATTCTGTTTGACGAAATAAATAATGTAGAAGTCTTTTAAGTGCATGGAACCAGCGTTGGATTAGACATCAATTAATAAATATTCCTCAAATTTAAGTTTCTTTGGTGTATTTTAAACTACCCCCGTGGATTAAATGAAGGGTCCTGTTCAAAATTCTGTGCGGATTCCCGAGTTCGACATAGAGATTGCTGAGTTCAACAAGACACACCTGAACAAGGTCGGAGGTTACATCGGGCGAAACGTTGTGAGAATAACATTTAAGAGGATAGCAGTAGTCCGAATTATCCTAATAGTACAAATTATCAATCCTCAGCAAAAGAATTCTGAAACATAATAAAGTAGATGTTTTGTAAAAAAAAAAGTGAATGGTTGTGCCTACTGATGGGGGGGGGGGGGATGAGGCCTTCGGTGTGTGTGTGGGGGGGGAGGAGAGGGTGACCTACAAGGAGCTAAAGTCGGACGAGCACATTTATGGTCGGTGAGGAAGGTAGTTAAAAAACCTATATTAGGTTCTACCATCCTTTTACGCAGCATTCATTGATTCAATTCAATTCATTCAGATCCAGGCATCCATGCCTGAACCCTTACCCTAACCCTCAACGAGATCGACAGACTCTCTTACGAGTCGGCATCCACTTACAGTACATCGACAGACAGAATATCGAGTTAGGCAGATCGTGCGACTTTGCTCCAGCCAGGGAACTTCGTTCTCGGCATTTCAGCTCGGTGTTACCGGACCCTGTTGAGTGGGTCGCTAAAGAGCATTTCTTTTTAGCAACCTTTCCCCTTCCGACTGCTGCCTCGGCCCCCTTCAGGGTATAGCCAGAAATATATTTTTATATCTTATATATGTTTTCCAAACACATGTTTACATTAACATTTGAACATGTCAAATATTTTACGCATGGCAGCCATTTCGTTTGTGATAAATTGTTATTCTTAAATCATGTTTTAACCTCTTCATTTTTTAAATTTTAAATTTGTTAAATTCTGTTATGAAAAGAAAAAAGTAGATTTTATTAACGAAAATTGGAATACACGAAAGACAGAAACACAGTTGCATTAAAAATAGCAGCATATAGGCGTTCTTGTATAAGCAGTAACCGATCTGAGGGGGATAACTCTATTTTTCTTAGCCGCCGCTATTCCGAATTCGCTTATACTTTGGCAAGGGAGATAACTTTGCCACACCGTTTATAAACTTTATAACAATTAATTAAAAACATGTTACGGTTTTGAAATGCGTTAAAAATAACTGTTTACTGCTTATACACGAGCGCCAGCATATATGGCTTAGAAACATCACAACCGTGCCGCTGAAATTCCGTTCTAACATGAGGCCCAAACCAGACTGGTGTAGTCCGGAAAATGTCGTCTGTATATTTTTGGTCATAAATATTTAAAACGTTGCCTATTACACAAATCGGATTTTTTTAAATCCACTTTTAACATGGAGAGAGCGTGGGGGGGGGGGGGGTCGCACCCATCGTATCTTTAGAAAAAAATTAAAATGAGATTCTGTACTGACAAAAAAAAGTTTTAAAAAATTTTTATTTTACGACTCAACAAATTTCGGTGAAGTTACAGAATAGTTTACAAAAGCACCCCTCTACCCGCTCTCTCCATGTTAAGAATGGATTTCTAAAAATCCGATTTGTGTGATAGGCCTTGTAAAACCATTCCAAGATTTTAACGTTTTAGTTTTAATAAAAAAATAGTATTGAAATAATTTTGTTTTTCTTATTTGTTGACCAAAAATATACAGACGACATTTTCCGGACTACACCGGTCTGGTTTGGGACTCATGTTAGAACGGAAGTTCGACGGTACGGTTGTGATGCGTTTAAGCCGCATATATATATTTTTGGCAATGTTCAAGTACGACTAACTGTAAGAGCAGTTTCTGCGCCGCTGCTACGGTGTTACGCCGCCATCCGTACCCGATAATAAACTTCGTACTTAACAACTTCCGGTATTCTTTAGTTTAATTTCCTCTAGTTTCTGGTAGTCAACTTTTTGGTTCTATTTCTTTTGTATTTTATGATAATTAATTATATCGTACAAGACGTACTAACCGCAGACGAATGTCGGTTGCGCACTATCTCCTTGCAAGTGTTACTTATGGACACAAATGGAGAAAAGAAAACGTTGGAATGGTTGGCAGCGCCTACAATGCCCTACCTAACCATGATGTGGTAAACCACACGTATAATTTTGTGGTTCCCGTAGACAATACGATCCACACTAATCGTATTGAAGGCTCATGGAGTCACGCTAAAGACAAATTCAGGTTCATGCGAGGTACAAGTGCAGCACATTTCAATAGCTACCTGCAGGAGTTTCTCTGGCGTCGACAAGTAAAAGTAAATTACTTCGGCCATATAATATATGCGATCCGACAGTACTATGATTTCTGAAACAACCTATTTTATTATTTTCCCTCTGTGATTATTTATTTTCAGTAACTGTGATTATTTATTTTTAGTAACTGTGATTATTTATTTTTGTCAAATAAATTATTTAAAATAAAATTTTAACAGTTATTATTTATTTTTGTCTAATAAATTATTTAAAATAAAATTCAGTACAAAACTAACCAAAACAGGAAGTTTTTATTATCGTAACCAATTTCGAACGGACACCGTTTCCGGTTGGAGACAACTTTGCTTAGAGTTAGTCGTACTTGAACATTGCCATATTTTTTAATGACTCCAAATTAAAAAAAAAAAAATTATTCAATTTAATGATGTTTTAAAATATAAAACCTTTTGTTTTAAAAAATTGAAACATTATTCAGAATTTAGCTAAAGATAGGTAAGAGTTGCCTCCCTTGAATGCTGTTCAATTTCATGAACCTTTTAAATGAATGACTATCATTTTATTGAGATTTTTCATTCTTACCATGCAAACTACTTGCGCATCACAAACAAACTGACCTTGTGTCAAATTTGACGGCGCTTATGGAGACGAGGTTGTTAATGCAAGGGGGATAACTAGGTTTCACTAAGAAAATAAGCATAAAATGAAAAGAGAATTTAAGAATAGAGTCGAGTCTTCAGTCAGGTAGGATGCTTTACATCCAGTTTAGACCGCTCCTTTGTACCTCTTTAGCCGACTGACACTGTGGGTTTCTGTGCGTGGTCCAGGGCTCTGAAGTTGTATTTTACAAGATGGCTTTCCATAAGGCGGTCAAACCTGGCTTTAAAAGCGTTCACCGAAGAGGCTTTGACAACCTCTTCTGGCAATCCGTTCCACCAGGGAATCACTCTGTTACTAAAGAATGAACGTCTTTTGCTTGTCTTAATAACATTTCTTGTCAGTCGTAGATTATGCCCCCTTGTTTTAGAATCCTCCTGAATTTCTGATATGCATGTCGTAGTGTCATACAGGCCATGCACATATTTATACGTGTTGATGAGATCTCCCCTCAGTCTTCTGTACAACAGCGATGGAAGCTTCAGGGCTTTGAGCCTTTCCTCATATGAGAGGTCACGTAAACCGGGCACTCTTTTGGTTGCTCTTCTTTGCACATTTTCGATATGTTCAGCGTGTCTTCAGGTGCATGGTGACCATATAGGAGCACCATATTCGAGGAGTGGTCTAACCAGTGATTTAAACAACCGGGTAAAGACCTCACTGTCAATGGATTCGAAAGTTCTCCATAGCAGCCCGGCCATTTTGTTTGCCTTGGATACTGATGTAGAAATGTGTCTGTCAAATGTCAAACCATTGTCCACGATTATTCCTAGGTCTTTTTCCTGTGTTGTGAATTCCAACTGGACTCTTTTTGCACAGACGCTGAAAACGTACGCAAATTCAAATTAGAAATGTTAAGAAAAAAAAAAGATTACACGAATACTATACCTGAACAGTGATAATTAGGGACCTCCAATTGCATGTGAAGAACGGTGACGTCACTATTTCATGTGTACGTTAAGAAGTCATACATTCGTTTTGCTTTACCGATTGCAAAAAAAACTCTCTCAAATAAAGTTATACTTGTTTTAAAGTAAAATAGTTTAGTTAAAGGTTACATTATCAAATTCTGAAAGAAACCCTTCTTCATTGTCCGATGAAACTACGAAATTTTCTTGTTTTACGACACACGGGGTAGTGTTTACTAAACATCGCGTGAGACATGGCAAGATATTATCTATGTACGGATGAACAGAAGTGAAACAAATTACTTTACTACTATGGTGTAAACAAAATTAACGGTTTGTTTTAACCATTTTTTTCTTCCTTGAGACAGATTATTACTTTTTTTTTACTGAAAAAAAACAGAATTGCCTGAATAACTTACATATTCACTTTGGCGCTGTTTTACTGAATGTGGAAGTGCCGCGATTCCGAAACTTAATATATATATATATATATATATATATATATATATATATATATATATATATATATATATATATATAAATAGGTTTGTTAATGATTAAAAATATTCGTCAATTGAATAATAAAAATTCAAAGTAAAAATAAGTTTATATTTCGAAATGGATAAACATTTTAATTTGAAAAAAGAAAAATGATAAAAAGTATTATAAATATATAATAATAATAATAATAATAATAATAATAATAATAATAATAATAATAATAATAATAATAATAATAATAATTACTTTTGTCAACGTTTTTTCTTATTAGTGTTACTGTTTACAAATTAGCGTGCGGCGTGCACCAATTTTACTCTAAAAATGTATGCGCATGCGCGTGGGACAATTTCACTTTAAAAATTGACGTGTTAATTATGGCTAGTATTGCGTTCTATAGTTGCGGCAAAATCAGTTAGTGCAAAAAAATTTTCTTACTTCTAGCAAATGAAGTAGTTTTTTCCAAGTACATAATATGACATCCGCCACAACTTTTGTCTTTTACGATTCATAATACTTCGGGCTATATTATATTAAAATATTTTGAAAAATTTCGAACACGAATATGTTCAAAAATGATGTTTAAAACCGATAAACTCGATCAATACGATCAAATGAATAAATGTCTCTGAAAATAAAAATTATTTCGTAAAACTTTTTTTTTTTTTGCATTTCAATAAATCACAGTATATTTTATTGAGAAAAGGTAAAAAAAAATTCAAAACATAATAATATTGCTTTTATTTCCACTTTTTATTTGTGCATTCACGGACCAGTTTACTAAAACAGTTTACGTAAAATTTAATAAAATTAATCCAATGTGTTTTTTAAAAGAGTTTAGTTTTATATAAGAAAAAAAAATCGCCGGATGACAATATATTTCGTTCAATATTTCATAAAATGAAACAGGGGGGGGGGGGAATCACGTAAAAAAAATATTTTCCCTAATATATTTTAGGAAAACAGCATTTTAAAGATAAATTAGTCCTATAATGAATAAGTATTGAAAATTTCGTGAAGATCTGGCCATAACTTGATTTATGCGAGATTTATTAAAAATGTGCCTATCACAGCGCACATAAATGCTTATACATAAGAACGTTAGTTTATCACGTAAAAAAAAGTACACAACATTTTAACTTCACATTTTCATGAGTTTCGTATGCTGGAAAAAATTCTAAAAAATCATCAGCAGTTTATTTAATGTATCCTCTTTTGAATGGTAAAAAAGTTTTGTTGATAATCTTAATCTAAATTAAAGTTACATCGTGTTATATATAGGGGGGGGGGGTAAATAGTTCACAACCAATTGGAGGTCCCTACTGATAATGAATAAATCAATCGAAAAATGAAACAAGTTAATTAACAAACTAAAATATGAAACAATGTTAGATTTAAAAAAAAATTAAACTGTTAATTAACGTACCACAAATCAATGAAAAATAAATAAACTGTAATGTTAGAGTTTATTTACTTATTTTTTTTGTACTTTTATTACAATTCCTAATCTAATCCTATCTAAAAGAAATATACGGCCCGTTAACTGAAGAAGTGCCCGTATTTATATCAAACATATTTTTAATTAACAAGTTTATTTATTTTTTTCTCTTAACATTGTTTCATTGTTCGATTGACTATTTCAGCGTCCCAAATCGTCTCTTGAAAATATGCTTATTTTCTTAGTCAATCCTAGTTATCCCCCCCCCCCCTGTATTATCCCCGCCCCCATCGGCTAAACGCCAATTTGACCTCGTGTGACGGTGAACACATAACGCTTGTTATGCCATTTCTGGCCTTGATGAATAAACTGTAAACAATGCAAGGGGGATAACTACGTTTGACTAAGCGAATAATCATTTATTAAAAAGAGAATTTGGGACGCTGAAAACGTACGCAACTTAGTAGACGACAGTTATCGAGTCTTTTCATATCTATTAATAATGGAAATTATGTATCTGTCTGCCTCTCTGTTTTAAGACAAAAACTATACTATTTAAGACTATTGTACTTATTATGAAATAGTATACAGGACCGGCGGGACAGTTATAAAAGTGGGGGCTCTCCTAAAAAGTGTGTGTGGGGGGGGGGGGGCTTGAGCCCCGCCCCCGGTGCCGCCGTCCATGGTATAGTATATACTATTTCAGACTAATGTACTATCTTTAAATGCTCAATTAAGGGGCATAGTGTAATGTAGTATCTGCTCTGTTGTCATAGTACCATCATCCCAGGCATTACCTCTTCCTTTTCTTTTTTTTTAGAGGTGTGGAGGAAGTGTAGTATCTGTTCTGTTGTCATGATACCATCCTCCCAGGCATTATCTCCTCCTTTTTTTTAAGATGTGACGGTAGTGTAGTATCTGTTCTGTTGGTATGTTACTATCCTCACAGGTATTACCTCCTCCTTTTTTGAGAGGTGTAGAGGTAGTGTAGTATCTGTTCTGTTTTAATGATATCATCCCCAGGCATTACGTCCTCCTTTTTTTTTTTAAAGTTGTGAAGGTAGTGTAGTATCTGTTCTGTTGTCATGATATCCTCCTAGGCATTACCTCCTCCTTTTTTGAGAGGTTTGGAGGTAGTGTAGTATCTGTTCTGTTGTCATGATACCATGTTCCCAGCCATTATCTCCTTTTTTTAGAGGTTTGGAGGTAGTGTAGTATCTGTTCTGTTGTCATGATATCATCCTCCCAGGCATTACCTTCTCCTTTTTTGAGAGGTGTGGAGGTAGTGTAGTATCTGTTCTGCCTCCAACTAGCAAAAATATGCGACCGGAGGGAGCATATTTTTACTAGTTGTCATAAAAAAATAGCAAGAGACGTTTATGATGTACTTACTTGTGAGGGAAAATAAATACTGTTCACCGAAAATTACAGAAATACATCCAGTAGTTTTGTTTTATAAAGCAAATTCAACTTTTAGCCGTACACGGAATATCGCCACCATTATCATTATATTCAAGGGAGATTATCCCTTTTATTCGCGTTTAAACAAAGAAAGGGTGATTTCTCTCCCAAAAGTTTGAATTATCTCCCTTGACTATCATAATAATGCCGATAATAGCGTATGGCTAAAAGTTAAATTTATTTTATAAAAACAAAATTACAGGATGAATTTCCGTAATTTTTAGTGAACGGTGTTTATTTTCCCTCACAACTAAATACATCAAAATTGTTTCTGACTAATATTTTTTTTTTAATTCATCCAATCTAGGCGTAACCATGGAGAAACACACACAAAAAAACTTCTTCTTTTTTCTTCTTCTTCTTTCTTCTTCTTCTTCTTCTTCTTCTTCTTCTTCTTCTTCTTCTTCTTCTTCTTCTTCTTCTTCTTCGTCGTCATCATTATCCGGTTTATTTGTTGAATCAGGCCACAATTAATCTCTTGGTTGCCTAGTCGCATTTTGACGAGACATAGTTTTTAAGGCAGTTTTACTGCTGGATGCCTATTCTTCACCAACTTGAAGACTTTTGGCAGTCCAAGACATCCACCGTTCCCATCTAACTAGGACTGCTATGGTTTCTACTTAAGCGTGCACCAATGTCACATATTACCTGTGAGTTGCCACACATACTACTGTCATCCAAGATTGTGACAGGCCATCCAAAGATAGCATTTGCCACATGCCCTGTAGCCTGGGAATTTGATTTGTGAGTGTTGTGACATGTCCACATAATGGTTGATTACAACAACGATGAATAAACTATTTCTTCGGATCTACTTCTTCATAACTCTGCAAAAACTTGAATGTTTCAATGAAGTCACCCTTTAACCTTCTTTTTTCCAACATAATAAACTTCATCCTTGCAAAAATGATGGGTGTCTTAGTTCAGACGCCATTTTTGTTGCCCTTCGTTGCACATTTTTAAAACTTTAAAATATCCTTTTGCAACATAGGGTTTCATGCTTGCACAGCATATTCCAAATGTGGTCGCAATCTGAGATGAAAGCCTTTCGAACTATGACGCCATTTTATGTCATTATAATTTTACTGCCATGTTTAATTGTATATTTAGATTCTAACGATACACCACGGTTTGTTGGCAGAAGATTTTCTTTGGAGATGAATTTAGAAAAGTGAAGTTGCTTTTAACAATATTGGCGTTTTGAAGACAATAGACACACCTATTATTTAGAAGCTTAGATATTATCAAGATATTATGCTACAACATCTTATATCAAGAATCTTGATGCCAATTTTGAAGAAAATAAATAACATGATTTTGATCCTAGAAAATGTCTCAAATTTAAGGCTTAAGTTTAAGGGGTAATAAGAAGAAATTGAAATTCAGGCAATCTTGCTTAATAGATCAAATTCAAAGTAAATCTGATATAATTGAATTTTCAAATGGGAGTATGTAATTACTATGGATCAAATTCAATGCAAATCTGATATAATTAAATTTTCAAATGGGAATTTGTAATGACTATCGATCAAATTCAATGCAAATCTGATATAATTGAATTTTCAAATGGGAGTTTGTAATGACTATGGATCAAATTCAATGCAAATCTGATATAATTGAATTTTCAAATTGGAGTTTGTAATGACTATGGATCAAATTCAATGCAAATCTGATATAATTGAATTTTCAAATGGGAGTTTGTAATGACTATGGATCAAATTCAATGCAAATCTGATATAATTGAATTTTCAAATTGGAGTTTGTAATGACTATGGATCAAATTCAATGCAAATCTGATATAATTGAATTTTTAAATTGGTGTTTTTAATGGCTATGGATCAAATTCAATGCGAATGTGAAACATTTATGCAAACAATTCATTGTAAAATATATAATTAAATGCGATTTCTATTTTATGCATGGTGCAAATTGTTATTTCATATATTTCTCCAATGGTATTGAAGTGTACATTTATAGAAAAAATCCAATGAGATTCAATGATCCATATTGATTTCCATTATGCCATAAAAACCATAGCTTCGATTATTATTTTTTTAAAGTCATCGTCATATTTGGTTTAACATCCATTTTTACATGCTGGCATGTTTTGGACGGCTTTTAGAAATTGACTTCGAAACTATCCTATCTCTGGCCAGGTCGTTATTTATCCCTCTTTCTCTCAAATCAATTCTTATCACTCCCTTCGATGTTTTCTTTTCGGCTTCTCTTCCTAACTGATCCTGCTAATCCAACTGTTCTACAACTACTAACCCAAGAAATCTCATTCATGTGACCATGCCAATGGAGTCTCCTGTTCTGCACGCATTTCTCTATATTGTTCAGATTTAATCTTCCTCTGAGGTCATCAGATCTAAGCCTGTCTTTAAGACTCACATTACACATCCATCGTGTCATTCTAATATCATTTCTCTTCATACGACACATGTCCTCAACCCTCACTGGCCAGGTCTCAATTCCATAAATCATCACACTGTATACACATCAATGATAGACTTTTCCCTTGGTTGACGGTGGTAACGCTCTGCTGGTTAGTAATGGAATAAGTTCCCTGAGCTTACTCCAAACCACTATTACCGGCTTATTTGGCATACTGGTTAGAATGTTCACTAATGGACCAAGAGACAGGAGTTCAATCCTCAGTTGAGTCATACCAAAAACTGAACTAACTGAACTTGTTGTCCCCTTGCTAAACACTCAGCTTATAAGGTGAAGATCAAGGGTAAGTGGAGTAATCCTGGGAAATGAGTGGCGTCCTCCCTTATATCTCTGTGTAGTAGCCAATGAAAAGGAAGCCTTCGGGTCGCCCTCGACTACGGTCGACCACTTTACTTTACTTACTCCATCCATTTTTAACTCTTGCAATCTTTATATGATAATAAAAAGAAGGACTTGATTATATTTTCTTAGAAGTAGATTAGTACAATCTATTATTCTTTTGTAGAATGTTTGTTAAGAGTTGCTGCCAACCACTACTAATGAATCATTAATTTATAACAGAGATTCAAATGTGCCCATGACTCGGTTCCTGGTAGCTGTATCAGAAAAGTCTTCAGGTATCTCAGCAGTACAAAAAGTCACCACAAAGACACTGGAATACAACCGCCTCTTCAGTACTCCTACTTTAACATGAATCATTAATTTAATGTGACCATACCGACAGAGTCTCCTCTTCTGCACGCTTCTCCTTATGATGTTAAAGATCTTTACATTTTTTTTTATTAATATGTTATAAACGTTGTTACATTTTTAAAAAAGTCGTCGCAGTTTTCTTTGACAAAAATTCCAACTCCTCTGCAACTATCGTCGCATTTTCAACATTTTTTTTAATAAAATATACAATTCATACAAGTTGCGTTGGATTTAGCATCGAAATTCTCTTAGAAAAAATGATGAATCTACTAGTCAATGAGAGTTATTTCCCTTGCATTGGTGCCTTTCTCTGCAATAGTGCTAAGAATTCTCGTCCATTCTTTTAATGTAACCATGCCAACAGTCTCCTCTTCTGCATGCATCTCCCTATATTGTCCGGACTGAGTAGGGGATATATTGAGCACAGATGGTGGATGTGAACTCGATACAAAATAGCATGGGCAACATTTTGTGAGCTGTTACCTCTTATAACATTGCAAGCTGTCCTCTGAAATAATTTGTATAGCAGCTGTGTCAGCAGCATCATGGTTATATGGCAGCAGATACTGGTCCCTCACCCAGTCTTCTGTTGCAGAGCAATGGCATGATTAGATGAATTTGCAATGTGAAATCTAACCAAACCTAACACAGGTCAGAAGATTTGTTGAAAGCACTACATTTGCCCAACATAAAGGCCGAATCAGTTATGCTGGTATTGTAATGTGAAGCGCTTGTCCTCCTGGATAAACTGTTGCAGAAGTATGGATGTTTTGAATTGCAGGAAGGTTGACAAGCCAAGGAAAACTTAGAAGCAAATGATTGGGCAAGACCGTACAGAGTGGAGTTTGGAGACAGTTTGTAGCAGACTGAAATAGGATCTATTTCTTCTCGTCCCCTGTGAGCAAATTGGTCATGCGCTGACCAATCGGCTTGCAGGGCGTATTCATATCAACTGTCCCCTCATGGACTATTTTCTACCACCTGGTTAGTTGAAGAATTCAGCAGAGAGAAATCGGCCCGCAACAAAGAAACATCTCTCTCCTGCCTTTCCCCTGCATCGTTCCAGCAGCAGCCATCTCCACTGGGAATATATTTGCTGACGACCCGGCAGCCTCCTTTCTTTCACTGGACCACAGTTCCAACCATCTGTTAAATAAACCCTTTTTTGTTGCCTGTTACTCGGTTGTTGTTCGTTCAATTCATTTCGTGCGATAAATGTAAGGAAGGGACCAATACCCCCTTCTATTACAAGTTGACCTGCTGTTGTGGTGATCTACCCTATTTCGTGAATATATGGACTCTTCCAGACACTATGTATAGAGGAGATAACGACGAAGTCTGGGAGCAGTTTTTCTGTAACATACTTATCTGTACTTCTGTAAATACACACTTTTGTAAATATACCACCGTGTTGTCTTATTTATTATCGGCCCTTCAAGGTCACAACACTAGCGACAGGGAACTCAGACTTATTCGGACAAACATACCCCCGACCTATGTTGCACACAACACTAGAAACGAAAACTAGGACTTATGATAGATACAACATAACCATTCCTACAACTGGAATGTTGGACTTTCAAAAAAGACTTAGGTGTGTATGCTCGGAAAAATTGTTAATTACAACAATACAGCGAGAAGTTAAGGCTGTACCAGATTTTTAACATACAAGGTGTGCCAAATCTGTGAAGGAAAAAAAAAACACTCCAACATCAGAAAATAGGATTGAAAGGAAAAAAAAGTTATTTAGTCCTTGGGTAGGACGAAAAAGAATTCGAATCAAAGTTTTGAAATTTAAGTTCAATTCTCGCACATGAGAATGTAGGAATAATCCTGAAGATAAGTGTTGAAATTTAAATGGGGCTTTTGAGAGAAGGAACTACAACCGTGTATATTAATTAAACCATCTTACTTGGGCAAGTAATAAAGAATGATATACAAGAGAAGATGGTGCAAGTATAGAATAAGGAAGGTTTGCAAATATGTGTTTTTGTGAGAACTTATCGGAGAAAGATTGTTCGAGTAACTGCTTTCATGCTGGGGTCCATCGATTCTGGCTGTTTTTATGATGAAAGTAAAGGCTTTTATGCACGAACTGCCTTCGTGGGCTTCATCACAACTGCAGTCGGCTGATATCAATCTAAGGTGGGAAGTGAAAAAAGAGTAATGCTTATCTTCCAACTGCCATCTGAGGAATCTGTCGAGATGTAGCCAACTCTTGTCCAAGATGATAGATAACTCGGAAAGTGGAGAAGGAGTGGGTTGGGTGCAACGGTTTCTATCACTAAGCAATCAATTGCTGTCTCTGTGGAGTTGAAAAGAGGACGCATCACAGTGTGCTTGAGTTTATATAAACTGTTTCCAAATTTTTTAGATGAGGCTTGATAATTTGTATAATTTGGATTTTTCCCCGGTCATGGCTGACAGAACGAGGGCATGTTACCCCCGTGGATTAAATAAAGGGTTCCGTTTGAAATTCCGTTTATTAAGTGTATTTAAAAATAGGTATTTTGTTTATGCTTGAGAAAGTGTGGGTTATTTTTTTCAATTTTCTTATCTTGTTTGTTTTTGCTGTGGATGGGTAATCCTATCGGATGCCAGACATTCACCCACTATTTCAGAGACTCCAACCGAGAAATCTTTTTTAAGATCAAAGAGCCTTTAAGCTCAATTGTTGGTCTGAGTAGCATTAGATATGTCATGCTAAGCTCATTCTTTGCAGCTACTAATATAACTGAGGTGCTAGATCTGCACTTGGTCCAAATCATTTGAATTAAAATCATCATCATCATCATCATCATCATCATCATCATCATCATCATCATCATCATCATCGATTAAACGTCTGTTTTACATACTGGCATGTATTGAACAGCTTTTAGAAATTTTCTTCCAAACTAACCTAACTCTGACCAGGTATTTATTTATCCCTCGTTCACTCAAGTCCATTCTTATCACCACAAAATGTCTTCATTTCCTGTCAATTGAGATGACCACAATTGTTCAGAAGTAAGTGACCATTGGACAGCTTTGGTATAGCCATAATATTGATACATTTTTAATTATGTGTACCAGTTACATGAATCACCTATTTTGTTTAAATGTACGTGTAGTATCATGTGTTAGATTGAGTCGTGGTTTGGCTTTGTGCACGTGCACTCGAACCTGGACTGTTAACTGTGTGGGTGTTATGATACATCTGCGAAAAATGAAGATTAATACGTGTAAACGTATCTTGGCGCCAAAAATACGATTCAAAGATCAGTTCCGGTTTTGATTGCCTCTTGATTGTTATCCTGTGCTTGCCGTTTCACTATGAGCAGTCGATTTTTAAAAAAATTTTTTTATGGAAATCGCTCCAGACAAGGCATGAAGCCACTTGATGTAAGGAGCTAAAAAAAAGACTACTTCAAAGTCAAAAACTAGCAAACGATAAGTGGTAGATGGATAGATTCCGACCCAGAAAACAGCAATTATTCCCCCTTTGTCAGAAACATCGCTCATGGAATATGAGGACTAAAGGACAAAATATGGGAAGCGCGAATTATGAGGCTACCGAAAGTAAACCCACCAGTCACTTTCTACTCTCCTTAGAATGGAACTCCAGGATACAACATTCGTTTATCAGCAAAAGCTAGCCTACCAAAAAATTCTCGTGGTGTTCCAGTTTTTCTTTGAATAAAAGTTGATAGCGATTTAGTTGTGGAGATGTGGTCTTATTTATGGAAGATGATGACACGTTTTCTTGTTCAATATTCTATTTCAGTCAGATGCTGCCAGATACAACCATCTTTACCAAGTTATGGTCTTCATCCTGACTTTCTTCCTAACCAACCAATCACATAACCTCCCCATCAAAAAAACTAAATATGAAAAAAAAAAAAATTAATAAGTGTTTGTTTTCCTTTTAATTTTTAAAATATAAATAAATCTATCATTGTCAGATTTCTCTTCTGAATCAATAAGAAAACCAAATACAATTTTACCATTTTTTTTTTACAAAGTCAGAACAACCAAATCTATGTCACTTACACTTAGATTACTTGGGAAGTGAAAGTCACTATCTCTCGCCAGTTCTTTAGTTATCCCTCTTTCCCTTAGGTTCATTTTTATCACTTCCTCCTATGTTTTTCCTGGCCTTCCCCTGTGAACTGAACCTGGTACCTTAAATGTTCTTCATCTTTTCACTCAAGAACTCTCATCCATTCTTTCAACATGGCTACACCATCGAAGTCTACTCTTCTGCCCACATCTCACTTTGATATTAGCCAAAAGGCCAAGATGAATCGAATGGGGAGTAGTGCCAGATTGGGCAACTTAGTTTCTTATAATAGGGCTATGGGGAAAGGTAGAAAAAACAATAAAGTGGGGAACAATTCTAAATAGCAACAGAATAAGATGAATTCAGATCAATTGGAGATACTCAAGCTTTTCAAAGTAATGAGAGGAGGAAAATAGGAGGCGTAGTGTTGTATGGTTCACCCCACCCCGTACAGCCAGCAAATCCGTACTGAAATTCTGAGGACTTTTTATAGTATCTTACAGAAAATTTTCCATAGAAACAGAAAAATAGGTAAATTATTACATAAAAATTTAGTGAAATTGTCATTTTCAACATCCAGAAATCTAGCCTTCTCGATTATTAGTTATAATAACACAAAAATACACAAGGTGACAAACAAGAATAACGTTAGCTCTAGTACTAATGAAAATATCACGATGATTCAGAGTCCAAGTGTAATTGTAGAAATACCAACGAATGCCCTCTGGGGGATACTTGTCTCCTTTCTGGTGCGGTGTATAAATGTGATGTAACCATGAGAAATAATATACATACTTGTGTGGGGTCCATGGAGGGGGGGGGGAGCTTTAAAGACAAGTATCGAAACCATAAATGCTCGTTTAGAGAAAAAATTTCACCCATATTCTGATAATATTTCTACATCGCTAGCAAAATTTGTGAGGGAATTAATTAGTAAGAACATTTATTTTGAGTTAAAGTGGTCCATTTTGAGTAGGGCGAGTAGATACATACCTAATAAAAGCAAAAAAATGTAGCTCGTGCACTTTAGAATTTTACCATATTATTGCTTTGAATGATAATTTGTTAAATGTCCGGCAAGAAATCCTACAAAACTGTCTTCACCGGAATAGATATATGCTATCTAACCTAGATTAAGATCGAGGGATCCATGATAACATAAATTGATGATATAGACATTTAATTAAACACTAAATTAGCAAGCTAGGGTAGTTACCATCAAATAAGTAGGATAATTCGTTTTTTAAATTATTTTGCCTTATGGGTAATTAAATCGGGAGTTGTTGATTTCCTTTTTTGGTGTGGACCGATAGTTTTGAAAGAGGCTGGCTCTAATGATTAACCGTTGTTTCGTATTACTTTGTTTTAAATTAAAAAAAATACTTAATTAGTTTGTTTTACCATTCAGATTATTAATAATTTCTTTTAATATGAATTTTTATATTGAGCTTTACTGGGGATTTTTTCGATTTAAAACTTTGATTGATACACTGGGGCGGATAACTGTTGTTTTTAACTGAGATCACTGTGGTCGAACTACTGCCGGATACTTGACGTGACTTTTTTTGGGGGGAGGGGTGTCATTTGTCTTTGCTACCTTTTTCTTCACGTGAGTCTATTCTATGCCCTTCTTAATTATCAGAATGTTATCAGATCTCGCGTTGTGTGTCTTCTCAAGGTTTTTGAAGTCCTCTCACCTTTTTTTCTTCTGTGTTTGTTCTTCTGACTTTGGACTGTATGAGTTGTTTCTATAACTCCACCATATATTTCTATTATCCCCTCGTGACTGGCGGATGGACTTCCGAACTGTAATTTTTGTTCCATCCGTCAAGAAACACGTGTAGGTCTACGAATAAATTAACATGGAAAAACTGATTTTGTATGCAAGACCAAAATGTAAATGATGATTCTCCACGGAAGTGCGGAAATAAAAAAAAATGAAAAAACTGATGTAAATTATGTTTTGGATTGCTTTTTACATGGACTTTTGAATTGAATTAATAATATAATGTTACAGATCAAATCAACATGGTACCGTAGGTTTAAAGCCTCGTGTGGATCCAGATCGAAAAATAATGTTTCCTTCATTCTTTAGGTTCATTTCACAAATTGCTCCCGGACATCTTCAGCAATATTTGATCAAATATGGCTGAAGATAGCCGGGAGCGATTTGTTTGTTTATAAATATAAATGCCACCAAGGAAACATTATTTTTTTTATCTGGATCCGCTCTGGCCTTGAAACCTATTGTACCATGTTTATTTGATCTGATCTTCTGTAACATTATTGATATATAATATATTGGAATTTGAGTTTGAAATATAACCTGTGTTCCAGGGTTCGAGTTCAGCAACTGGTGTGAATAATTCTTCTCTACACTGACGATTCCCGTAAGGATGAAACGTATACTTATCTAGATAAAAACAAATATTTATAAACTTGCCAACTAAACTGAATAACAAATGTGATATTTTTATTATTTTGTTTACAGTGTTAACCTTCCTGTTTATTGGTGTGTATGCCATTCACTAAATCATGACTAAGTTTTATTCATAGTAATTTGAGATGGTTTGACTCCGAAGTAGAAAGAAAAAGTTTGTTCATTAACAAGTAGAAAGAAAAAAGATGAATAGAAAGGCATATATTTGACATTATTGTTTTCAGGACATTCAAAATGGCACACAGTCATGCCTACAATTTAGATGAAAAGTCTCAGATATCATTGACAAAATGAAGTTACTACCTGGAAAAATCCCATATGTAGTGCACTAGCAAAATTTATGAAAAAAAGAAACGGTAAGAGAACGGCATATATATATATAAAAGGGTGTTTGTTTGTCTGTTTGTTTTTCCTATAGAAATGAATATGATTTAAGATTGTGAATCAGATGTAACTTTCACTCTTAAACTAATGAACCGATCATTATGAATTATGGAATATATATTCTAGGCAAAACAGTGAGTAACATGGGCGCATTATTTATTCTTTTGTAGACATGACCATTTAGGGGTTTACTCTCCAAACTAGCACCATGTGTATATGTTTGTATATATATATATATATATATAATTATTTCCACAATCAGACAACGCCGCAGCCGCCTATGAAAGAAACAAACCGGAAGTCCTAGACTCGAGTTTCGTCCTCCTTTGGGCTCATCAGTAGAACACATCCGAACTCAGGATCCGAAACCCGAGTCACTTGCTGCGGCGTTGTCTGATTGTGGAAATAATTATATATATCATCTCACATTCAAAAAAAAAAAAAGAAAAAAAAAAATCTAATATATATATATATATGTCTATTTAGGCAGCATTTTCTCATTTATGAAAACATTGTTAAAAATAACAGAATTTGTCAGTTTAATTATACCTTTTTTATTTTTTCAATTTTTCTGATGGTCTTTTTTGTATTAGAATGAAAAAGAATTAATAAATGTCTCATAGGTTTCACGAACGTTTTCGATTTTTCGTCTAATCATCCTCAAGTGTCAAAAGCAAATGAACAAAAAAGCTGGAGAAAGAAAATAATTTTTTTAAAGACGGTGGAGAAATATGCATAGAACGTTTTTTGCATTGTTCCAGACGTTGACGATTTTAAATTCAGCGACGCCGGAGTGGCATCACAGAATAAAATCGCATTACGTTAAGCATTTTTAAATGCTGCCATTGGTTTCATATGTGATGTTAGTAATTTTAGGTTGTATTTTTATGTAGATAGCTTCTTGTATTTTTTATTTTTTTTAATTAGTTTTGGAATGTATTATTTTAGTTTTATTAACTAGAATTTGTCTTAAATCAGAGAGAGGGCAGTTATGTTTTTGTAGATGTTGGTAAATTGAGCTAAAGTCTACAAGATGCATGGTGAGGCGGCAGGATAGGGTAGTGGTTGTAAAACCAACGTAGCTAAATGAATAAAGCTAATAGCTACATTGGTTTTACAACCACTACTCTATGGTGCCGTCTCACAATGCATCTTGTAACTCTAGTTTAATTTACCAACATGTAAGTTTATTTCAATTTCATTTTTAAATTATAGAATTTTTAATTGTCGATTTTATGTTTACTTCAATTTAATGTAGATTCCACAGTTGTGGGTTCTTACTTAAAATTTCATAAAGATTCTAAAATTGTCGATTTTAAAATTGTAGTATTTATTTTTGTTTCAATTTTATGCAGATTTCATAATTGTTTGTCGTCACTTCAAATTTTCAGATCGTATCGTGCCAACAACACCACTTTCGTTAAGTAGGTTAGCAACCTTTACGTGGCCCCACCCATGTGTACCTGATCATATAACAAGGAAACTAAGGCCAGCAAAGAAGAATAAATCATGTCAAAATATTGTAACTTGCTGATTCATATGAATTGCATTTAATTGCCAACTAAACTGAAACAAAAGTGTCATATTAAAAACAATTATCATTCTTTGTTTACAGTGCCACCTTTGTCCATATATTCTGTTGAGAATGTAATGGAACTCTTCATAAATAAAGTTTTGAAAGTTTGAACAGGATACTTCAATGGTATGGCCACAGTGAAGAATGCATGAAAGAACAGTGGAACGTCAATTCATTCATTCATTTCGTATGAATCAGATGGTTCTATTCTTGGCATTGGTTTTCCCGATATCTTTCTAGTGAGAATTTTTTCTGGAAAGACATTGGGTACTTAGGGGAAGGACTATATAAAGGTTGCCAGTATCTTAAGTGAAAGTGTTTTTGTGGAACAAACTGGATTCGAACTTAGCACACTCAGATTGTCAGTCCGTGTTGTTAATTACTTAACCATCGTTAACTACTTAACCAAAGTCAATGAAAACATGGGAGGAAGTAATAAGAATGGACTTACAAGAAAGAGAGATAAATAAAGATCTGGACAGAGATAGCTTAGTTTGGAAGTCAATTTCTAAAGGCTAGCATGTAAAACGGATCTAAACCATTTATGATGATGATATATTAATTGTTTGGTATTAAAAAAGATACTTATGGCTTTGTTCGTGTCGTTTTCAAGGTGGACGTCTGATAGTGATTTAAAGGAAAAACTATTAAAAAAAAAACTCATACACTAAAATTCCAGATGGTTGACAAACCTGTCTTGATAGGAAACCGTTAAAAATAAAAAATAAATATTTGCTTGTTTTCCCTAAAATTTGAATGTTTTTTACACAATAACAAATCTGTAAAAAAAAAAAAAACTCTGTATAACATAAAACGTTTTGTTTGTTCTGATACGAAATTCTAATTTATTTTTGAACGGATATAACATTAGACTACCCGTCGACAGTCATAAAATAATATCGACTAGAAATTTCCTTAAAAGTTTTTAATCTTTTGTGAAAAAGAATGTTCAAAGTATATTTTTTAGACTAAAAAGTTATTTATGTATGTAATAAAATTCTAAAACAGTTCAAATATGATTAGTGGTAGAAAAAAGACAACGATTAAAACATTAAATTAAAGTTACATTCTGAACATTTACAATTTAAACCAAGTGAAATAGACAATAAAATACCTTTGTTTATATATTCATTTCCAAATAGTTTTGCATTTTTATGACACTTACAAAATTCATCTAATATATAAAGTAGAGACGTTTTTCCCCTGTACCTTCTCGGAGTATAGGAAAATAACCACATGCATCACAGGCTACTAAACTCAACACTATACTACACTTATTCACTCGAGCGTGTTTTAGTAAATTTGTTATTATTTTTTTCTACCTACCACTGAATATTACATTTGGCCCACCATCAACGTCTCTCCGAAAAACCAACTCCATATAGGTGGTAGCAAAAACTTTTCTCCCTAACAATTCTGTACTGCCACTCTACTCATCGACACCGGGAACTAATACACACAGTTTAATTTTCACAAAACACCGTTCTTATTTATTATTTGCCTGGTATTAATTTAACACGCATGCCAATAATCAAGGTTAGGTTAATTGACCTATTTTCACACACATTTTTAACCTGGAAGCGTGGCGCGCAGTCGGTAAGAAAGCAGGTTTCATAATCGCCAGTTTTAGCGTTCAATCCCATTCTACTCTACCACTTTTTTCTTTTATTTTAAATTTAAAACATTCGCCAACACGGTAGACGGGGCAGAAAAAACAATAGACCGTTTCTTTTTTTATTCGACATCATGTAATAGGTAGTACTTTCTCCCGTGCAACGCCGGGCGACGGGTTCCGCTAGTTATTCAATAAGTTTATATTATTCATCGTTTTCATTTTTTAACTCATTTATTGTTTGTTTTTAAATTGTTTTTTTATTTTATGTCTGTTTGTTCCCTAAATTAATGATTGCAATTCTTTGGCCTTTTGGTTAGGATCAAAGTAAGGACACTCCCAAACTCCATCCTTACTTATTTTCCTCCCACTTAAATCCCACTCCTATTTAGATATCAACCTGTTTGTCTTCGGTCCTAATCCAACCGGAAAACAGTGGGTGGTCTATTATTTTTAAAAGGTTGGGAGTGTCTTATTAACCGACTTTTTGGTTTTTTGTTGTCCTACTCCCCATTTAATATAAATTAGTACATATATATTCATAAATAAAATTTAAATTTTCAGCATATTGGGTATTTTTAGGTAGGATGGCTTCTATAGTAAAGTGGTATTGTGGTGATTGTAATGATTCTAGCTGAGAGTAGGATCGACAGAGTAGGATAGACAAGGGATGACCGATGACACATCCACTCCCCACACTTTTGATTGCCTGGTGACTAACTAGTTTAAAATTTAAATCATATTTTTATATTTTTGCAAATAAATAATTCAAAGTATAGTATCTGTTCTGATACTACACTTCATCTTGTCTGTCCTCGGTTAGTGAAGAAGAAATCCTTCTAGAGTGAGGCAATTTTATTTTTGTCCTAATCCAGAGTGCCCTTTCTGGGAGCTGGATTTCCCTACGTTTAAAAACTTTAAAAAATTATAATCAAAATCGATGACGTTGATAAATATGTAAATAAAATTGTTTTCAAATTGTTCACAATAAAAACAATAAACCAATTTGAGTCTTTAAACTCCATAAAACAACTTGATAATTATTAACTTTAATGCAGAAACAACACACAACTTGACTATTATGTTTGAATTAATTTGTGATTTGTTTTGTTTGTTAATTAATCTCATATATAAAGTGCAGTTGTCTGTGTGTGTGTAAAAGTAAAAAAAACTACAAAACAGGGCCCACAAAGTTGGTATATTCTTTATCAGCATTGCCAAGAATGAATAATATATAAAATTCAGAAAATAATATTCATTCTTTGACTCTAAACTGACGAAGATTTCGTCAGGGGGTTTGGTTTTCCAGCTATTTTATGTACTAACTAAAGAGAAGTAACTGATTTAAAAAAATCTAAAATTCAGAAAATAATATTCATTCTTTTACCCTAAACTGGCGCAGATTTTGTCAGGGGGTTTGGTTTTCCAGCTATTTTATGTACTAACTAAAGAGAAGTAACTGATTTTTGAAAATCTAAAATTCAGAAAATAATATTCATTCTTTGACCCTAAACTGGCGCAGATTTCGTCAGGGGGTCAATTTTCTCAGCCATTCCATGTACTAACTAAAGAACTAGAAGAACGTTTACAATTTAAATTCCGGGATGCCAAAATTAGCATCACAGGATAAACTGTATTTACGTTAATCATTTTTAAATGTTGTTGCTTGTTTCATAGGTAATGTTATTTATTGTAGGTTGCTGGATTTTAATGAAGACAGCTTCAAGCATTTTAAATTTAAAAAAAAAAGAAGTTAGTTTCAGAATGTAAGATTTTTGGGTTGTTAACTAAAATTTGTCTTAAATAAGAGTGGTGAGGAAAATCATGTTTTTTAAATGCTGATAAATTGAGCCAGAGTTTACCAAGTGCATGGTGAGCCTACTATATCATCATGGCTTCCGTTTAGTCTTAAGAAACAATGGATACTCCCTGTAAGTTACTGTTTTTTTTATTAAGGAGTTACTTCCCTTATGCCGACTCATTCCTCGAAGAATCTATATAAATGGGAGTTGTCTGTTTTTTTGTTTTTTCTTATCTTTCTGCTTTTGCTGGAGATGGGGCATTCTACCGGATGCCAGATATTCACCGGCTATTTCAACCACTCCAGCTTAGAGATCTTTTTAAGATTTTAACCGTCTCTTTAAGTGCATTTGTTTGTATTTCTCTTGCACTCGGTTCACCGGGTATACTCGCCAGATAGCTTTTGAAATTCGTTTTCATTAGTCCTATTGCTCCTATAATTACTGGTATGATGGAGATTTTCTTAAGATTCCAGTTTCTTTTCATGTCGTACATAAGACCTTGGTATTTTGTAATCTTTTCCCTTTCTTTTAAGTTCAATCCTCAGTACGGGTGATATTAAGAATACAATTACAAATTACTTAAGACTTCTACCCTGACGAAGGTAGGAGGTTACATCGACCAAAACGTTGTGAGAATAATATCCAAGATGAGAAGAATAGTCCAAATGATATTGAGTAGTGTTGGGATAATTAATCGGAATTGGGAATCGGAAAAATTAGAACTTTTTGTTGTATCGGAATCGGAAAAAAAATTTGGCTTAATTTTTTATTCCAAAAATGATTCTTTAAATTTTCTTTTTATTTGTTTAAAACTTAATTTTCCATTTCCAGTACTAATGATAAAATGATAAATATTTATTGATTTTTAATCTACCAGTAAAACTAAAATTTATAGATCATAATAGCAAATTACAGTAAAAATGTCACCGGTAAAATGGCACCGGTAAAATGTCACCGGTAAAATGTCACCGGTAAAAATGGCACGAGTGGATAAATAGTAAAAAAGGCGCAAGTGAAAATACATAAAGGGGAAACATTAAGAAGTTTGTCAAATTAAAAAAATAATTATATCTAAATTTTAAAATAGATGATTACTCTCCGCTAAATCACGTCACCCCATTTACTAAAAAAATGAGATTCTACCTTTTTAAGGCGATTTTAGAATCAGAATCGTTAATTGTATCGGAATCAGGAATTTAGAACAGAATCAGTAATTGTATCGAAATCGAGAAAAATATTTGAATCGTCCTATCACTAATATTGAGAGTATACGCATATGCCATACTCATTTGTTTTTGTTCAGTATTATTAGACTGGGCTAATATTCATGAGAGCTGGAGACACGTGCACAATTATAGGTTATTAGGGCCTTCCATACATAAAAAAGTGTATAATTTTCATAAATAAATGCTTGTAGGAAAGGAGTCTCTATTTACTTGCCTCCCCATGAGGGCAAAGATAGACACAAGGTAGATTTTTAATATGAAGGATATCCAGCTCACTAAAAAAGGGGCACTATCTATTGGGACAAAAATTAAAATTGCCTTTGTCAAGAAAGATTTCTTCTTCTCTGACCAAGGACAAAACAGATAGTACACTTTGAATTATTTATTTGCAAAAAATATAAAGGTTACATTTTGTACACATTAGGCACAAGGCCATTAAAAATGTGGGTAAAAAGGGGAATCGTTAGTCATATTTTGTCTACTATAACATATGTGATTATCCTACTCTTGGCTAGAATCATCGTGGTCACCACAATACCACATTTACTTTCGGTGCCCAGCCTACTTAAAATATCCTCAAAGTGTTAGAAAATTTAAATTTTATTCGTAAATATATGTCTGTACAAATTTATTGACAATGAAGAGTGGGACAACAAAAAACAAAAACAAAAAACTTTGATCCCAGCTTGAAGGTCAGGAAAAGGTCAAACAGTGTGTCAGTGTAATGAACCCACCCTGGGACAGATACTCTTTCTGGTTTTTCATAAAGAAAAGAAAGTTGATCGATAAGAGGATGTTAAAAAAAGTATTAATTTTTTTGTTTTTTTGCTAATGGGTCACCGTTTATCAAGGCCCGATTTGGGGGGGGGGGGGCTCGAAGATAAGGGTTAAAGAGATTTTCAGTTGGACGATGATCGTTATCATAAGATAATTGGAAACAACGGTTGGAATGGGCAGAAGATTTCTTAAGAAGAATTGATCATCCAAGAGGACTGCTCAACAAGTATTTGTTCACATTAGATTTGAAGACGACCATGTTGTAGTTGGTTGGGAAGCAGACTCGTGGTATCTTGTTCTACAGATGGGACGTTCTAAGAAATAAACTTTGTTCATAAAAGTTTCGTTTGCTTTCTGCTACAGGGAGAGAGAACGGAAAGTTTTTTTTTTGCTAAACGAGTTCTTGCTGTGAATGTTTTATATGGATGACCAGGGATTGAGGCTCAGTCGAGCACCTACCATGAACATAACGATACAGTAGAGAGAGGCTAGAAACATTTCTTTTGTGTGTAAGGGTTTAGGGTAGAGAATAGATCATCGCTTACTAGGTTGCGAAGTCGGTTTTGTACTCTCTCAAGGCAAAGGAGGGAGAGAAAAAGAGAGAGGAGAGAGAGAGAGAGAGAGAGAGAGAGAGCATCTTTATGGTCTTCCCACAAAATCAATATTTCATGTTCTTAACAACAAAGCGAATGTATTTCGATTTAATTTCTTTTCAAATATAATTTACCCGCCCTGGAACTCTTTTTTTTTTAATGGACGCCATCTTAAATATTGACTGAGATAGCAGCAGTTAATAGGAACCTGTGTCTGAAATAGAGAGAAAGGAAGTCTTGATGCTCTTTTTCGCTTCACTTCCCTCATTCTTTTGTTGCCTTAGAGAGAGACAGAGAGAGAGGGAGAGAGAGAGAAAGGAAAGTTCTTTGCTGTGGCTGTAGCTAGTCGAGTTCTTGCTGTGAATGTTTTACATGGGGGGGGGGCAGGGATTAGAGCTCAGTCGAGCACCTACCATGAACATAACGATACAGTAGAGAGAGGCTAGAAACATTTCTTTTGTGTGTAAGGGTTTAGGGTAGAGAATAGATCACCCCCCCCCCACTAGGTTGCAAAGTCGGTTTTGTACTCTCCTTATTTTTATTTTGTTGATTGGGGCCACTCGAAAGAGATCATCAGTTGAACGATGATCGACACCACGAGAGGATTGGAAACAATGGCTGGAATGGAATTGATTATCCAAGACGGCGGCTCAACAAGTATTTATTCAGATTACACTTGAAGGCGACCATGTTGTAGTCGATTGTGAAGCAGCCTCGTGATATTTTGTTCCACAGATTGACTGTTCTAGGAAAGAAAACATATAAAAAATGATAATCAGTGTCATAAGAATGAAGTCAACGTGAGCTATCAGTGTTTTCATTATAGATTAGAATGAAAAAAAACAAAAAAAACGCTGCAGCTTTGTTAGTCACACTTTGGCTTGTGCTATGAACCACCCCAGGGACATCAGGGTGATTCATAATTGTTATATGATTTGTGGTGGGGTCTGCTTTATACAAAGAGAGCATGACACCTGAAGGTACAAACACAAAAGTCGGATAACTTTGGCATTTCATAGATCATATATAATAAATCTATAAATATACGTATATATGACAAAATAATTTCTTAGCTTCAATGAACTCAAATACTTTTTACACATCAGCTCACAGTTTAGACGTATGACCTACAAATGGATAAATGGATATTATTCGACGCGTTCATACACCACTGTACTTACTTGTTTACATTCTTGTCGAACAGTCGATACTTTTATTAATAAACCAACGTTGCCCGGGATGCAGAAAAATCCGTTTAGCTTTTCGTCTTTATTTGTTTGCAGATATTTTGAACTTATGCTGTAGCAAACATCATGCAAGTCCACAAAGAAAGAGAGTAAGAGTAGCACCGTGTGGCATCCATTGGGGAGAGACTCGGGATTGAACCCACGGCAGACTACTTACAAGAGAGAATCGTGTTTTGTTTTTTTGTTTCCTTACCTGTGCGATGACAAGAGTTTGCATATGCTCGTGTTAGTAAAAGGGAAGGAATTTTTCTCCCGGGTCAGAGCTAAAAATGATGTGGCGACATAGGACAACTTCAAATATTCAGAGAGAGAGAGAGGGAGAGAGAGAGAGATGTCTCAGACACAATTTATTCTTCAAATACTGAAAAAAAAATTTAATTAGAAGGGAGACAACTGTTTTTATATTCTTCAAGTTATCTGGGGGAGCACACATAATAAAAAAGAAATTAAACTGTAGTGAAGTAGATTATGCAAGTGCCAGTAATATTATACAATAATAATAAATAAATAAAAATTCACTAGTTTTAATCAAGGTTTAATATGTTAACTTAAATGCTATTTTTTTTTTGTGTGAAAATCGCTCCAGACAAGGCATGAAACCACTTGATGTAAGGAGCTAACAAGAACGAAATATGATTATCGCAAAGACAGGAGATGCCTATTGGACTTAGTCTTGAAAAGACCAAGGCTATAGGTAGGAGGAAAACAGTAAGCAGAAAGAGAGTTCAACAAGCCTGCAGTTCTTAGAAAGAAGCTACTGGAATAGGAAGCTGTATTACAATGAGGTATCAAAACAGCAGAATGATGAAGACAACTAGACCAACGAGTCAAACGAGTTGGAACAAAAGAAGCAGGGAATAGATCATATAATTCTGAAAAACACCTGATATAATATAATATTTATAGAAAAGACTGACACTAGCAACATCACGTCTGTGAGAGAGAGAGTGCAGAGAAGAAAGGGTGTGGCCAATCAAATTACAGATACGTTTCTGCACCTCATCAAGAACCCTCAAATGTGACAGAAATTCACCAGCCCAAATATAACAAAAGTACTCCATGCATGGTCTGATAGTAGATTTGTAGAGATAAAGAATAGCCTCAGGTGTGAGAAAGTGTTTGGAGCGATAGAGAGAACCGACTTTACGAGAAGCAGAAAGAATATGGTTCTACGATGCACAGATAACTCTGGCTATTCAGAATTAAATATTGATTTTGTAGGATGCAAATTTAGATCCAACTTTTAAAATCTCACTAGATAACTTTATATGTTAGAAAGCTGTACCTACCCGGCGTTGCCTGGGAGGCAGTGAAGGCATTTTATTCTTTAATTTTCATTTGTTTGCACATATTTTAAATTTATTCAGAAAAAAAAAAAATATTTTAGTTGTAAGGGAGACAATTGTTTTTTATATTTTTCAATATAAATATGAGTTATTCTACTTGACGATTTTGATTTTTTTTTTCGGTCATAATTGAAAAATGTTTCTATTTTCTCAGTTGTCTTGGCAGGACTACATGATCTTAAAAATACTGTAGCAAAGTATATTATTATAGTGCCAATAACATTGTACACAATAAAACATCGATAACTTTCATCATCATCATCATCATCATCGGTTTAACCTCGTTTTTCATACTGGTATGTGTTGGACAGCTTTTAGAAATTGGCTTCCAAACTAACCTATTTCTGGACAGGTTTTTATTTATCCCTCTTTCTCTCAAGTCCATCCGTATCACTTTCTCCCATGTTTTCTTTGGCCTTTCCTAACTCGGTTACATCAACTGTTCTGCATCCACTGAACTCTAATCCATTCTTTCAATGTGGCTATAAAACGAAGTCTCCTATTCTGCACACATCTTATACTGGACAGATTTCATCTTCCTCTAACGTCATCAGATCTAAGCCTGTCTTTAAGACTCACATTACATAGAAACATAGAAACATAGATGAATTCTGGTAGAAGGACATGAGTCGTCCTATGGCACCAGCTCCTTGTCTTCATCTTTGTATGTGTCCAGTGACGACAGCAGCCTTATAATTGAATTTGATTTCTTGGTCAATCCAGAACTTATCCAACCGCTTCTCAAATATCTTTACAGTTTCGGCTTCAATTACACTTGATGGCAATCTATTCCACAAATCAACATTTTTTCAGGTTCAAACGTGCCTGTTTCTTGTAAAGCATCTGACTGTGTCCCCTGTTTCCCACTCTTGTATTTTTTCTAGTCAATAGTTTATCAGCATTGAAATCATATTTTCCAGAGAGCAATTTATAGCACTCAATCATGTCCCCACGTATTCTTCTATAGGCCAAACTTGGCAATTTCTTTCCATGCAACGCATGTCTTTAACCCTCACTGGCCAGGTTTCACTTCCAAACATTAGCGCACTCTGTACACATGCCTGATAGTGTCTTCTCTTGGTTGATTTTACTTTCGATTGCATTCCTTCAAGTCTTTAACTTTACAAATTAAAAACCTTCCATTGTTTTACAGGTAATTACTAAATCATCAACATACGGCATCTCTTTTAGACAACCTATACGAAAGAATGCTTCTAAGACACAAATGTAAAGCAACAGACTCAGTACAGAACCCTGATGTACTCCTACTTAATACTTAAAGCTATCACTATATGTGCTGTTAATTCTAACACGACTTTTAGCATTTCTGTACATTGCTTGGTGCTTGTATAATAAAAAGCCGAAAAAAAGTTTTTTTTGTCTTTTACTGTTGGAGAGGTAAATAAGGGGCAGGTAACTCTTCTCATCAGCTCTAGCTTTCAAACAATATTTTTCCATAAAATACAATTTTTTTTGTTCTATTAATCTAAATTAAAGCAATTTACTTAACAATAAATGCACAACAAGGGTTTAGGGGTTAGGGTTTAGGGTTAGTGTTAGGGTCTAGGGTTAGTGTTAGGTGCATGTTTCTGCACCAGAAATGAATCTGTGTTCTTGTAGAAAATCTATTTGTTTTGCACTTTCTGAGGTAAAATAGATAATATCTTCGAACTTGAAAGAGTTAAGATCCATTTTCCTAATTTCAGAGAAAATCGTGTTTAAAAAGCGTGGTAAGAGTTACCTGCTCCTTATTTACCTTTCCTACACTAAAAGACAAAAAACACTTTTTTTCGGCTTTTTATTATACAAGCCCCCATTACTAAAACAACCTTCACTAACCACTCGTTTGCCCCTAGTTTATGCAAAGCTCACCAGACAGCATCTTTTGGTACTCTGTTAAAAAGCTTTTTCCAGATCCACAAAAGCAAAATACAGATTCTTCTTCTTATCAAGGTACTTCTCCTGCATTTGTCTCAGGATAAATATAACACCTGTGGTACTTTGCCTAGGCATAAAACTAAACTGTATTTCATCTATGCTTATCTGATTTCTTATTTGTTGCTTAATTATTCACTTTCAGGACCTGATCCCTCATGCAATCACTTCTATCTAGAGCTCTCCATTTACCCTTTTAACAATGCACAATCTTACGAAGATCACACTTTTCTGGGATAATCTCTTCTTTTATGATCTGATTTGTCAAGTCTGTGATCATCTCAATGCCTGTTTCACCTGCAGCCGTAAACATTTCTGAAACAATGCTTGGGAGTCTTCCAGCCTTACCATTCTTCATCTTACTCACAGCTATCAGTATCATTTCTTTCTCAATTCTTATAACTCAACCATATACTGCTTCTGCAACTTCTAGACTTTCTCTGTTCCATGAAAGCTCAGTATTCAACAATCTCTCATGATAGCATTTCCAAGCATCTTTCTTGTTCTATTCATTTGTATGCTTTCTTGGCCTTTTGGCTAAGATCAAAGTGTAGTATCTGTTCCGATGGATACTGCACCCCATAGACTGGTACTGTCTTGGCCTCTGGGACTTGATTTACGCCAGTCTATGGGTCTGTCCTGTGTAGTTCTAGGAGGTCCACCCTCCCACGCTTCGCCTCCCCTCTTTGGGGAGGAGTAAGTTTATTGCTTACTGCCTGAGGCGGCCCTACCGGGGAATGCCGACAGAGCTGCCCAGGCAATTTTTAATGACCAGAGTGCTCAACTTCTCGAGTGCTGGTTTTTCTAATCCCACTTTCCCGACCTTGTGTCACATCTTGCCTTGTGGGAGGTAGATAAATAAAGTTCTATTCATTTGTATGCTTTCTTGGCCTTTTGGCTAAGATCAAAGTGTAGTATCTGTTCCGATGGATACTGCACCCCATAGACTGGTACTGTCTTGGCCTCTGGGACTTGATTTACGCCGGTCTATGGGTCTGTCCTGTGCAGTTCTAGGAGGTCCACCCTCCCACGCTTCGCCTCCCCTCTTTGGGGAGGAGTAAGTTTATTGCTTACTGCCTGAGGCGCCCCTACCGGGGAATGCCGACGGGGCTACCCAGGCAATTTTTAAACCCCACTTTCCCGACCCGACCTTGGGTCACATCTTACTTGTGGGAGAAAGATAAAAACTGGCCTTGTGCCTAACTCCTGGAGAGGAGTAAATCAATATTCATTTGTTGCTAACATTCCGTTATCATCAGTTTGAATACACTTCTCTCCAGCAATATCCATATTTGTTTTTGCCATCTATTTAGCTATCCTGAATACTTCATCCTTTTGGTCATCTATTTGTAGTATATCTGGAATCTGACTTGTTCAGCATCCTTCTTTCATTGTATTTTTCTTCTTGCTTCCTTCTTTGCCACAAGAGACATATCATTATTGACTAAACCTTTCATCCATTGACTCTTTTGTATCTGCTTTTTTTTTTTGATACACTGCTCAACTTCCTTATACCACCATGTCATCCTATGCCTTGGATATCCTTTTCGGGGTATCTTTTACAACAATCCGCAGAGTGAAAACGCTATAAAAACAAATATACAACAAATAAAAGTAACTGTAGCCGATAAAAGTTATTTTCCAACTTATCTGTGACAGTTGTTTGTATTTTTAACCCGTTTCAACTGCTATTTATTAGAAATCAATATTTTTGTCACACGAACATTGGACAAGAGATGGGGGGAGGGGGTATCGTAACGAGGTAAGGCCATTTTGTTTTAGTAAAAATATGTGCCAAAAAAAAACAAGAAATTTTTTTTTATATCTAATAAAAACCCATTTATAGTACGTAAAAATACAAACAAATTTCATAGGTAAGTAGGAAAATATCTATTCTCGACGTAGGTCACCGTCACTTGTTGCATATTTATTTTTTTTACCCCGTTCTCGTTCGTTCTTTGAACCCTGTTGGCGACTCTGCGGATTATTGTAAAAGATACCCCCTTTTCGTACACCCAGAAGTCTAGTCTGTTACCTTCAGTAATGTTCCCTCAGCTTCTTCCACTGTTCTTCCACACTTCCTGTAGTTGATCTGATAGTCGAACGCTTCATCACTTGATGTCTAAACTCACGTTTCACATGTTCTTCATTCAAGCTCCACATCTTTTTCCTGGAAATAAACGTTTTCTTTACCTCATCAGCTTTCTTCAGCAGAGAAATTTCAAATAATCGGTTTGCGCTTTGTCACAATTTCTTCATCCGGTATTACTTTCACATAACACAAAATCTTTCTGGCCTTTTTTCTGACCAGCAGATAATTTATTTGCGTCTTTGCTGTACCAGATTCATACGTCCTGAGGTGGTTTCCTTTTTCCTAAAAACAGTGTTTGCAACCAGCATGTCCACGGCAAAAACTAAATTCGAAAATTATTTCTCCTTCTACATTCCTATCACCATATCCATTTCCTCCATGCACACAATCAAAACTACCAGGGGGTATTTCCAGTATGCCCATTAAAATACCCTGTCAAAGCAAGTACTTCATTCTTATCAATCTTACTAGTTACTGCAATAAACCTGTCATAAAACTCATCATTCGCATTTTCATTCTAGCCACATTGTGGTGTTTAAGGTTTGACTCCAACTCTAATTTAATATATCCCTCACTATCCACCAATCTCCAGCCTCTGTCCCATCCTTGCGCTTGTTTTACAAGTACTTCAATGGAATATGTTCCAATTAACTTGCTGCTCTGGTCCCCCTCCCCTCGATGTAAATACATTCGACGATCAGCTAGATCCCATCCATTCACTGTGGAGGTCCCCAGATTCCGGAGAGCCTTCTACTCCAATAGCTTCTTTCCACGAGCTGCCGGCCTTTGGAACTCCCTCCCTGCTCCCTGTTTCCCCCGACTGTACCGACATGCAGAAATTTAAAACTAATGTGAACAAGCATCTCGCTGCACAGCTCCCAATTTAGGATGACACCCAAAACTTTCACCCTAATTCTCAGTAGCCCCTTATGTCTACAGTGGCAACTTGCCTTGTTTGGGGTAAACTAAGTTAAAAAGAAACAACAAAAAAAACCTCTTAGGATTCAAAAAATTCAAACTCTGACTCGTAGAATTCCAAAATATCTTACTCCGACTCCAACTCCTTATTTTTAATCATCATCATCATCATCATCATCATCATCATCATCATCATCATCATCAGTTAAACGTCCGTTTTACATGCTGGCATATGTTGGATGGCTTTTACCAATTGACTTCCAAACTATCCATCTTTCTCTCAGGTCCATTCTTATAACTTCCTCCAATGTTTTCCTTGGTGAACTTTCCCCTGTGAACTGACCCTGCTACCTCAACTGTTCTACATCTACTAACCCAAGAACTCTCATCTATTCTTTTAACGTGGCCATACCATCAAAGTCTCCTGTTCTGCACACATCTCCCTATAAAGTCTTCCAATATTCAGATTGTCTGTTGATTCTTTTGAGATTAAAATATCCAACTCTGACTCCGAGCATTCTTACGCCATCCAGAACTTCCGACTCCCCCTCCCCCGACTCTGACTCTGCAACCCTGGTTCAAACTCACCTAGTCATTTTGACAGTCTCCGTTCGTATAACCCACACTTCGTTGTGCAATTTGAATACAAGTTGAACTCTGAACTCTGTTCACAAATTCCGTTTTCCATAACTGATGCCGGAGAGCATTCTACTCAAATAGCTTCTTTCCTCGTGCTGCTGGCCTCTGGAACTCCCTCCCTACCCCCTGTTTCCCCGACAGTACTGGCATGCAGAAATTTAAAACTAATGTAAACAGACATCTCGCTGCTCAGATCCCAATTTAAGCTGAACCACCAATCCTTCTCCCCTTTTCCTTTTTCTCAGTAGCCCCTTACGTTTACAGTGGCGGCCTGCCTTGTTTGGGGGGAATCATGTTAAAAAAACAAAAAAAAACAAAAAAAACTGTTAACTGCTGCCTTTCCCCTTCCCTGTCCTCTGCCCTGCACATTAACCACTGATCTAAGATGGTATGAATATAATGCTGTACATGAGAACAATGCAATATTGACCCAGAAAATAGTGCCAAGAAAAAGACGACCATCCTCGGTGAGTTAGTCCGACTAAAACGCCAACAAAGAAAGGTGTGTTTCTTGTGACAAACATGGCCGTGTGTTTCAACTGTAGACACTATCACATTCGTAGAATGTTCAGACTGATTTGGCAAAGGTGGCAATAAAAGAGGATCTGCATGGGATTTGTTAGAAAGTGGAGCTTCTGTCTGTTAACAATCTTTACATTGTAGACACTAGAAAGCCATCTCTTATTCACCGGTGAAAATGACCAATCACTGTTTAAGAAAAATTATCAAATATAAGAATACTAGATGAATACCCGTGCCAGGACGGGTATAAGCAATATGTATAGCCCTCAGTCAAAAATAACACCACAAAAATTTATGCTTAGCCAGTGTTCGCGCTAATATTCATATGAAATAACGTCTCAAACGGTAAAGTTAAAAGAAAATTAAAGAAAAAAACAGAAAGAAAACATCTCTAACTGGAAAGTTTAAAAAAAGAAAAACAACAACATATTTTATGTGAATGTTAGTGCGAACATTGCCAAAGCATATTTTTTTCTATAATTTTTTACAGGGGTGTGTGTACATATATATATATATATATATATATATATATATATATATATATATATATATATATATATTTACTGTAATGGTGCTCAATATGTGAGTAGATGATTTCCCCCTGGAATTAAACATAAACGTTTCTGTGTAGCTTACTTGCACCGTATGTATATTTTCGTGCTATATATATATATATATATATATATATATATATATATATATATATATTCTAGAATAATACCCTTCCCAGGACGGGTAAAATTCCCCAAACACAAGAGTTTTGCACTACTTTGATATCCCATTAATAAAACCAAGATATAATGCTACTAAACCTTATGTCTAGAATCCTTATTCTAATGTTGATAAAATATACATTACATTGTTTTAATTCTGGAAAATGTCTCAAATTTAAGGCTTAAGTTTAAAGGGTCTTAAGAAGAAATTGAAATTCAGGGAATCTTACTTAATTGGTGTTTAATGACTATTGATCAAAGTTAATGCAAATCTGCAATATTTACATTTTTAAATGGAAGGTTGTGCCCATATTATGCCCCCTAAAAACTCTTTAAAATACTAGAAAGAAACTGAAATTAGGTACCTGAATTTTCATAAAGGGCTTCTTACCGCCTTTGCATGAAATTAAACTACAATAAATACAACCCACATTGCTACCCCTTATGCCTAAATTTAATCAATTAATTTAGGACGACAATAAAGGAAACCAACATTTTGGTAATTTTTAAAAAAATGTTATAGGTATTTCCAATTGTTTTGTCCAACCCCTATATATATATATATATATATATATATATATATATATATATATATATATATATATATATATATATAGTGGGCAAAAATAAGGGTCCTATTTTTAAAAATTCATAACTTTTTTATTTATTGATTTTTTTTTTTTTTTTTTAGAATAAGTAAAGGACCCCTTCCGAAGCAAGCATGAGCCGTATTAGCCCTAAGGAACGTACCCTCATTTAGAAAACATTATTTTTGCTTAAAAAACTCAAAACAGTGTAAAAAACAATACTTTAGTTTTTGTAAGTTTTAAGAAGTGTTTTTCGGCTAAAATTTGTTTTGTTTATTTCAAAAAATCTCGGAAGGGTCAGTCTACACACACATAAAGTTTGGTGAGTTTAACTTTTATTTTGTGGAAGTTATTCAAATTCAAGTTATTCAAATTTAAAGATAGGACCCTTATTTTGGCCCACCCTGTATATATATATATATATATGTATATATATATGAAAGAGAGAGAGAGAGATTTTTGAGAAGCTTAACGCTGAAATGTATAACTAGTCCAATCCGACTGAATGATTCCTAGCAGTTACCCCAAAAGGTCATTTGTTTTTGTTTAATTTGAGACAAGTTATTTTACTTTATTTGTTGTTGTCTCTCTTGCAGATTGCATCTTCTCTTCCCAAATTTGGACGAATTACAATGAGTATTATTGCAAATATCCACAAATCAAAGAGTAAGTAGTCTTTCTTGTAAAATTCTTTACCATATTCATAAAGATATTTCTCAGCAATTAAAAAAAACACGCACACGCATACATATATATATATATATATATATATATATATATATATATATATATATATATATATATATATATAAATGGTGGCCTGATTGGAATTCTGTCATGCTTTCTGTGTTTTTTTTTCAATGAACTTTCTATGAACTTTCTGCACAATATAACATCTTTATAAATGCCTTTTATTTTGGTTTCTGAAGAGCAGCGTGTAATTGCGTCTAATTGTAGCATGTTGTACATTGCAAAACAATCGTGAATTCTGCCATTTCAAGAATAAATAATATGAATAAAGACTGTATTTTGGTCATTAAAATTTTAAATAATCATATATATATATATATATATATATATATATATATATATATATATATATATATATATATTACACATTAATTTTGTTTGTTATTGTTTTGGTCATAGAATGTATCTCCGACAACAATAAAAAAACTAATTCTTACATAGGTTTCACTTCCACAACACTATCCCGAAGACTCACCCTACATCTCTCTGACACTAGCTCTATATGCCAACACCTAAAAAAACATAATTGCACCCCCTCCCAATATAGAAACCACCTTGTTAACAATACCAAAATAATACACCACGATACCAATATCAAAAAATTAAAAATACTCGAAGCCCTCTACATAAAAACTAAAATCCCACAATTAATAATGTCAATTATGAAACTAGTCGCAACATTTTAAAGTGTCTAGCATAATAATTAACATTACCAAATTCTTAGCCATTAGGTAGTTATGCGTTTGAATTGTATGCACTTTCTTTAACGTCATCAATTTCTTAACGGTTTAAACAGTCAAACTTTTAAATCTCTCATATGTGTAGAACGCCATCACGCTCTCATGTAGATTTCAACTTTACAGACGCTTTTTCAAGTTATAAACTACTTGCTGTTATAATTCAAAAATGAGCACAACAGTAAAGTCATAATTTGTAAAGACACTAAAACTAATACCGCCTGAAGATGATTTGACGATTCAAATCGAAAGTACTTGCAAAAAAGAAAAAAGAATGGAACAAGAAACCCATGGATCATATTTACATCAATTTGACCGAAACATTAGATGGACAATTCGGAAAATTGAAAAAATAAAAAAAAGTTGCATCAAACAAAACGACTCCGTGTTATTTAATAATGTTTGCCTAAATATACATATATATATACATATATATATATACATATATATATACACATATATATATACATATATATACATATATATATATATATACACACATATATATACATATATACATATACATATATATACATATATATATATATATATATACATATACATATATATATATACATATATATACATATATATATATATATGTACATATACATATATATACATATACATACATATATATATATACATATATATACATATATATATATATGTACATATACATATATATACATATACATACATATATATATATATATATATATATATATATATATATATATATACTAGACAAATACACGTCCCAAGACGAGTAAAATTAATTCTCTGAAAAGAACAGCTTGGCACCACTTTTATGACCCCTTACAAAGATTAAAATCAACGTATAATGCTACTAAACCTTATGTCTGGAATCCTTATTCCAATCTATTACATGTATTTGATTCTAGAAAATGTCTTAAATTGCAGGTTTACCCATTAAATGCTTTTTGTTTCAAATATGACACATTCCAACAAAGTGCCTATTTAATATGATATTCAGCGAAAATGTGTCAAACTGCAACTTGTTTCAGATCTGCAACGAGCCTGTTGGCAAGTGTGAGTTGGTATTAGTATGATGTTGCATCAGCACATCCGCTAAATAGGTAATCAGTATCTTTGATGTCAAACAAATATAAACAAGCCGCGTATTCGTGTTCCCCCTCTGTATGTGACTCGATGTGGCGAGTGTAAAATGCATAAATTTGGGCAATTTGGGTCATTTTTCACCTCCCTATGACCCCCTGGGAGCACGAACCAGAGATTTTCTGAGGTCAAGGATGCTCATTTTATATCCAGAACAATTGCCTCTACATTTTGGTCAAGTTTCAGAAAAATTTAATGGATGGATCAAACGTTGTGGGAGGAAAGGGTAATTTTTTGCCATTTTAGGGGGCTTTTGACCCCCTGGGGGCGCGAACCAGATTTTTTCCAAGGTCAGCGATACTTATTTTCTATTAGGAAGAATTGCCTCCACATTTTGGCCAAGTTTCAGGGAAATTGCATGGATGGATGAAAAGTTATGGGGCAAAAAATGTCATTTTTTGCCATTTCGGGACCTTTTGACCCCCTGGGGGGCTAATCATATTTGTTTTCAAAAATCGGAGAATGTCACTTTCTAATCTGACCAAAGTTACAACTTCATACAAAATTTCAGAGAAATTTAATGGATGGTTACTGAGAAAAATCCGGACGGACGGACGGACGGAAATGTCTCAAAACATAGGTCCCCAGATTTAATAAATCGAGGGATTAAAAATAAGGTATTTAAGGATTAAGCTTAAGGAATTTTTAGTAGAAATTGAAATTCAGAAAATCTTGCTTAATTGATGTCTAATGACTAGAGGGGAAGCTAGAAAGCAAATAGCAAATCAGACAATCACCTCAGACTTATCCGGCAGCCGGAACCGAATTCAGAAGGAAATCCTCCACTATAAGAAACACAACACATTGTAATAAGAAGCGGGAAAAGCAGTAGACTTTGTAAAGCATACAGTGTCGATACATTGTTAGTTCCGTATTTAGAACATCAGTAGAAACAGAAGAGTTCTCCAAAGGGGAGACAATCAAAATATTTTATAGATATGATTTAAATTTCATAAAAATAAGATATATTTGTGAATTTTAAGAAAGGTTATACCCACATAGCTCTCTTAGAGTTTATGGAACACTTTCATTGTCTTACCCGGTAAATTATACATGAGAATACACTTTTAGATTTGATTTAGAGTCTCTAACTTATCTTTCAAACATCATAGACCCATACATACACATAGACATTAAATTTATATATATATATATATATATATATATATATATATATATATATTTATGGAAATCGATCCAGACAAGGCATGAAGCCACTTGATGTAAGGAGCTAAAAAAATACTACTTCAAGGTAAAAACTAGCCAACGATAAGTGTTAGATGGATAGATTCCGACCCAGACAACAGCAATTCTTTCCCCCTTGTCAGCAACATCGCTCATGGAATATGAGGACTAAAGAACAAAATAAGGGAAAGCGAGAGTTACGAAACTTCTGAAAGTAAACACACGGTTCACTTTCTACTTTGCTATATATATATATATATATATATATATATATATATATATATATATATATATATCCGTTAACACATATCTGGTTAAAAAATACTTATCGCCTGTAGATATTTCTTTTTCTATTTTTCTTGTTTTGTAAGAAATAATCTCGTTTTAGGATTAAATGTGTAAATTATCTCAGCAAATCGGGTTTCGCTCGAATGTTTACGACTGACACTGAAGTCCCCCTCAAGAAAAATGTGGCAAGCCTTTCTTCAACTGGTGAAATAAGTCTTTCTAAATTTTCATTATCACCAAATGACGTCAATCTCACATGAGACGGTTGGATGGTTGGATAGTTATATTCAAAACATTAATGGTTCACTGCTCACTGCTCAGCCACTGCAACATTTTTGTCTCCTTTACTGAGACGGGGGACTCTATATATATCTAACTAGCAGACAAATATGTTGAACATATATATATATATATATATATATATATATATATATATATATTTCTCTCTCTATTTCTCTCTTTCTCTCTCTCTCTATATATATATATTATTTCATGTATCCACATAAAATGTTATAAGTAGATATAATCTTTTATGTATCAATTTTCAGTATTTACTTCAACAGTGCTCAATACGTGAGTATTGATTTACTCCTCTCCAGGAGTTAGGCACAGGGCCAGTTTTTATCTTACTCCCACAAGTAAAATGTGACCCAAGGTCGGGTCGGGAAAGTGGGGTTTAATAATTGCCTGGACAGCCCCGTCGGCATTCCCGGGTAGGGGCGCCTCAGGCAGTAAGCAATAAACTTACTCCTCCCCAAAGAGGGGAGGCGAAGCCCGGGAGGGTGGACCTCCTAGAACTGCACAGGACAGACCCATAGACCGGCGTAAATCAAGCCCCGAAGGCCAAGACAATACCACTCTATGGGTGCAGTATCCGTCGGAACAGATACTACACTTTGATCTTAGCCAAAAGGCCAAGACGTGAGTAGAGCTAGGTAGTAAGCTATGAAAATATATTTATGGCAATTAAGCTACACAGAGGCTTCCGCATTTTAGCCTGACGATTCTCTATGGAGATTTTCTCTGTGGAGCTTAATTGTCATATATATATATATATATATATATATTTGGATATAAAAATTGAAGATAAAATATTTATCTATAAACTGTTTGATAAAAGAAATTCATTCCCTTTTCGTATCGTGCAGATGCCACATAAAAATAGTACCTGCCTTGTGTATATATTTTACGGAAGTAGTATGTCCGAATTTCTGATGATTGCTCGTGTTACCTTAAAATTAGTAGATTTTATGCCCTCAATTTCTGACCTAATAATAAGAATGATTAAACAAGGTGGCGATCAAAATAAAATATTTAGACAATTAAATAAGGCAATTACTCACCATCCTGATGCTTTTAAGTCTTATCAAATTAATCAAAATAAATTGATAGAGCAAATCCAAAGCTATCTAAACAAAAATAATGTAGAATATGTATAAACGTATATATAACACATATACTAATTATATAAAAAATAGTTACGTGTAATAAACAGTAGAAAGGGATAAAGAAAGAAAGAAATGTTAAAAAAGAAGAAGAAGAAGAAAGAGAAAAAATCGACAGTTAGCTTATGAACGCCGATTGGAAACGCTGTGAGTTAAAAAAAGAAGAAGAAGAAAGAAAAAATCGGCAGTTAAGCTTATGAACGCTGTGAGTGGGCAAGGAAGATTAGTATTTATTTAAAATT